>CM044446.1:19271268-19287102 GCA_024363595.1 Xenopus borealis | reverse complement strand
CCCCCCCCCCCCAATCCAGGTATCTTCTTCCACTCACACTGAATTCCTGTGTCATCAGCATTTGCACTCCCGTATAAAACCTCTAAATGAGAGTCTCCCTGCTGCCAAAATGTCTGTTCTGGAGTTTGAAGCAAAGCCAAAAAATAAACAAAAAAGGATTATTCCGGACAATTGATGCTCCAGAAGTACGAAGATATTGTACTTAATGTCCAAGGGGATATAAAAGAGAAACAACATGTTGGCCAAGATTAAGAGCCATAAAGGAAAAAATGAAAATTCCCAAATAATTAACAATACAGAGGCTTACAATTTATGGACATAGCCAGTTACTGTCAAACGAGGCCCTGCATCCATATTGTGTACTCGTGTCACACAGTCTCACTATGAAGAAACATAGTGAGACCGTTTCTTTATAGTAAACATGAAGGGCCTCAACACAAAACTACAGATTTACACAGAACAACACACAAACCTATATGGAGGGCTCAGTCGTGTAACTTACAACAGGGAAAAGCTTGGGCCCCAGGACCTGAAGGAGACAGTAACACATGGATGTGTCAAATGTGGTATTTGTATGCAGTTTGTACTTCAAATTACACATCACATATCAGTGCTGTGCCCCAGGTGCAAGTTTTTTTTATTGAATGAGAGCAAGATGCTCCTTAGTGTTTTTGCACATCTAGACCCCCCCCCCCCCCAGTTTTATCCTACAAGCTTAGTGGCATCTGTAGCACAAAAATGATGCACACAACACTTTACGTGGACACGCTGGAGAATAGAGTTTAATTGAAAATGACCAAAGCCATACATTAATGATGTGGCCAAATTATTTTCTGGATTAACAAGCCAAATTTGAACTCTTATTTGGATGCAGTTTATCTTAGAATGGCATTATAGATTCTTTAAAAACATTCACTCAACTACAGGCTCCTGTAAGTTTTGATGTTCCATGATATTTGCTTGGAGTGGTAGTTGGGGTTAGATGACTTCTGGCCTACATTAACATTTTACTCCAATTTAACCAAGGGGGTTATTTATATACCTGTTAACAACATTAACAGCCCTTCCGTCTCTAAACTTCTTTCGCTAACATCCTCTCTAGGCTTATCCTTGTGCTCCCCAAAATGCGAATTTATCTCATTATTTTCAAAAATATTAGGGATGCACCGAATCCCGGATTCTGTCTTTTTTCAGCAGGATTCGGATTTGGCGGAATCCTTGTGTCTGGCTGAACTGTATCAGAATAATTTGCATATGTAAATTTTGGGCGGGGAGCATAATCACATGACTTTTCATCACAAAACAAGGAAGTGAAAAAAATTGTTCACATTATTTCCTTTCCTGATCCTAATTTACAAATGCAAATTAGGATTCGGTTTGGTATTAGCTGAATCTTTCACAAAGAGTTCAGGGATTCGGCTGAATCCCAAATAGTGAATTTGGTGCTTTCCTAGAAAATATACTCTGACACAGTTATTTCCCCTTCTTTATTAATCCATTTTCTTGAAAAATTCAATAAATGAAAAAAACTCGAAAAAAATCATTAATCTGAAAATATAAATCGAACCAAGTTTTGGGATTTTTTCCAGAAAAACTATTGCACGCAACACAGCACACGCAGATCAGGATCTCTTTGGGACTTCGCCCATTGATTTATCTACATCCTTGGTAGGTCCAGGGCCGGATTTATATCTGCGTGTCTGCGTCATGACGTCATCACGCCTGCGTCCATTTGACGCCAAACTCTGGCCTATTTAAGGAAGCTTTCTACCCTTTGCAAGTTTACCTTGTTCCTGGGTGCGCTGTCTGATAAACTCTTCCTGTGTTTCCTGCGTATGAAATTTCGGATTTCTGAACCTACGCTGCCTGGACTGACTTCTTGCTTGGATTCTGACTATGATTTATTCTTGATCCCAGCCTGTACTGCAAACTATATTGGACTGTTGTTTCCTCCTTGGTCCGCTACTAACTCCGGAGCCTTCGGGCCTTACATTATAATTGGGCCATGGACCCAACTGAGGGAACCCTCCCACAGTCTGGGAGACCGCATGGATTCCTTCGAGGCTCAACAGTCTAATTTCTGTCTTGCACTCTCTGCAATCCTGGATAAGTTGTTCACTTTGTCTCCCTCTCCTGAGCCCTCCGTTCGCCCCACCGAGCCTCACATTCCTGCACCACCTCTCTTCACCCGTGAGCCTTCTGCCTGCCGAGGTTTTCTCATCCAATGTGAGATCCAGTTCTCCTTGTTCCCTCGGCAATTCGCGTCTGAAAGAGCTAAGGTGGGATATATTATTTCATGTCTCTCTGGCAAGGCACTCGAATGGGCTTCACCTTTGTGGGAGAAAGGGGATTCTCTCATCGATGACTCCAAGGCCTTCATTGAATCCCTTTGGAAAATTTTTGATGCTCCCGGTCGTACAGCATCCGCTTCTTCCCGCCTACTGCAGATACGCCAGGGCACTAGCTGCGGAGATGAACTGGAATAATGAGGCCTATCATGCTGCTTTTTATAATGGGCTCTCCTTCCGCCTGAAGGACGATTTGGTTGCTTGTGATCTTTCTGGAAAGACCTCATCAACCTAGCCATCAAGGTGGACACTCGCCAGAGAGAGCACCAGTTGTACAAGGATCGCGCCAAAAGATCTCTTCCACCCTTGGCACCGTGATTCCAGAAGCCTCTTCTTCCTCCTTCAAATCCTCCATCCCCAGCCATTCCATCCTCTGCTTCTGCAGAAGAACCTATGCAGATTGGCCGAGCTCTCCTACCTCAACAAGAAAAACTTCGTAGACGTGTTGAAGGCCTTTGTCTATATTATGGGGGCAAATCCCACTTTGCCTCGGGCTGCCCAGTGAAGCCGGGAAACTCCAGCGCCTAGGTGGGTTTGGGGAATCCCATCTGGGCAGAACCATTTCCCCTCTCCATGGTTCCTCTCAACCTGTACAATTTCTGCTGCCTTCCAAGTCTATTCAAACCCAGGCTTTCTTGGACTCTGGGGTAGCTGGGAACTTCCTGTACAGATCATTTGCGGACCAGCATTCTATTCCTCTTCAAGACCTGGCATTGCCCCTTCGTGTTCTTGCCATAGATGATTGGCCACTCTCTTCTTCCATCATCTCCAAGTCTACTATTGAAGTGCTTTTTAAGGTGGGCACCCTTCATTCAGAGAGACTGTAATTTTTTTCTGATCGATTGCCCCTCTACTCCTGTGGTGCTTGGACTCCCTTGGCTTAGTATTCACAATCCTGTTATAGATTGGTCATCCAGTCAAATCTCCCACTGGAGGTGCTTCTGTCGCCAGAACTGCTTACCTGACAAATCTTTGGTCAAACTTCTTTCAGTTAACACAAGGGTTGCAACTATTCCGTCGGCCTATAAGGACTTTGCTGATGTTTTTAGCAAGAAGTCGGCTGAGATTCTCCCTCCCCACCGTTCTTATGACAGTCCCAGTGACCTTATTCCTGGCACTATTCCTCCTCGTGGACGCATTTTTCCTCTTTCTCCTTTGGAAACGAGAGCTATGAAGGAATACATCCAGCAGAATCTACAGAGAGGTTTTATCCATCCTTCTTCTTCCCCTGCTGGAGCTGGATTCTTTTTTGTTGAAAAGAAAGATGGGGGTTTGCGCCCTTGTATAGACTATCGTGGACTTAACAAGATCACCATCAAAAATCGTTACCCTCTTCCCCTAACTTCCTAACTCTTCGATCAGCTCAGAGGTTCCTGCATCTTCACTAAACTCGATCTTTGTGGAGTTTACAATCTTATCCGGATTAGGGAAGGTGACGAATGGAAGACTGCATTCAACACACCAGACGGGCATTACGAATATCTTGCAATGCCCTTTGGCCTCTGCAACGATCCTGCAGTCTTTCAGGAATTTGTGAATGATATTTTCCATGATCTATTGGGTCAGTGTGTCGTAGTCTACCTGGATGATATCTTGATTTTTTCGAAAAGTTTAGAACATCGTCTTCAAGTTCAGGAAGTGCTCTCTCGTCTGAGGAAAAATGCTTTGTATGCCAAACTGGAAAAATGTATCTGAGGCTTCTTCCATTCCGTTCCTCGGATACATCATTTCTCAGGAAGGCTTTTAAGGCTTTTATGGACCCAGCAAAAGTTTCTGCAATCCTCGATTGGCCTAGCCCCACCAGCACAAAAGCTATCCAGAGGTTCATTGGTTTTGCCAACTACTATCGGCAATTCATTAAAGGTTTTCTTCCAAGATTTCTCCTATTCTGGCACTCATCCGCAAGGGAGGGAAGCCACAAAATTGGACCCCACAATCCCTGGAAGCCTTCAAGTCTCTCAAGGATTCCTTTTCCCGTTCTCCGGTCCTTAGACATCCTGATCCTTGTTTTCTGTTTTATATTGAGGTTGATGCCTCTGATGTGGGAGCTGGAGCTGTTCTATCACAGAGATTGCCATGTGATGAAAAACTACACCCATGTGCTTATTTCTCCAAGAAAGAGTTCTCCCCTGCCTACAGAACTAGGATGTGGGCAATAGAACTTCTTGCCATCAAACTTGCCCTAGAAGAGTGGAGACACCTACTGGAAGGTTCTTCGGACCCTGTTACCATCTATACAGACCATAAGAACCTGGAATATATTCAATCCTTAAAAAAAAAAGACTGAATCCCAGACAGGCTAGATTGGCACTCTTCTTTTCTCAATTTAATTTCATTATTACTTTTCGCCCTGGTTCCAGAAATAAAAAGGCTGACGCCCTCTCCCGGAGTTTTTCTCCTGAAGATCCTAATTCTGATTATCCGGATCCTATTATACCTCCTACTAAGTTTGTTTCTGCCCTGCATTGCCTTGCAAATTTTGTCTGCACAGTCCTCTGCTCCTCCTAATACTCCCATGGGAGTAGCATTTGTTCCTCCAGAACTCCGTGAGATGATTCTTTCCCAGTCTCATAACTCCAAACAAGCGGGTCATCCTGGAATTAGAAAGACTACTGTAATCCTTTCGCGCCTGGTCTGGTGGCCTTCCTTGCACAAGGATGTCAAAAAGTACATATCGGAATGCACTGTATGTGCTACCGCCAAAGCGGGACGTTCTCCTCCAAAGGGTCTGCTTTTCCCTTTACCCGTTCCTTCTCGTCCTTGGACCCATACTGTCATCTGGGTGGTGATTGACAGGTTCAGTAAGATGGCTCATTTCGTCCCCCTCCGTAAACGTCCCTCTGCTCCTGAACTGTCACAACTCTTCATTTCACACATTTTTCGCCTGCATGGACCTGTTGAAATAGTGTCTGACCGTGGCTCCCAGTTTGTTTCCCAGTTCTGGAGATCGCTGTGCAAAGCTCTCAATATTTCAGTCCACTTCTCTTCGGCTTATCATCCCCAATCTAATGGTGCTGCTGAGAGAGTTAATCAGGCTCTGGAACAATTCCTTCAATGCCATGTTTCCTTATGCCAAGACGATTGGGCTGATCTACTCCCTTGGGCCGAGTTTGCACACAACACCCTTCATGACTCTGGTAGATCTCCTTTCTTCCGTGTTTATGGTCTTCATCCCCTGGCGTTTCCTCAGGACTTCGTTCTAACTAATGTCCCTGTGGCCAAAAATCAAGCTGCGCATATGTCTGCCATCTGGAATGCGACCAAGGCTAATTTGGAGAAAAGTTCCATTGCACAGAAGAAATTTGCGGATAAGAGGAGAATATCTAACCCCCATACTAACCGGATGATAAGGTGTGGCTCTCTACTCGGAATATCCGTCTTAAGGTTCCTACACCTAAACTGGGTCTGAAGTTCATTGGTCCTTACTCTGTACTCGAGGTAATCAATCCAGTGGCTGTCCGCCTGCAACTTCCTCCAGAAATGAGAATTCCAAATGCTTTCCAAGTTTCTCTTCTCAAGCCTGCAGTACCCTCTGCCTCCTCGTCTCTGGTCCCAGTACTTGTTGATGGCCATCAAGAGTTTGAAGTCAGCAGAATCCTGGACTCTCGGATTTCTAGGGGTCTGCAGTATTTAATCGAGTGGAAGGGATTTGGTCCAGAGGAGTGTTCTTGGGTAAGAGCTGCTGATGTTCATGCCCCCCTGCTTGTCCAAAGGTTCCATCGTCAGTTTCCTTTAAAGCCTGATCCTGGTGGTCCGGAGGCCCCCGTAAGGGGGGGTACTGTAAGGATTCGTTCTGAAGGTGTGGCCTCGCGCTGGAATAATCACCGGCGTCTGCTTGGGACACACACGTCGGAATGGTAGCGTGCATCAAAACGCATGCGCGTCTGCGTCATGATGTCATCACGCCTGCGTCCATTTGGCGCCAAACTCTGGCCTATTTAAGGAAGCTTTCTACTCTTTGCCTTTGCCCGATTATAGGTCAAGTTTACCTTGTTCATGGGTGCGCTGTCTGATAAACTCTTCCTGTGTTTACTGTGTATGATCCATGAATCTGAAATCTGATCGATTTTTTTGATTTTAGGTCAGAAAACAACAAAATCTTTGGACTATTGCACGAAACACAGCGCAGATCAGGATCTCTTTGGGACTTCTCCCATGGATTTATCTACAACCTTGGCAGGTCTGAGGTCCCGGATTTTCAAATTCTGACTTTTTCCATCCTTAGGGTATAATAAATCCTGAAAAATTCAAGTTTTATTTGTACTAAAAAAATTCAGATTTTATAGTAAAAAAACTTGAATTTTTAGAGTTTTTGGAATTCGGATCCCCAATTGTCAGCTAGGCCCCAAAAACTTACAGACTAGTAACTTATTCATCTGTCCAGCTGCCACTGCAAATCTTCTTATGTCTTCTACTTCTGTGCACACCTGACTTCATTTCAGCTTTGCGCTCTTGCAAGCTAATAAGGCACAGTTCTGCACATATTACAGACTATGCGTCCTAATCCAGAGCAGTTCCACTGGGAAATGGGTCACCGAAATGACAAAAGCTCACAGCTCTGAGAGCGTGCATTTAATACGAATATTAAGAATTAGAATTTATGTGTGCCACTACAAGCAGCCAAAAAATACAGCAAAGAACCAGAATCTTAAGACAGGTAAAAATTAATATAACAGAGGCCATAAAATTATAGGACTGCAGGCGCTGTCATTAAGGATGAGGTCCCACCGAGGTTCAAAGGAGAACGTAAAGCAGTGGTAAAGTCTGTATTGTAAACTGAATCAAGATTTGATTTTTAGGTTGGATCAGAATTTGAATGTATTTTCACAGCAACTGAATAAAACTTAATAAAATAGAAAAGATCATGCTGCAGGATTTGCTGAAAAATGCAGAATGAGAGATTGAGACAATTTGAGACACTTTCATGTTACACTGGTAACAATATTTGTGCCATGAGGTTACCAGATCATGTGCTAAATTTGGGATACCCATTAAAATGTAATCTGTGCCACCCAATGACATTCATGGAAAAGCAATGACATTGCTTTTCCCTAACTTGCATTCTCCAAAATGTCAAATTTCTTTGTGATTTTAAAAACACGTTTCCAACATCACGACCCAAAAAAACTTAAAAAATAAACTGGTCAATGGACCTGGATCCTTTATCTATTCCAGCTACAGCTTACTGTGTTAATTATGGGCTGCTGCCCAGGCAGGTTAAAACTGATTGGCTGCTGCCCAGGCAGGTTAATAGTGATTGGCTGTTTGTGAGCTGCATCAAGGTCAGTCAATCTCTTCCCTAGCTGACCCATAGCCCACATGCCTACAGAGTCTTTCAGATGAAAAGTAATTATAGCTGGCTCTGCTTTCCTAAAGAAATCTCTTAGTTTACACTCATTGTTTGTGCATTCCATAACAGGCACAGTTTGGGTGAGTTTTATACCACCCCACTGGTCTAAATGTATTTGCAAATCGCAACATAATGGTGGGCACAAGGAAAAAACACTGACCCTGAAATGGAAAGCTAGATCAGAAAAATACTACAGTCATAGAGTTACAGTATATGCAATTGTGTGCCATTAGGAAGCAATTACTCTACATAAAAGGGTTTTTAAATGAAATAGGATTTAGGAAATCTCCTCTCAGAAAATTCTCTGTAATTCCCTCTCTTCCAGGACCATGAATTTATCAGCAGCAATTCTATATAGCAGCAAACAGGTTAACTAGGCTGGCGGATCTGTTTTGATACTTTCCTGCAATGAGCATTCAATATGATTGAAAATATTTAGGGGGGTCACAACATTCCCCACTCAGGCACCCAAAAAGGACACTGTGTCACACACCTGATCTTTAACCTGTGCAGTCAAGATAATCTGCTAGTGTTTTACTTTAATAAAAGCTGCACACTGTGTCCTGCCCTGCGCGGAAATCTACAGTTTAATTCCAGAGTTTAATCACTTCCAGCTGCCGGCAGATGCAATGTGAAATAATATTGGGGCCAGAACCGCATTGAATCCCACTGCCTGTTTGGGACTGAAATAACAGCAGGATGCATAACTCTTGCTGTGCTGGGACAAAAAGAACCTCCAGGCTTAACCATTTCAATACTGGACCTGGAAACTCATGGTACAACATTTTATGGATTATTTTATTTTTACATTGGCACTATTGTATGGGTTGACAAAATCCCTAGTTCGTTCCCAACCATCACTCACAGGTAATGGGGACTGGTTCCACCTGTCCTTTTACTGCTGAAGTCCAAAGAGAACTAGATCCACTCTTTAACCCCATGATATCTCACTTGCTTCTGAGCACTGAACAGGACAGTGAAGCCATTCTAACATCGAACTGGCTTTATTAAAGCACACATATTAATAGTGATATTACACCAGTGGGTGTGCAAACTAACGCATTTCCTGCCCGTACACTGGGCACTTCCTCAGAGCTGCCACTCTTTAACCTTCCCCCATTCTGCTAACATCATTGGTACCATAACGCAGAAGAACTTTGCTCTGGTTACCATCTCGTGTTGGAACAAAAAACTTTAACTTGTACCATGTTGGAAATATACGACTTAGATCTGTGTCACCATACCATCATTATTTAAAAATGTTCCCAATGAATTTTCCTAGTGGAAACAGTAAGAGCTGAATGTTTATTTTTCCTTTTGCTTTATTTCTTCAAGCTTCTAAAAAGGTATTACTGGCTCATCTTGTAGTTTTAACACTCAGGATACTTGAGAACTTTTCTTAGGTTGCCCACACAAAAATCACATATGGTATAATAACAACATAGAGAAGGCCATGTAATTCCAGGTCTAAAGCTGGTCATACACGGGCCAATAAAAGCTGCCTTCCCCTCCCTCAGATTCAACAGCTTAGCTGGATGCTTGGTATGTCTGATCAATATCTGGACAAAAATCAGTCAGCTAGCTATCAGGGTTGTTTGGCGTGCTGAAACAATCCTTGTATGATAAATCCCCCTAGGCCCACACTATCATCTGATTGTTGGTCCCTAGTGATAAGTGGGTTGACCCTGAACCCACGGGTTGACCACTGGATAGACGGCTTTGTGATGACATTTTTGCCAACCATTGCAGGTTATGGTTGGGAGTGGTCCTGCCTTTTTTGTTTTTTACTTTGTGCCCCTAATGAAGCTCGTAATGATCGAAACTCGTTGGGAAGTATGCTGTTGCATTTCTTTGTGACTAGCATGAAATAAATGTTTTCTTGTTCCTTCAATAGAGTGTGTGATCCTTACTTTTTTGCTTTACATGGTTGGGAGGGGGTCAGAGGGGGAAGTACACTCCTACACTCCTCCCAAAGATTCCCAGTCTTGGAACCAGAGGCACACACAGAAGTAGTGTACAGAATGAGATGATGCAGATATGCAGGGCCAACAATGGCAACATTTTGCAGTTTGTGGTGGGTGAAGGGTTAAGGTTTTGCAGGCTAGGTATGGGTCAGACTGGGAAAGTACACTCCAACATTGCATCCAAAGGCATAGACAGTAACGTACAGAGCAAGATGATGTGGGTATGTATTGGATGCAGGTCCAACAATGACAATGTTTTGTGGCTAGGATCGGGTGCAAGTTAAGATATTGCAGGTTAGGGCCAGGTGTTGGTTTGAGTTTTTTCATCACTACTAGTAGCCTATAGAAGGAAAACTCTTGCCATAAAGTATATGCTGTTATTTGATGACTATGTTTAACTAGAACAAACTCAGGCCCAGACTGGACATCTAGCAGTTTAGGCAAATGCCCAGTGGGCCTGTCAATTTAGGGTTAAGTGGGTCAGGGAATTGGAGCCGCCAAATGAGAGCCGAATGGCCGCCAAAGTGGAATTGGGCCCAAACCGAAAAGCCGAATGGGGGCAGAAGAAAAAAACAAATGGGAGACAAAGCCGAAGAGACAAAGCTGAAAAGTCAAATGTCAGATGAAGGTGAAAATCCAATCTCCACTGAACACCAATGGTCTTTTTAAATTACAATTCATGGCCAGTGTTTTTTTAACTTTTATGGGGGAGAGCTCTGTTTTTTATTTTTTACTTTAATAGGGGACCCTGGCCATCAATGTTTTTTTTTTTAGACTTGGGGGGACTGGCCACCAATTTTCTTCTTACCTTTTATGAGGGGGCCCTGACCACCAATGTGTTTTTTCCCATTTAATTGGGGGCCCTGACCACAAATGTTTTCTTTTTAACTTGTGGGGGGAGGGGCCTGGCCGCCAATGATGCACATTTATATGTGGGCTGCTTTGATTTTTTTTGCAGGGCTTCTTTTTACTCCCAGTCCGGTCCTGCTATATACCAAAGGGATAAATTAAAAAATTGCAAATTTTCAGCTAAATTTTGACCTTCCATGAACAATTGCAACATTTCCCACCCTTGTTTCTAATGTTATGTTATGATTTACAGCAGTGATCCCCAACCAGTAGCTCGCGAGCAACCAACCCCTTGGATGTTGCTCCCAGTGGCCTCAAAGCAGGTGCTTATTTTTCAATTACTGGCTGAGAGGCAAGTTTTGGTTGCATGAAAAACAGATGTCCTGCCAAACATTCTCTCCTGTAGGCTGCCAGTCCATATAGGGGTTACCAAAAAGCCAACCAGAGCTCTTATTTGACATCCACATGCACTTTTTCATGCTTGTGTTGCTCTCCAACACTTTTTTAGATTTAAATGTGGCTCATGAGCAAAAAAGGTTGGGGACCCCGATTTACAGAATTCCATAATTTGTTATATGGAAGGACAGTGACTCTGGTTTCTGGTCCTAACCTGCCAAGTGTGCATGAATAATCACTTGAAACGCACTGTTATAACACTAACATGTTTGAACCCAAGACTTATCAGAAAAGAAAGAATTGGTTGATGAGTGGTGGGGAAGTAATTCCTAGGCCCGGGGACAAGATTATCTTTTTGTCAAGAGATGAGCTGGCAATTTTGTGCCTCCAGATGTTCTGTCCTCTCCATAGTGGGATGTTAATGTTTTAATTAAAAACCTGTGAATGACTGGACATCCTTAGTTTAGAATCTTCTATCAGGTCCTGTATTTATGAAAGATGTATAGTTTTTCTGAAAATTGACAGCTATGGGGTAATCTGCCTGTGGCTGGGTGAATGTATCAGAGCATTTTGCTCTTCCATTTCTCCTTGTGCCTATTGTGATGTCATGTATATGCACATAGCAGGTATGGGTTTGGGTGCTGGTCCAATAAATGATACTTGAGCAGGTCCTAGTTTTTTTTTGCCCTTCCTAATATACTGTTAACAGGAAATATGTTTAAACAGATAATACAGTAGACTACAGTGCATGGAGTGAAGAGCAAATGCTTCCTTCATGTCTTCAGATCTCTACATATTGTCCCATATGGACAGCTCAGCACTTCTATCTCCTTCTATTACAACATCCTTGTTCGTGTAATAGTTGGTTTTATATTAATATGGTTAATACCTTAACCCCTGCAGAGCTGGAGCTCCCGCTGCCTGCCAGGTTTCTATTAGTTCATTGAGTAGCTGGTTAGCATTTGTGTGCATCACTGCCAGACAGCCTTTGTTCACTCATCATGAGAACATTTCCCTGCGTACTCACTCAGCAGGAACCCCCGAATTCCATGTGGTTTTTGCCCTAGGGAGAGATGAGACTGCAAGGGAATAAGGGGAGCCAGCTCTTGGCTGCTGTTAAGAAGATGAAATCTATCAGAGAGCATTAACTTTTGAGAAGAGAATTGGAAGCAGGAATCCTCTGGCTGCCTCTCCCACAGTCTGTCACACTTGGCTCTTTGTCCAGCATTTCTCACCTCCTCTGATTGCACTGGAATAAAATCACAAGGATAAACAGACAGACAGGTGTGTGTGACTTTTTACCAATCAGACATTCTCTTTTCTTCCTTTTTTTTACTGCTCTGTGTTTTCTCAAGTGGATGAGGAGACCAGCAGTGGAATCCCAAAAGAATAAGAATCTACATTATTTTCCTTGCAGATGCCTTTATAATATTGTAAGGATTCATATGAAAGTATCGCTATGATGCTTAAAGTAACAAATACAATTTTTCGCTGAACCATTGACCGTCTCAAATAAAACTATCAGGTCAGAATGGGTAAGAATATCTTAGCACAGAATGGGGCTTGCTACAGTACTTGGCAAAAAAAAAGATTTTTCTTCACTAAAAAATCATTAAAATTACATCATTTTGAATTAGGGATGCACCGAATCCACTATTTTGGATTCAGCCGAACCCCCGAAAGATTCGTCCGAATATCGAACCAAATCCAAACCCTAATTTGCATATGCAAATTAGTGGTGGGAAGGGGAATTTTTTTTACTTGTTTTGTGCCAAAACGTCATGTGATTTTCCTCCCTCACCCTAATTTGCATATGCAAATTAGGATTTGGTTCAGCCAGGCAGAAGGATTCGGCTGAATCCGAATCCTGCTGAAAAAGGCCGAATCCGAATCCTGCTGAAAAAGGCCGAATCCTGAACCGACTCCTGGATTCGGTGCGTCCCTATTTTGAATGAATCTTTGTTTACATACCAGGGAACTTGCCTTAGTGAGGTCCCAACAAAGCATAATATACCCAGGTTTCCCTTACAGACACCAATAGATAAGCCAATAAGTAGCCATAAGCCACCGAAGTCTTTATTCAATTGTCTCACCACAACTACATCTTACTGGGTACATAGTAACATAGTAACATAGTAAGTTAGGCTGAAAAAAGGCTTGCGCCCTTGATGCTGCTGACTGGCACTGCTTGCTACAGCCAAGTTTATCATCTACAAGGACTCCAAGGTCCTTTTCCATAATGGATTTGCCTAGTGCAGTCCCATTAAGGGTATAAGTGGCTTGAATATTTTTACATCCCAGGTGCATGACTTTACATTTATCAATATTGAATCTCATTTGCCACTTATATGATATGCCCAGATTGCCAGTTTGTCAAGATCCTGTTGCAAGGATGCCACATCCTGGATGGAATTAATTGGGCTGGATAGTTTTGTGTCATCCGCAAACACTGATACATTACTTACAACACCCTCCCCTAAGTCATTAATGAACAAGTTAAATAAAAGTGGACCCACACCGAGCCCTGAGGGACCCCACTAAGAACCTTACTCCAAGTAGAGAATGTACCATTAACAACCACCCTCTGTACCCGATCCTGTAGCCCGTTCCCTATCCATGTGCAAACGACTTCATTAAGCCCAACAGACCTTAGTTTAGAAAGCAGTCGTTTGTAGGGCATGGTAGCAAACGCAAAAGCCCCCCCACTGCCCAGCATCTTACTTACCTCATCATAAAAAGCAATCAAATTTGTCTGGCATGACCTATCCTTCATAAATCCATGCTGATTGCTGCTCATAATGCCATTCCCTAGGACAAAATTTTGAATGTGATCCCTTAACAAGCCTTCAAATAATTTGCCCACCACAGATGGGATAAATATTGGGATGACATCAGCTTTCCTCCAATCCATCGGCACCATACGAGATGAAAGTGAATCTGAGAAAATCAGAAATAGGGGATGGTCTAAAACTGAACTAAGCTCTTTTAGAACCTGTGGATGTATACCATCAGGCCCTGGCACCTTGTTTACATTAATTTTTATTAAAGCTTTATGAACCATATCCTGAGTCAGCCACTGACTAGATTGAGCTGAGTCAGTGCATCTATGAAGTCAGCCTGGGAACTCAGACTCTATTGTATACACTGAAGAAAAAAACTGATCTAGCACATTTGCCTTTTCTGTATCGGTTACAACCATACTGGTACCATTATTTAATGGAGCAACACTCTCAACGTGCATCTTTTTACTATTAATATATTTAAAAAACTTTTTAGGGTTACTTTTCGCCTGCGCCGCAATTAATTCTTAACATCCTTTCTTTGCCTTCCGGATTGCTGATTTACAACATTTATTACAGTGTTTATATTCATTAAATGCAGCTTCTGTTCCAACAGATTTGTAGTTTTTAAATGCCTTTTTCTTCTTTCCTATTATCTTCTTTACATCTGTATTAAGCCACATAGGCTGATTCTTAGAGCTTCTACATTTACTCCTTAAGGGAATAAATTGAGAACAGTAATGATTTAATATCATTTTAAATGACAACCATTTCTGTTCTGTGGTTTTAGCTGAAAACATAATGCCCCAATCAATACTCTGAAGGGCAGCCCTAAAGGCACTAAAATGAGCTTTTCCAAAATTCATGGTTTTTGTTGCCCCAGTATATATTTGTTTTTTGCACCAGACATTAAATGATATAACATTATGGTCACTATTACCCAGGGGTTCAATGACTTGCACATTTGCTATAAGTTCTGGGTCATTTGAGATCACTAGATCCAGAATAGCATTTTTTCTGGTAGGCTCCTCAACAACCTGTGCCATAAAATTGTCATGCAACAAGTTTATAAACTTATTCCCATTAATTGATCTGGCAGTACTGTTGCTCCAGTCAATATCTGGGTAATTAAAATCCCCCATTATCAATACTTTTCCCAAACTAGCAGCTTTTCCTATTTGTCTCAGGATCTTAGCCTCCCCCTCCTCACTTACATTAGGGGGTCTATAGCATACCCCTACAATTAATTTGCTGGACTCTTTACAGTTGGTGAAGAATTCTACCCATAAGACTTCTGCCCCTTCATTCTCCAGCATAACCTCCTCCTTTATATAAGCTTTTATATCCTGCCTAACATACAAACATACCCCTCCTCCTTTTCTATTGCCTCTGTCCCTCCGAAACAAAGTATAGCCGCTGATATTAACTGCCCAGTCATGCGACTCATTCAGCCATGATTCGGCCACACCAATCACGTCATATTTTCCCACCAGCACAAGCACCTCCAGCTCTCCCATTTTAGCAGTCAGACTCCTTGCATTTGTAAACATACATTTAATACGGGTACCATGTTGAACATATGACATGTGGTCCTCCTTGTCCTTAACAGTACCCCCAACCAAATCTCCTCCCTCATTTTCCCTTCTTTTGCCCACTATCTCATCTAACCTGTCTTCCCCTGTACCTATTATAGAACCCTCAGATCTGATTAAGGCTTGGACAGCATAGCAGTTGTTCCTTTTAGTAATTATGTGGTTACCAAGCCATCATTTTTCAGAAGTGATGAATCTTGATGATGACCCCAACCTCAGCACTTGGGAAAAAAATGTAGGCTTCTATAGCAGCATTAGCGATAGCGATGCTATCTACTTTCCATGTTTACTGGAGAAGTCACCATCTAGTGAGATCACTGAAGTCATTTGAGCCATCCTCCATGTCATTGGTGATGTCTGTGGTATTTAAAATATTCCTTTATGCTCATAAAGTTTCCGTAGGTTTTTATTTTGGACATTACAGCACCTGAACTAGGGTTGGGCAGAATAGCTAGCTACCTGGCTATTTTTAGCTGTTACACCAACCCAGTTATTTTGCCCGTTTATCCATTGTCTGCCTACTTTTTCTGCTGGGTACCTGGGGGGGGGGGGGGG
>CM044446.1:19242923-19270097 GCA_024363595.1 Xenopus borealis | reverse complement strand
GGGGGGGGGGGGTGCAGGGGATCTATGTAGGGTAGGGGTTTTAAATTAAGGGTTGAATTCTCCATTAAAGGGGATGCTCATCTTCTAACACTTTTTAAAGTTTAATTGTTTTCAGATAGTTCATCAGAAGTCTTTTTCAAATTACATTCTATTTCTAATATTGAATTTTAAAGTTTCATTCACCTTCTTATAAAGCAGCTCTGGGATGGAGCTCTGTAAACTGTTCTAAATGATACATTAGTTGATACATTTTTAATCTTTGGCCCTGCTGAACAAAATCCCCGGGCAGAGTTTCAAAGGGGCTGTTCACCTTCAAACACTTTTTGGTTTCAGATAGTTAATCGGAAATAAAGACTTTTTCCGTTCTATGTTTATTGCTATATTTTGACTGTTTTTCTAATATTTAATTTCAATATAATTTTTCACCTTCTAAAACAGCTCTGGGAGGGAGGTCACCGTCTCTTTAACTGTTCTCTGTTCTATAGGCAGCTGTTAGAATTGATACAACAGTTGCTAATATTCTGCAGAAATGTATCAATTAATTGTAGCAAATTGTAACATTCAGAATCTGCACCTGGATCACTGAGCTGCCAGACTCAAACACTAGAGACGAAAAATAGAAAAAGGAAAGCAACTGAATAAAGTCTTTGTTTATGGTGAACAACCCCATTAAAGGCAGTTGTTAAGAGTTGATACAATAGTTTCTAATATCCCACAGGTGTGGCTAAGATGTGTACCAACTAATACAGAAAATTTAACAGGTTAGACTCTGCACCTGGATTACAGAGCTGCTGGAAGCTTTAAACCGGGGTGTCCAAACTTTTGCCTTCCCTGGGCCACACTGGGAAAAGAAAAATTGTCTGGTGCCACACAGAAAAGAAATACAATACTAGTTGGATAACCAGATAGAGCTATACACTGTAGTATGGGACACCTGGATATTAAATAGACTTTTAGTAATAATTATTAGTACTAAATGGGCAGAGTCCCCCTGCCTACTCCTATATCCTTTGCAACATAACTTTTCCTCAGGAACCAAGCATTTTCAGCTGGGTCGTATTCATATCCATCCTGGCCCGCAGGTTGGACACCTCTGCACTAAACCTTAAACTTCAAACTTCAAAACCATCCAAAAATCAAACATTGAAAGCAACTGAGAAACAAAAATGTTTTGCTAAAAAATGTGAAAACAGCTGAACTGAAAAAAGTGTGTGGAAGGTGAACAACCCCTTTAAGAGGAAAAAAAAACCTGTCCAGGGTAAGGTAAATGCAAAGAGAAAAGTGAATGTTGAGCAAACAAAACACAAAATGATGTATGCATTTTATTTATGTGTTACTTGCACCATCATGCTTGTGTTGCCTTCCCTTGCTTAAATCCAGTCCTGCCTCTCATCCCTCCCAAATTAATATTTCTATGAAATGGGAAGTATTTATATGCATGTATATACAGTATGCAGGGATAATATAAACTAGGTGTTCCAGGCAATATGGTAAAATGAGCCTTTCCCTGGGGCACAAATAGTGGCTTTACTTTGGCCACGAAGGAATAAAGATTGGCAAGCACTCCATATGCCACTCGACTTCATTTCAGCAGCTTAAAAACATTTACATCCTGACGCATTTCGTATCTAGAGATACGTATTCATAGACATATACTTAGGCCAGCCTTATTAGGAATGTATGTCATATCTATCAGGCCAGGTAGGATTTGTAAGAAAAAAAATTATTTGGCAATGCCAGTCATATTTTTTCTCACACAGATAATTAATTTGACTCCATAAATTAAGAAAATGTTTTTGCCCAGTACTTTGGAAGTGAGGGCTCATTTGTGTATTATTGCATACCTATAGTAACTGGCTCCCAGCAGCTCTCCCATTCATCTCTGTACAAGCACATCATGCAAGCATCGCAAAATGCAAATTCCCACAAGGACCTCAAACTGCACCTGTGGTTATTACAGCTATCCACCAAGATGTGTTTGGAGTTTAGCCAACAGGGACTGTTATTTCGTAGCAGAGAAATAGTTTTCCTAGTGAACCGGAACATTTTTCGACTTTGTATTTCTAAGGTGACTCTGTGATTAGTCAGCATTATATTTTGACAAAGATAAACTTGAATATATAAATGATTTAGATGAACCACTTAATATAGATTTAGATACATAGATACATTTTATGTTCAGCGATCTAATGAGCTACTCATTGTGATACTAATATATTTGCAACTGTCAAATTCATAGATATGAAGACTTAAGTCATAATGGTGAGTTAGTGGCTTTGATGAGTCATGAATCCCAATATTCCAATGATATGAATATGTTCCAGGGGTCTAAACGTGCTAGTTAAAAAAGCATATGCCATTGCCCTTAAATCTGCAAGGCCCCAGGCACTTGGAGTTTTGGTTATAACCACATTTCCACAAAATTAGCCTAATATTCCCTGTAAAGAATGCCTGCAAAGGTTCCCTAGGTTCAGGACACCTAAGGCCTGTTCTGGGCCCAAATTTCGATATTAGACTGCTTTCCAGTACTGTACTCTCCCACAGTGGTGAGTGGGAGTGGGAATATAGCTAAAAATATATGTTAGTACAGGCGTTTTGGTGTATGTGACCACATGCAGTTCCAAAGCAGTAGTTCCTCTGCAGACCACTGCAATGCTGCGGTAACATTTGTGGCTGAATATGAGAAATATATTGGACCTCAGATTCTCCCTAAACCTTATACATTTCCAGAAAACCCATCCTTTAAATGAAACCCCTTACCAACCTCCCCTTATTTTCATGTGTTGTAAACCTCCTATACAATGAGCACATTTCACATTCATTCACAATGACTTCCTGGGCTGGGCCCTTCATACCGCCGGTAGAAATTAAGTATTTTATTTTTTGGCATTTATACTCTCTTTGGTACCCCATTGCTCTGTTCTATAGCATATGTAAGTGCTTTATACATTTGTGTAAATAATAGTAAGGGGGAACAAAGGCATGTGTTGTTAATACATTATGGTTTCTATATATAACATTTAGCTACTGTATCTCTATCTCAACGGTGAGCTTTGCGGTGAAGTGGTTAAGTCAGTGTGGGGGCTGAAGGATTAAATTGCACACAATCAGCTCATGTTCGCACAAAAGCTTCTTACAGTTCTGCAGCAGAAAACACAAACATAGAAACAACTGACCGAGATTCAGTTTCCTTTCTGCCAAAAAGCCAGCGACTGACCTTCGCTGCAGGACACAATGAGACTTCACAACACACACTGCAACCTGCACATAATGATGAAATAGGAACCCAGACTGCATTGTGCAAGCCCTATCCCTAATATGTAATAGAGCTTTCAGATGAAGAAACTGCAGGGCTCCACTGTCAACAATGCATTTAGGGACATAAGCAGAAACACTGGCAAAGTTTGCCTTGCCCACTAACTCATAGATAGAAATTTGGTTCTTGATTTCTATATTATAATTGCATTAAATCAGTAAAGAAAAATTGCGGAGAAGCAGCTAAGGCATTACAAAGTCTGTAATTGCAAAACCTACTATGTGCCTTCTGAAGGCATTTATTACATGAAATACATATTGAACCCAGTGTTAAGAATGACCTACTGTAGATAAGCCTTAAATGCTACATGTCAGATGAATCCATTGAAGACTAGAGAGGCAGATTTTACCATCTACTTGCGCACTGTGTTATATGGAAGAAATAGTGCATATGACTGCTTCTTCTAGAATGCCGGTATGCATGGTTGAAATACATTCAGCATCAGCACAATATGGACAAACTTTGCACAATAAAATGGTGCATATGAAGCCAACACATTAATAACATTACTTGAGAGGCCCAGTTGCCTTTAGTTAACTCTGCTCTATCTGTGGCAACACACAAAGCATAGACATGAGCAAAAAAAAAACACAAGGGTCAATTCTCTACTGCCAATAATGTCTATACTCATTTCTTAATTACATGTGAGTTGCAGGAATGTAGCAGCAAGCTGTTTAAAATCAGGACTTCCAACTAGTGATGGGCGAATTCATTCGCCAGGGGTGAATTTGCGGCGAATTCCTGCGAATAAATTAGCGAATTTCCATCGAAATTTCGCTTGGCGAAAATTCGTTGGAAAAACGAGTCGCGCGCCGAAAACGACGCGACACACCGAAAACAACGCGACGCACAAAAGTTGACGCGACGCGCGTCAAAAGCGTCCCGCGACTCGTTTCGAGAATTTTTCGCCAATTCCCGAATTTCTCTGGAAATTCGCAAATTTTTCGGCGAAGCGAATCTCGGGAGATTCGCCCATCACTTCCAACAAGTGCAGTGGCAAGCATGCAAATACAGAGAAAAACCCCTGTTCTAGCCTTCCAGAATTAGAAGCAAAGAGTGCATGACAGCTGAAGTGCACAATTGTTCTAGTATTACTCAGGTCTTCATGGGCAAAGTGCTCTAGTTACCCCCTGGTGGGAAGATGAAACACCATCAGTTTCAACCATGTGGAAGCTATTTATCAACTGAGACAAGGTAGGGGAACATTTTGATTATTTTCATAAGTTGTTAGAAGTACACAAGATAGTATTCTTGTTAGTACTTACTATGGAGTGTGCCAGATTCTCTTTAAAACATGACATGATGGGTGACAAAGCCTATTCCACAGAATATATGAGCAGAGGAGACTTCTAGTAGACAAGAATATGAGCATGTGATCCAAGAACAATGATCAAATTTACATTTGGTTAAATGTGTTTGGGGGTTTAAAATTGCTGAGTAAGTACAATAGACTAATGCCAGTCTGGTGGAGCTAAAGCCAGCAAGATCAGACCTGTATCAAAAGGGGTATACATACACCCATGGATGGCATAATTCCTGTTAAAACATCTTAATACAATTTCCTCTTTGGCAGCAGGGCTCTAAGTAGGATTCATTTGAGCATAGGATTGATTTTGACCGATATGTATCTTTTTCATTCTTTCTTTCAGACTGAAGGCAGGCATCAAGTTTGAATGTTAACACATTGCTAGCACTGGTGTGATCCCTTTCAGCTGCAAAGCACTGATTTCAGTGACTCCTTTTCTTTGATGTCACACAAAAACCATTAATTTGAGAATTCACCATTTTTAGATTTAAATATTGTTCTAGTAGCATGTGTTTTGTCTTTCAGTACGTCAACTAGGATGAAAATTGTTGGGCGCCTATATTTTATGTTCTTATATACTAGGCAATGACCATAAATGGCAGTCGTATTTTATGCATTACTTATTTTCCTACCGTCCTTTAGCTGAGTATTGCCAGACATAGGATTATAGGAATGCCTTGCCATGGTTCATGTTAGGATACATCTCTTTTCAACATTAAATGCACAGTGATGTGAGAAAATAGAAAAAAAACTATAAGCAGTGTTCCAACAGCAGATAGACAGCAATAATTTAAATAGGGCTTATATGGATAAAAGTACCCCTGTGGCGCAGTGGTTAGAATAGTTTCTGGGTTTGATTCCAGCCAGAGCACTAATACCATAGAGTATGTATGTTGTCCAGGTGTTTGCATGGAGTGTGTCAGCTCCTCTCTTAAGAAGAGGGTGTTGTGGATCTTGGCTTGCTTATGTATGGGTCTCTCAAGGCAGCCAGTCAAACCTGTCTCCTAAGGGAACACCTACCAAAAGTCATAGTCATCCATTTTTGGCAAAGTACCCAAGCTGAGCTACCAGATCACTCTAGATATATCCAGATTAATTCACTTACACACAGGCTGTAATCACCTACAGTATTAGTTACATTGCAGTTAAATATAATCAGAATTATGTCAATATGTTTGTGAATTTTCCCTCAGTACTCCCCATGTCTGCCATGTACAGCATGTTCCAGGCTATGTGAGCTCATATTATGTTTGTCCTTCTGCATCCTGGAGAAACTAACTTTTTATAAACATCGCCCAACTCCCAGCCACCCTTACGGTCATGACACAATGGTAATGGCTGAGATCATAAACATCTCGAAACAATCACCTAATTAATTTCAAAGGACTTCGCAGGAATGATTTAGATCTTACTCTGTAATCCATCGAAACAAACAACACTGATTTACCACAGTTAATAATGCATGGATTACTCATTGGCCAAAAGTATGCAGTGGAGCATGGCCACTAAACATACAATCTTATTTAGCATTGTGGCATGGGAATGTAATAAGGAAAGTGAGCACCCAGGCATGCAACGCCTCCACTCTTTCTCTCCGATCTCACGGAGTTGCAGTACAAGGTGAACCCTGCTAAATTAATGCTGTGAGACCCACATGGTTACAAACATCCAAGCCACCCTAAGAGTGGCTTGAGTGAGTCACATCATGTTCATATGACCTGCTTAATTTTTGTCTGTAACAAAACAATTGGGTTATAGTAGACACCCTTCTTCAATAACTTTAAGCCATAAGGTGAGAGCAGGTACTTAAGGCTGGCTTCACATCATAACAATGTTGAAATTCAATGGCCCCAAAACTAGTGGGCTTATAGTTGGAGCTAGACAAGAAGAATTTCCATCAGCCATATGTTATTTCTATCTATTACTTGTAGTAGAGACCCTAACTTCAAGGGCCCACTCATACAACAATTCAAGTCAGCTGCCCTTCATTGTGAGAGTGAAACCTCAATGTTAGATTTCCCCTACAAGGCACCATTTGACACATACCATTAATGTGTGAAGTTGGTCAGATTTTAAAACTAGTGATATTTCCAAGGACACAGTAAAACATTTGTGGGTCAGTTGACTAACAATGGCCCCCAGAATCAGATAAAAGGGGAACTGTAATTTAAAGATAAAGGTTTAGAATTTTATAGATGAACCTTTTTCTGCCTGTGTCCTGACAGCAACTGAAAATGCAAACTGGTTGTGATGGTCACTGAAACTAACAGATTGCTCAGTTTTTTTTAGTTATAATTATTTTTAATTGCTTACCATTTCTGGCCATCTTGTATTGATCTTTTATCCAAACTGGTATCTGGTGCTCCCTGTGGGTGACAAAGCACCTGAAAACACCTCCTCAGTTTATGACAGGAATTGCTGTGTGGAAACGAGCTGAATTCTAGTCTCATGTGGAAATGCAGATGGAAGCACTTTGTCCTGACAGCTGCTGATCAAAGCTGCAAATATATTTAAAAAAGAGAGAAAAATAAACGAATAACTGCTAATTGTCTTATAAAACTGTTTAATCACTGAAAACTTTAATTTTAATGTTAACTATCCCATTAACAAAAACTAGTTGTTGAAGGTTGGAAATTCCTGTTTAATGCAATTTCCCTGTTTAGTTTGGGGGCCCAGACTCCCTGCATTGCCCTATTTTCTTTTAATTATTTTTTTTTCTACATAGTTTTTGTGTCAGTCTATAATACACATTTCTGATTACAGACTGGGAAAAAAACTGCATTTTCCATGCTTTATATAACAGTCCCAGGTTCCATGTCAATGTTTTCATGCCCTCTTCTCTCCATGACATGATAAAAACAGAGAAACCCACAAACTAAATCCCAGTGAGGTAAGATCTATGGCCTTTCTCAATGGCAACATTAATAGGTTTTGAAGTGTACCAGTTTTACACAGAGATGTTGCCGGGAATGCTACATTTTCTTCCTTGCCTGGATGGGGTATATTTTGTATTTTTTCTTCTCTCTTCCTGTCTTTCCCTTGGGGGAGTCTGTCACTGCAACTCTGCCACCTGCTTCACTCAGGTGTAAGCCGTCTCCATGGCGACCCTCCTCAGGCTGTGCAGGCCTGAACAGGCCTAATGTTCACTTTTGCTTCCATTATTAACCTTCTGTGTCCTGGGGCTAACTTGCAGCCTTCACCTTTACTCCTCATATAGGAATTTCACTTGCCTTGGGCATCTGGACCTGTGACCCATTCTAAACATCTCTCATTATTAATGCCAATCCATCACAGGCCTCAACCAGCATTTGGACTTACTGTGAAATTCTGCTTTTTCACATAGCCTGCCTCATACTGTCCTAGCTGTGTGATGTTTATATCTAGCTATATATCTGTCATTTCATATATATATATATATATATATATATATATATATATATATATATATATATATATATATATATATATATATATATATATATATATATATATACACACACACACACACACACAATATATTTGTGACCACGCCCATTTTGTGGCCATGCCCCTAATTATCCCCCTAATTACCATGTTCATTATACAATATTTACCAGGTTATGAAAGTCTGAACACATTTATGTGGTTTTTATGTGTTATTACAATTTTGCTAATGAGGGTGAATTGCCCTTTAAGCTGTGAGTCTTAGTTCTCCCAAGAGAAAACTGTTACAAAAGTATCTAACTATCTGTGCTCGCTACCAAAAGCCAATGAAGTTAGAAGCATTGTAACTTTTTCTGGCTGTTCTGTACAGAAGTTTAAAGAGAAAGTAGTAACATCTCAGTACAAATGCGGGACTGCGATTTGAGCGGGACTGTCCCGCTCAAAAGGGGCATTTGAGAGGTATGCATATATGAATATATATATATATATATATATATATATATATATAAGGCTGTTTGTGAGAGCCGCACACCCTTGAAGGAAGCTTTGCAGACCTGGGTGCTCATGCGATGAGAATAGATTATTATTATTAACATGTATTTCTATAGCGCCAACTTGTTGCGTAGCGCTGTGCATAGATGCAATGTGTAGATGATGGCACTCACAGGATTTAAACAATTAGTGACACAATTTGTCAAAACAAAAAAAGCAGGTTTATTGATACAATGTTTCGGTCCCACACAGGAACCTTTATCAAGGAAACCTTGATATATATAGTGCTTTATGGTACATTATGGTTCATTAGATAAATCTGTTAGGAGTGTTCAGAAGCCTTGTCTTAGATATATAAAGACATGTCAGCTCCTAATCCGGTCACCAACAGTAACAGCCCAGTCATCGACCCCCTGTAACTTTCACAAGTTGCAGTCAGTGTTGGACTGGCCCACAGGGATACCAGGAAAACTCCCGGTGGGACCAGATTTCAGTGGGCCCTCTTGCTTTTAACAATTTAGCCTATTTCATGTTCATTCCCTATTTCTTTTTGTGGAAAAGGAGGCTTAATGATGGCAGAATGGAGTATAGTAAGTAGATATAAAAGAATAAAGAGGTTAAGTGAGGAGAGAAGGAAAAACAGTTTGGAAAGTGGGCCCACGGTCTAAGGTTTTCTGGTGGGCCCCTGGCATCCCAGTCCAACACTGTTTGCAGTAGATGGTTAAAGCTTACCCACCAACATTGAAACAATCCTAAAACTGTCCCAGAAACAAGCGGCACATGGAGTACAGTCAGTGGCATGACCTGGTTTGGCTATAGTGGAGTGTGCCCTAATATCAGAGTAATAATAATCACAGTAATTATCAGAGTAATAGTAATCAGAGTTATAAGAGTATATAAACAGTTTACACTTAGACTGTAAAGTCTATGGGGTGGGTACTCCATCCTACTGTCTCTTTTCATGGAACTTAAAAATGATATTAACACTAAAAGACTACTTTCCAAAATTGCAATGCACATTAAGTTGGTTATCAAATTCTGAATTTTTCATAAAAAAAGTCTGACCAAACTAGAATCCATAATTTGCGCTTATTTTTCAATAAAAAAACTTAAAAAAATCGCATCAGGGAAACTGCAACTATTTCAGATTGTTGTGCGAAAAAAACTAAATTTTTCATGTTTGTCACCCAAAAATCATGAATAACTAGCGTCATACCCCCAAACATTTCGTGAGGGTTAAAATATTTTCAAATGGTTAAGGGGACATCTGCCATTGACATTTACATAAATTTCTCAAGTTTGAGATGAAGTATTTTCGGATTCGGACTTGGTACAGATTTAAGGCATAATAAATCGCAAAAAGATTGCATCCTTTTTTACCGCAGCTTTTTTTGCATTTTTGGTGTCAAAGCAGAAGCGCCTACAGGTCATGTTGATATTTTTTGAATCCAAATTAAGAAAATGATCTAGATAATAATACAAGCCAAACAGGCTTGTATTCTTGGAAATGGGTGGGTTACCATATTCACCACACCATCTCAAGGGTAATACACAGAAATCTAACCAACAAACTACAACACCCATCATTTTCCACAAAAAGTAGCTGCTAGTGGCAACATTAAGGGCTAGTCCAGACGGGGAGATTCGGGGGCGATCCGTCACCTGGCGACTTCTCGTCGCGCGTGTCCACACGGAGCGGCGCGATTTTTAAAATCACTCCAAATTGCCTGGCAAGGCAATTTGGAGCGATTTTAAAAATCGCGCCGCTCCGTGTGGACACGCGCCGGCGCTTTGAAGCCTCGTCGGTGCCTAGTTATTCGGGGAGATTCGGGGGCGATCTGTCGCGGCGAGAAGTCGCCAGGTGATGGATCGCCCCCGAATCTCCCCGTCTGGACTTACCCTTAGATTACTGTTCCAAAGGCCTTAGCCTCATCTGTGGCTTAACTATGAGCATTAAAACCATGTGTTGCATGCACTAACCATGAGTGCAGCACAGCACAGTGTTGCTTTAATTTTCTAAAATAGGGCATTTCTAGATATACACCCATACAGTCCAAGCATTCATGCAAAGCTATATTAGATAATTTAAATGAATGTTGCAAGCTGTCAATTCTGACTGGAGGGTTCAGACTCAGGATATTGCCAAGTTGAAAAACTGATTGTATATGGAAATCAATGAGTAAATCAATAAAGGGGTCATAGTGTGGCCATAGTTGTCTGGTGACAGTACATGCACACAAGTGACTGCATGCAAGGCAATATCAGTATAATGCATTTTCTATTTAGAGCTGTTTGGAACAAAGCTGTCTTTGGGTGGTGTAAATAGGATCATAGTTACATAGTTAAATTGGGTTGAAAAAAGACAAAGTCCATCAAGATTCGAACAATCTTTTTTTTTTACGTTAAAGTACTTCGATCATCGAATGGTCGAATTATCGAATATCCGATCATTTGATCTATTCGATCTATCGAATTTTCGGTATTCGATGATCGAAGTGGCCAAATTTGCATTTTCGAACATCCGATTAAATCGTACGGTTGGAATTCTATCGAATTCGATCGAACTCGATCTATTCACGTGAATTTAGTAAATCTGCCCCTTTAACTGTAGAGTTTAGTATCAAAATAGCCTTTGATATTATGTCTATTCAAAAAATCATCCAAGTCCCTTTTGAAAGCATCAACACAATCAGCTATCACAACATCACCCGGCAGTGCATTCCACAACCTCACTGTCCTCACTGTGGAGAACCACCTACGCTGCTTCAAATAAAAGTCCTTTTCTTCTAGTCTGAAGGGGTGGCCTCTGGTGCGGTGATCCTCTTTATGGGTAAAAAGGTCCCCTATTATTTGTCTATAATGTCCTCTAATGTATTTGTAAAGTGTAATCATGTCCCCTCGCAAGCGCCTTTTTTCCAGAGAAAACAACCCCAACCTCGACAGTTTACCCTCATAATAAGTCTTCCATCCCTCTAGCCAGTTTAGTTGCACATCTCTGCATTCTCTCCAGCTCATTTACATCCCTGCTAAGGACTGGAGTCCAAAACTGCACTGAATATTCCAGGTGAGGTCTTACTAGGGATCTATAAAGAGGCATAATTATGTTTTCATCCCTTGAGTTTATGCCCTTTTTTATGCAGGACAGAACCCTATTTGCTTTAGTAGCTACAGAATGACACTGCCCAGAATTAGACAACTTGTTATCTATAAAAACCCCAAGATTCTTCTCACTTAAGGAAACTCCCAACACACTGCCATTTAGTGTATAACTTGCATTTATCAACATTGAACCTCATTTTCCAGTTTGCTGCCCAGTTTCCCAACTTCGACAAATCACTCTGCAAAGTGGCAGCATCCTGCATGGAACCTATAGTTCTGCACAATTTAGTATCATCTGCAAAAATAGAAACCGTACTTTCAATGCCCACATCCAGGTCATTAATAAACAAGTTGAAAAGCAAGGGACCCATTATAGAGCCCTGTGGTACCCCACTAACAACACTGCACAGTATGCACTTCTAATGCTATGTTAGTTAATAACTAAGTTTTGGGTTGTCATAAGGAATTGTGGGGTCTATATGTGTGCCTTGCATTGTCCATGATCTGCCCAACCCCACCCAGATACTGTACTGTTGGAAGCCCCATTTGGTGCTGTCCAGACTCTGTCCTGCTTTGTCAATGACAAGACAACTACACCTGCTTCCAAAATCATCACTAGATTCTTAGTTCCAATTAGCATCTATGCACCCATAACCCTTATATCCTGCATTTATAAGTGCAGAGGTTTCTCAAGCTTCAAATGAAAAAGGGCAGATTTTTTTAGGCCATGGTCAAACTCTTGCTTGTTAAATAAAGTATCCCTTACACACAGGATTATTCAGTTTTACTTTACAGGAAAAGCCATAGAAAATATTTATTTTTACAAATGTTGTAACTGGTCAGTTTACCCTTTAAAGGGCATCTGGCACTCACGTTAGGGTTAACGGTATTTTGCCAGAGTGGCCATTTGATAAATTGGCCCATGGTACACAGATGGAAGCCTACATTACATTGCTGACATTTCTCTTCTTGAGGGGAGATTGGGTTCCATCTGGTTTACATTATATGTGGTTTATCTTGCTTTCTATGAATAAACACCAATAAATCTAATGGCTATTTTTATTCAAAAAATTTAGTTTTCAAATCTATGGCTTTAAAAGATCCTACTATGCAGGACATTTGCTACAGTGTGACTTTTGTATAATTTGCACAAAAAACAAGCCTTTTTTTGGGGATAGACAAACAGGCTTTTCCAGAGAAGTGGCTTGTCAATATTGTTCAAGCAATAGCACTAATAAGCACCAATTAAGCACACTCTGGGAAAATAAGAAAATAATTGAGTTTTAAAAGGCACACCTGCACTTTTGTGGGTGGAAGGCTGGCTCAGAGGCACATTTCCCTAGCATTAGGGTTGCTAGTTACCTATTGAAGAGTGACATTCAATTTAGCTCATTATTAGTTTCCTACTATTTTTTAATGTCAAGTCTAAAAAACTGTGGCTGCACTGGGAAGTTGGACAAAAAAAAAAACAAAAAACCAACAACTTATGGAAAGTGTGAATCAGTGATTCTGCATCCTTCCAATTCTATGTCACATAAGACAATGTATATATATATAAAAAGTAACTCAAAGCAACTGGACTTGCTGAGATATTTTAATGAAGACGTTTCACTGCTCATCCAAGCAGCTTCTTCAGTTCAACTGACTGGTGTAGGGGAGTTCTCGGCAAATAGACTCTTCCAACAATCCAATCACAATGGCACACTGCAACTCTTCAGAGAGGTGACATTTGAAATTCACAGTGGTCTTGATTCTGTGTAGTTACAGTGATAGAATAACCAATGTGTCATGCAACTCCTAGACACAGGTGTTACTTGTGAGAGTTGCATGAATGGATGTGTCAAGAGTTCTGAAACCGCCGGGGAACAGATGCGAAAACAGCATTGTATGTAGCAGACAGGTGGTGTCAAAGGCCCCCTCCTCTGTTCAGGGACGGTTTCTCCACCTTAACATGAATCGCCTCTTTCACACCTCTTTCAAACCAGCGGTCTTCTTTATCCAAAATTTGGACATTGCTATCTTCAAAAGAGTGTCCCTTGTCTTTTAGGTGTAGAAAAACAGCCGAGTCTTGTCCTGTAGAGTTCGCCCTCCTATGCTGATCCATTCGTTTGTGGAGCAGTTGTTTTGTCTCCCCAATGTATAGATCTGTGCACTCATCGCTAAACTGGACTGCGTATACCACATTACTTTGTTTTCCCTTAGGAGTTGGATGCTTTGGGTGTACCAGTTTTTGTCTCAGTGTGTTGCTAGGTTTGAAGAACACAGGGACGTGGTGTTTGTTGAAAATCCTACTGAGTTTCTCAGACACTCCAGCTACATATGGGATGACTATGTATTGCTTACTATGTGTCTCCGGGTGGTTATTTCTTTTGATGTTCCTGTTGGACTTGGTTGCTGCTGTTTTAACAAAGGCCCAGTCTGGGTAGCCACATGCTTTTAAAGCTCCTCTGAGATGTTTATGCTCCTTGTCCTTGGACTCAGTATCAGTTGCCACACATTCCGCCCTGTGGTGCAGAGATCTAATGACACCCAGTTTGTGTTCCAGCGGATGGTGGGAATCAAACAACAGATATTGATCCGTATGAGTAGGTTTCCTGTACACCTCAGTTTTTAAAATACCCCCTTCTTGGATGCAAATTAAACAGTCCAAAAAAGAAAGTTTGTTCCCGTGGACATCTTCCCTTGTGAACTTGATGTTATTGTCCACTGAATTAATGTGTTCTGTAAAGGCTGCCACTTCATTGGATCTGATTTTAACCCAGGTGTCATCCACATACCTGAACCAGTGACTTGGTGTAGTTCCCTGGAAAGTAAGTAAAGCTCTTCTTTCCACTTCCTCCATGTATAAGTTAGCTACAATGGGAGAGACTGGAGAACCCATTGCACAGCCATGTTTCTGTCTATAGAAAAGGTCCTTGTATTTGAAGTATGTGGTGTTAAGGCAAAAATCTAGCAACAAACATACTTGGTTAGGATTGAGCTTCGTTCTGCTGCTTAGGGTGTTATCTTGCTGCAGTCGATTTCTTACAGTCTCAATTGCCTCTGTTGTAGGTATACATGTAAACAAAGATGTGACATCATATGATACCATGGTTTCTTCTGCCTCTAGTGTAACGCCATGAATCTTGGTTACAAAATCTTTGGCATTCTGGATATGATGCTCTGTATTGCCTACCAACGGGGTTAAGATGTTAGCCAAGAATTTTGCAATGCTGTATGTCACTGAATTTATGCTGCTGACAATGGGCCTTAATGGGGCTCCTTCTTTGTGTATCTTGGGGAGTCCGTACAAGCATGGTGTGGCTTCTCTGGGGTATAAACGGCGGTATAAAATTCGATCAATGGCTTTCGCCTTTTCAAGTTGTTGTAAGCAACTTATCACCTTTCTCTTGAAACAAATGCTTTGAGTTACTTTTTATATATATATACCATGACCTGGATGAATGAGAATCTTCATAGTTATAAGACAATGTATTTTCTGTGTTCAGCTTCCACTGTACATGTTTTATGGGTAGAAAACACGGCAACAGAAAGATCAAATCTGTTCTACTGATTGATCTGCCTGCCTGACTGTCTGCTTCACATGTACTACTGACTAGTACACCTATTGTTCAGACTGATCCATACTTGCAATGCTAACTACTCCTTTTGTGCTGCTGAGTGATCATCCTGTGCTCCTGAGAGATATCCCTTTATATTGATGACTGACTCTTGCCTGACTCTTGCCTGCTACTGACTAATGCCATGGGCTTAGGCATTCTGAGAAAATACTTAGTCATAGATATGGGGATCATTGTATGTGCATGTAAAGAGACCCTTTAGAGGCTTTTAGGGCCACAGGTTACTGATACTCCTGATACTTAATTCACAATATACTGGAGTCCATAGTCTAACAATTGCTGCTGCTCATTTAACTCCCCTCTAGCCTTGGCCATAGATTAATACTTCTATTCAGTGTAGCTCCTCTTCACACAGCCAATCACAATTAAAATAAGTAATCTAAATACAAACTAACTTACACACCAACACCAAACCCAACACAACAACATTAGTTTTTAACTTTGTTGGCTGGGGTCTTCCCCATTTGACTCAACATGTTGGCTCACCACCCCTTGTTGGATGCTGCTTCCTGTGTCCTCAAAGCAGGTGCTTATTTTTAGATTCCTGGCTTTATGGCAGGTTATGGTTGAATAAAAACAAGTTGTACTACTAAACAGAGCCACCTAGAGGTTGTCAATCTGCACAAAGTCTACCACAAAGACAATTACAGCCATTAGTTGGCACCCCAATGACTTTTGTCATAGTTGTGTTGCTCCCCCCGATTTCTTATACATTTGACTGGGGCTCACTAATAATAATAATAAGAAGCCTTGTTCCAAGCCTAATAGAGGTAAGTATAGGAAATGTTGGCCAGCAGTTCACAGTCCTGGAGTCCTGGGCGGAAATATTTCCTAAGACCCGGACCCACCCGAACCCACAACATATTTACACTTTGATCTGCTACCCAACCCAGACCAGCAACTGCATCATCTGCAACCTGATCTGCAACCCGCCGACCACCATCAAACAGGAATTGATGTTGCTGCAAACCGGAAGTGACCACCAAAAGTGAGCGGGGACAGAAAAAAGTCTTGTAAAATTTAAAAGGAGTAAAATATAGACAATATAACATGAGATAAGAGATTAAGACGAGACCTGCAACCCATACCGCAACCTGCAGACCAGTGACCAACTAACCCGCATCTATACCCGCACCTGAAAATTCTACTCTCGTGCAGGACTCTAGTCTATGGTGGATGTGTGATATTGGCCTACAATGACACAGTTGCTGGGTTCCCTACAGACCTGGAAATCTTAGACAGAGTGCACATGAAAAAAAAAAATATCCCTCTGCTAGAACTACTGCTATAGTCTGACTATATGTCTAAATGCTTTAGATCAAAGTGGTCAAAACCAAGAGTCAATAATTTATTACAGTGATTGTTACAAAATTCCAGAGCTTGCAGTATGTGTTGCATTGCACTGACAAATCAATCATTTTGACAATGAAATGTTTGTATCTACTAATAGCTTTTAGCTCTTTCTAGGAATGGATTTGATTCTTAGTACAAATCAGATGACCTGGCAAAGACCAAGGGTAATACCAACCACAAATCATTTAAGCCAAGGATTGCAACTGTAGATAAATCTGCTCTGGGTTTCTGGCAGTCAGCTTGCAGGGACACAGATGCAACATATGCAAATAGCTTTGGAATAGGTACACACCACCCCCATCAGTCCATAGAGACTCCACTAATGATGCCCAGAAGACATTTCCCTGTTGTTATTGTTGTTCATCATTCATTTTGCCTTTGGGGAATGTCACACAGGTGATTTAATTGTCATGTTGTGACACACAATGCCATTGTGATGCATTCAACCTTAACAAAATCTAAACGAGGGGCTGAAAGGTATCAACAGGCTTATCCAGTGAGAGCTCACTAGTGATGTTCTGGGAAGCCTCAGTGTTATTAGCTGCTGTGGTGGGAATTGCAATATGGCAATGATCTGTATGTCTTATCAGTCCAGATGCCACAATACAGAATTAAGTAACTGTGACAAGCAATTTCCCCTTAAAAAAAAAAAAAAACTAAGATAAATCATTATTCCCTGACACAGTTGACCACTCTCTGTACCTTTGGATTTCACCCTTTCTTGATTCAAATCTTATCACTCAAGCTGTCCATTCCATATCTCTCATTCTGGTGCACCATCCTGTCAACAGTCTCTCATTTAGGGCACATTGAGGGCCACTTATGTCTGAACAACTCTATGCTTGGAAACTAAATAGCATCAAATGAGATTCAGTATCATGTGTACTGATGATATCCAAATCCACACATTCAGATAGCTTCTCATTTCTTTTTTGAGTTGTTTCACCAGCCTAGATGTCCTATTGCTACTACACTCCTAATTCTCCATATACTCTCTTACAAATCCAGAATTGCCCTCTTTAGCAGCTTCAACAGAATATGATTGTACACTACAATCTGTAGTACACCTGATTGTACACCTGCCTCTGCGCTAATGTATTGTGACACCAATCCTGCCCAACATATCTCTCAATAGTGATGAGTGAAATTTTTTGCCAGCTTTCAGAACGAAAAAGATACCCATAGACTCCAAGGCTTGGACACAATTGTTGCACATAAAAAAATAAATTGTCGCCCATAGACTTCAATGCATTAGACACATTTTATGACACATTTATTGAATTTTCGGTGCAGTGAATGGGTCAGATTCACCCATCACTAATAATCCAAGTGAAATTCATTGATAAGTGTCAGTTACATATGGGAACATTGTTAGTTTGATATATTTTCATTTGTCAACTAGAGGATTACTGAGGTTGGGCAATTACTGTATGTAGGGGACCAGGCCTGTCTCACAGTCAAGGTTCCAGTTTATCCCACAGGTGGGGTCAGGACCTTGTGTAATTTTTTACTTTCTTTTTAACAAACCTTGCTTCATTATTCTGAAAAAGGAAAGAGCTTTTCCCAAGCTGTTATACTCCTTATCACTTTCATAAGCAGCGTTTTCCTGAAATGGCAGGCACAAGCAGTATCATTTGCATCCCAGTTAATATGGGAGCACCCCACAATTCACCTGTTAGCTGATCATTTTCTGTTTTGCTTCTTGTTATGTTTACTTTTCACTGGCGACAGAGATCCTGTCCAAAACCATGTGCACAGTCCTGGTCCCTGTTTTTTGTTCTTTGTTTCTCCACAGATTGAGGCCTAAAGGTGTCCATGCAGTCTAGCCAGTTTATGATACTGATTCCACCCCATGAGGCTGAGCTGGTTGTTTATCTGCCTGTGTATGGACCTCCTTGATTCAACAGATATCTGGCTAAAAATATACTATATATCTATAGGGCAGAGTCTGTCGGGCAAAGATTGCATTGGCCCTGATATGGCCCTCTCTCCCAGCAACTAGAATTGGTCTCCATTTTCGTTTGCCCGAGGGCCACATGATCTGATCAGCCAATAGGGTCCATCTCATAGATGGCCATATTGGGCAAAGACAGGACCATCTGGTGACCTCCTTATGGCACCCTTAAGGCACTGATATTTGAATGCAGAGCTGCATCTTATTCTGAATACACAGCATATACTTTTAGAGAGGGAGGGTGGTAGTAGGGTGTCCCCCAGAAGCTATGGCACTTATTTAGATGCACAGTAAATGAGCCCTTCTGTCCTACAGTTACAGTCCATTTCCTGAAAACATATTTCCTTTCTATACACTCTGACCCATAAGTGCAACTCTGCTTGCCTTAAGCTGGCCATACACTAAGATCTGCTCATTTGAGAACATCGGCAAACGAGAGGATCTGAATGTTGGGATTACAATGAGGAGGATTGGGCTCTGAAAAAAATTAAACCTTCCTGATCGATATCGTGGCCAGCTATGGATTGGTAAGACCCGTCGGAAGCCCCTATACATGGGCTAATAAGTAGCTTTATCTGCCCGTGTATGGCCATCTTTATTATACACTCTACATCACAGTTGCAGCTGAAGAAATTAAATCTGCTCAGAGCTATAGAGTCTCTTTACTTTCCAATTGCAAATGATCCTCTAGCTTCCTTGAAATATGGGCAAAATTCATGTGAAATGATAATCTTATTTACTGTACTGTATATCCACCTCCTGTGCTAGAAACAGGAGTAGCAGTATGCAGGACAGAAATGTGCCATATTCCCCTTGTGCCGCATGTAGCTTTCAGCCCTTTTACTATTCAAATCCGATTCTCATGCTGTGTCTGTAACACTCGCATGACTCTCCCAGGAGTGGCTGATGGATATGAACCAGAGGTTTCTAGTACAACATAATGCAAAGTGAATTATCCCCTCACTGGTTTAATCAATAGGCCTTAGCAGACCCTGTAATGTTTAATGAACATCACTTGGATACACAATTAAGTGAACAAATTGAGGAGGAGCCCTCACTGCTTTGATTGGTGTTCTGGATCAATGGCTTTTTATCAGCATTGATGAGTGCAGGGGAGGGGGCTGTGGGTACAGACACACGCAGACCCTCCTGAAACTCATCGTATATGTGAACTGAATGAATACAAAATAGGAACAGAAGGAGAGAATAGTGGAGAGGACAATCACACAAAGCACACAAAGTGTACATGTAATGTGACCAAGGCTTCGGCTGTTCAGCGGGCGTCACCATGACTGAAGGTAGAGGTTACACCTGAGATCCAGGTGTTCAGTCTTTACTACTCATTTATCAGTGGGAAACACTGATTGTACATAAAAGCAAAGAGGGTTTACTAATAACCCAACCCTGCAATGGAATCAGTAGAGGTCACATTGACTACGTGTCTTCAGTTGGAGGAAAGGGAAGATCAAAACTGAAATTTGTATATAGTTTTAGAAGTTTATTCAATCTCGACAAACTACCATTTTAAAAAGCATGAATGTCTACTTATTTGTTAAGTGGTCCGATAATAAAAAAAACATGATCGAATAAAAACATGGAATGAATCTGAAAACCTTGAAAATCCCCCTTTTAAGAATTTCAGTGGGAATTGGCAACCATGCAAACTATGAATATCATTTTTTTTTTCATGGTTTACAGTAATTAGTTAAATGTGTGTTTTAATGAATTCTAATAGATTAGCTTTTAGAGCTCAAACATTTGATTTGACTTTGTTTAATTTTCAGAAGTGGAAACATTCAGAACGTACTGTAGCTATAAGTAACATCATGATTTCACCATATCATAGACTTTATTATCTGATCTGTAGAAGGAAGCCCTCATTATAGTATTATGCCCACCTGGAGTACAGGTGACATCTGCTCAGGCTTTGTGGCACATGCTTGCTTATCGGGACAGATGTCCCATTGTGTAATGTGTGTGAGGCTTGCTGTAACCATACCCATAGGGAAACTGCTTGTTTGTATGATTTGCTGTTGCTGATCTATGCTAGTCTTCATCGCTTACACAATATCAAGAAGACAAAATATAGAATATTGCCTGTCCATTCTTCCCCACATTGCATGGTGCAGGTATGGGATCTGTCCAAAATGAGCGGGAGCTGTGGTTTTCTGGATAATGTCTCTTTCTGTAATTTTTATCTTTTAAGTCTACTAAAGAATCATGTAATCTTTCTGGATAATGGATTTCCAGATAATGGATTCCGTTTCTGCAATAAACACTCTATGCACAATGCACTGAACAATACAGTGCAACTAAACTATACATCCCTTCTCTGTTTGCCCATTCTTATTTCTAACTCATTCTTTTCCTGTTTCTCTAAGGGTGGGCTGAGGCTGAATGTGTGTAAATGCTTATTAGTACTTTAGCCCCGCAGCACTTTTCCCTCCCCCATACAAACACTGGTGAGTAGTGTTGACATAAATGTCACTGCTCTGATGCTGATGTGCCATATGCACTGATTCATGCTCACCTTTCTATGCTGTTACACTGAATTTATACACAAAATCCAGTCTCTAGAGTTGTTCACAGGATTCCCAATTCAATTATATTTATTTACAGTTAAGTAAGGAAGCTTTGCATAGTGTGTGAACTGTGAACAGAAGGTTTGCTCTTGGCATAATTGTGCTTCTACATACAAATGATGCCATATCCATTCTACACTGATAACAGTAACAGTTCCATCTATTCCATAAATTCCCTCCAGGAGTACTCTTGTTATTGTTGTTTATTAGGGCTTTTGAAGCACTAAGGTACTGGGTAAGTCACCTCATTATTCATGAAAACATGGAAATATGTTGCAGGCAATAAGATGTATTATCATATATACATATTTAAGAGAAGCCAAACTCTACATTCTTCAAATAAGTGGAGCAGGGGCACAGAGCAGATCCGCCTGCAAAAATAAGCTAAACCATTCAGTCTATGTGCCAAGACCGGGCCAAGCTGACAGGGGGCCCTAGGCAACCAGTCGGTTACCCCCCCTAAAGGCATCCTGGTCTCTTGGCGCTAGTGGAAGTACAGAAAATCTCTATTTCCCACCTTTTAAAAATGAATTTGTTGCTGCCATAAACTAGGATTGCGCTCAAAGGCCAAGTCCCAGCTGGGAGCCTTGACAGATGTCATCAGGTCCGGACTGAGAATTAAAATAGGCTCTGGCATTTTAGGTACATAGAGGCCCAAACAGCCCCCAGCAGCCCACTAAATATTGACTTTCTATGGTATCTTATAGTAGCCCCTCTGGCATTTACCAGAACCCACAGATTTACAGTCCAGACCTGGATGTCATAGTACAAAGATACTGTACCCATAAATATTTGCAAGTTAAATGGATGAAGCCTGCACATGTGAGTGAAGCTTCAGCAAACAGGTGGGAAATGGTTGAGCACTTGCAGAGTCTGCAAATGGGGCAGTATCAAGCAGCAAGCTCCCATGGGTGGAACAAGTAAAGGGAACCCTAGTTTTGAGGCTGGTTTTAAGTACATGAATGTGTTGCAACTTACATCTTGCTTGTCAAGCACCAAAGTAAGCTCAACCAGCCAAACAGTTTGTAAGCAGGAGCAGGCATGTTGTGATTTTAATGGGTGCACCTAGGGCAGTGTTAGAAAATGAGTCCTCAAATATTCAGTTTTGGAGCTTGATAGTGGGGTTTCATCCAGCTTGAAGCCCCCTGTTTTAAACTTCATGCTTGTCAGATTTAAATGCCTTTTTTTAAAGCCTTTCATCCTTTATTCTATTAGTCATATCATACACCACCTGTATGCACAATCCATAGCGGATTTAAGAGTCAGCAACCACAATACTAAGAACTAATAAAAATGCACCACCCCTATTTTTTAACTGTAGCTCTGGATCCTCTCTTCAGACACTTAGTAAAGAATCCAAATAGTCAAGGAGCATATGAAAAACACAAAATGAACACAGGATCCATAAATGCAGACACTCAGATCTGTATTAATCATATGTTGTCCTCACCTTCTCAAAAACCACTGGTGATACATGTATATAAGACTCTGCAGACATAACCAAACCTATACTGGAGCATTTATTCGTTATTTGCCCTAGGTCCACACCATAAGGGCCCTTACACACGGGCGTTTTTACCTGCGCTCCCCTGCGTTGCGCTTTGCTGCGTTCAGCTGCAGGGGAGCGCAGGTATAGACGCACTCAATTATTTTCAATGGGGCTGTACTCACACGAACGCATGTAGGCGCCAAACGCAGGAAAAATGCAGCATGTTGTTCGGCGCTTACACGCGTCTCGTGGGTACAACCTCATTGAAAAGAATGAGGTGCGTCTAGACCTGCGCTCCCCTGCGGCTGAACGCAGCCAAACGCAACGCAGGGGAGTGCAGGTCCAAAACGCCCGTGTGTACGGGCCCTTAGGCAGCTCTTCATTCCTCACACCTGGTTCTTTACAAGCCACTATATAAACAGCTGATGGTTGATGTGATTAAGTACCTCCTGATTGGTCTTCTTTATAAGTAAGTTCTTCATTACCTAAACCCTGCTCCTCACAAGCCACTCTATCAGCAGCCAATGTTTGATGTGATTAAGTCCCTCGTTATTGGTCTTCCTTCAGGCAGCACTTCAGTAAGGGGCCTGTGCCCTAGACTTTTCTGACCTCTACTTTTACTTGTACAGTATTTCCTTTAGCAATATTATAGGAAGATCCATCATACAGACTGGATAAATCATTGCAAAATGTACCTTGGGTTAAAATGAACCGCTCTGTTGATGGTGAGCCAAATGCCATATGAAACATAAAATACTATCTAACAAGGCAACCGAGAAAGGGGGGAATCATCGACAGCAGAACACAAACAACCTTGTCGCAGAAATGAGAAACTGAAAAGTCAATTTCTATTTACAACCGTGTCTGTTGTGTGATTACAAAAACCAAGAAAGGAGTCTTTTTGTACAAAAATGTGAGTCTTTTATTTCTATAACCACACAAGCCCACGCACAAAATTAACCTCTCTCTTCTTAGAGAATTCAGCTGAAGATTTAGGGTTGCCAATTGCCATGATAAATCAAAGGGCTTTATAATAATTAGTCGAATGGGGATCCCCCCAGGGCACCTGTGTGGACCCTCTAGGCAGTGGAATCAAGACCCACTGGAATAAAGAATTATCTAAATGGACCGTATCTGACCACACCATGATCTGCCCAAAGCACTCTCTGTTACACTCCCTGGCCCTGTCTGGTTTAAGTATTTGTATAAGTGGCTTAAGTATTTGCCCTGATTGCCCCAGTACAGTGTAGTGCAACTCTTCCCTATTATCAGTTCTGCCTTGCATCCCGGGGGTCACGTGTTTGAGTTGCACGGAGATTGTATATTGTCCCCGAGTCTACACAGGATTCCTCTGGGTACTCAGGTTTCCTCCGAAACACCAAAACATACAAGCAAGTTAATTGGCTCCTGATGAAATTGGCTCTGTTGTATGAAGGTGATAGGGACCTTAGAGCGTAAGCTCCAGCGGGGCAGGGAATGGTGTATAATCTGTGCTAAGTGCTGTGTAGCATGTTGCTGCAGTGTAAATAAATACCAATAAAGGATGCCTTGTTTGTTAGCATGTCCTGCATTCCAGTGTGTGTTGTGCATGTTGTGCCTCTTCTCCCTTTCTTTACACAACTTCCAGATTGCTGGTCGTCTCCCCCACGTTAGAGGCTTAGAGGCGCCAAGTCTGATCTCAGAGCAGCCTTAGTCTGTCAGCAGCCTCACTGGGGCAGAACAAGTACAGGGAGGGGGGGAAAGTGCAGTCGCATCTGTAGGAGAGCGGTCCAAAACCAAAAATGCACATTAAATTAAGCGATGCCCAGCTTTTAGCCTAAATAAATGTATGATGTGGCAGCAGTGGGTTACAGCTCTGAGTAACAAAATACCCATCCAGCCTAATGGTCTCCAGTTGTTGTTAAACTACAACATTTGATGTTATGGGCATCTAAAAGATATTTGAATACTTGATTCTGGTCTCTGGAAAATCCAGGAAAAGGGTTCTTATTGTCCTACCCTAAAATTAACTGGGGAGGTGAAGGTTCTTGCTATATTCTCTCTGGGGAGGGTCCATCTGTATGCATATAACGAGACTTTAACAGCTGATTCATTCAGCCTGTGTCCCTGAGCACATCCTGACACTCAGCATTGGTACACCTGATACACCTGTTCCCTGCTAATGAAAGCTGTCAGTTTCAGCACAAAGCTGCTGTCTCACCCATCTGTTGCACACTATGATACTAAAATGGATAGCTACTGAATTCTAAATACAGTCTATATATATTCCATCAAGGTCACTGGTTCCACCCTTAATTCCTAAAGGACCACCAAAAGAGCACCCTCTCTGTTATAAAACACCACAGGTGGCACTGCCCAAATGATGCACCCTTTAACCTCTGAACCTGTTATCAGGTGGTCAGGAAATCTGCACTCTTTTTGGGATCCCTGTCAGTTTCAAAGTAGGGTTTATCTTCCCTGTATTGACCTTTGGAAGGAAACACTCATAGTAACAAAAAATCCAAACTGTATTGGATATGCAAGCAAAATGCTTGGGATCTGAATTTTTCCATAATTTGGATATCCGTACTCTAGGGGGGTTATTTATTTGTTTGCGTTGTCTGTTCTGACACAAAAAACTTGAAAAATTTGCAGCAAAAAAAAAAGACGTGCTTTTTTAGTGATTTATTATGCCCCAAAGCTGTTGCAAGTCCAAATCTGAAAACCTGCTGAATTCTTCTAAAACTCAGTGGCAAAGGCCCCCTCAACCAACTTGAATATGTTTTAACCCTCGTTAAATTTTCGTGTTTTTCGGGTGTGACGGGTGTTTTTTTTGCGGGACAATCTTAAAAAAAGTCGTGTTTTTTCCCAATCAGATTTGATTGGTTTCATTTAGTTTTTATTGATCCTAGCTTGGCTAGACTTTTTTTTTTATTTAAAAAATCAGAAACAAAAATCACATTTTAATAAATAGTCTGCAAAAAATAAGTAAAACATTAATTAAACCTAATATTATTTCCCCTCCATTCAGGTTTATTTATATCCTAAGAGGGGCCAAGTACAAGGTATGTTTTATTATTACAGAGGAAAAAGGAAATCATTTATAAAAATGTGAATGCTTTTATTAAAATCAAGTCTTTAGGAGATAGCCTTCCTGTAATTCAGAGCTTTCTGGATAACAGGTTTCCGAATTATGAAAATTCTGTTCTTCTCCAAGCCATTGGGCATTCCAATCCACTGAATCAAAATTTATTGACAATCATATTCAAAAGTACTTTATAGCCTAAATATTTGAGGTCTATGGTTGACATGTATAGATAATCCATCATGCTGCAAAGCAGCTCACACATATACGTGTAAATACGGCTATCCAAACAAAGCGACATTCAATTATTTGCAAGTAACGAGGCAGCTCTTAATAAACATATGTGCAAGCCAAACATTACTAATGCCTGAATTATATTTAACCTGCAATCTCCCCTCATATAAGTTACCTATTACACTTCATAATTTTCTAAGGGCAGGAGTGGAGAAACAATAAATACTTGACAGATGATGTTATGGTATGCCCTAGCTGGCAGCTGGCCCTTTACAGAAGCTGTCAGTGGGTGGCGTTTCCCTTGAAGTTCTAAATTCTGCTTTCTCGTGCCAGGTGTTCTTTGCTGGCCCTCTTGCCAAGGAAGAAAAAGAAACTATCTAAAGTAGCTTGCCAGATAGGTGTAGCAAAATGTTTTTGGATATGCAACAGTGTCTATGAAACTGGGCACTTTTCCTAAGCCTTCATAGCGAGAGAGAGAGTAATGGACTCACCAGAAGTTCTGCTGATAGGTACCTCCTCTGAGTCATGAAAAAACGCAAGCATGCTGATTTATTTCAAATGGAAAAGTACGACTCAAACCTCAGCAGGTAAATGATGCATGCAGTGGGAACAAGTATAAAGATTTGCCATCTGTAGTAAGAATAAAATAGAAAGCTAGATATAGTTTTATAGAGGGTTTTACCATTCCTGGTAAGCCTTTCTGTCACTTAATGAATAGTAACCATACCACACACATGATCTCCCCACATTACTTGTGCTTCTTCTAGAGGGAGGCAGGTTTGTGTCTGTCCATAAGACTTGATGGATACAGATATGTACAGCATCAGTCTGCAAGAGCTAAGAAGCAGGTATGCATCAGTTTGACATGTGCTCCAAGGGAGTAGGGTGGGTATTCATAGAGTGAGATGTAGGTGGGCCTCTTCTAGATCCAAACACTATTTGATGGATGAAAACATGGTCTCTGTAGACTGGCTGATTGATGTGTCCCATGACAAACATTAAAACAATCAGAATGAAAAAATATACATCATTTGGCAGCTGAGAGAGGCAGCAGTGGAGTAAAGGGCCTCCCAAGCTCAACCCCCTGAAACGTAGCACATAACATAGTTATGCCCAATGAATATATACATATATATACAGTATATCATATCATAATGACTCAAAAAAAGAGTAATTGGATAAATTTGCACATGGATAGGGAACTGGTTACAGGATCGGGTACAGAGGGTGGTTGTTAATGGT
>CM044446.1:19227645-19239790 GCA_024363595.1 Xenopus borealis | reverse complement strand
TGGACGCGAGTCTTTTTTCAGCCTAACTTACTATGTTACTATGTTACTATGTATGTAAATCTCTGGGTTAACACACTGCACTTTATCGTTACTGTGTGCAGCATTTTCTGATTTGCGTAAAAGAAATCCAGCCCTTTATTGAAATTCTCAACTGTATCTGCATGGTATAATGTTGCTAGGCAGTGCATTACACAGTATAAATCATACCACTATCCTCTGGTTACAAGGTCAGGCCAAAAAAAGTAACATCAAAATATAGAAAAGATTTAAAGTAATTTAAATGTATATGTATAATATATATGTACAATATGTACTGTTGCCTTGTACTGGTAAAAGTTGTGTGTTTGCTCCAGAAACTCTACAATAGTTTATATAAACAAACTGCTGTGTAGCCATAGGGGGCAGCCATTCAAAGCTGTAAAAGGAGAAAAGGCCCAGGTTACATAGCAGATAACAGAAAAAAACGTATCTGTTATCCGCTATGTAAACGTGTGCCACAGTACATTGTATTTCAATTACTTTAAAGCATTTTTATATTTTGAGGTTACTTTTTTGGCCATGATTTCATCAACAAACAGAAAGGGATACTCATGGGTGTTTCAGGGGCAACTACCACCTGAGGCAGCAGCTTGATGCTGCCCCCCTTCCTGCTCCCGCCTCCAATTTTTAGCTTTGGAGCAGATGGAGGAGGGAGCGTATCGCTAGTGCAATGAGCGCTATTGTGCTCACTGCACTAGCAGATCCTTTCAAATCTGTAGAAGTTTATATGGTCAAGCTGTTCCCATAGTTCCCATACCTCTTTGTATTGTCTGACTTTGCAGCGAATTGTAGCAATGCTATACTTAAATGTCTTGTTGACGTTTAAGCTGGCCATAGACGTAAAGATTTTTGAAAGATCCAGTGGTTATCGTGAGACCACGATTGTCTCAAAACGATCGTATAAATGCTTGATGTGTCCATCAACTAAAAAGACCATTTCAGGAGATATTGCCAGCAAAACTGAAGGATCGCAGCCTGCTTGCCCTGCAAACATAGGTAGATTGCATGGAGACCGATAAAGATTTTCTAACCTGGCCGATCAATCATCAGACCGATGTCGGACGAAAAATCGTAAGATGAACGATCGTTTGTACCCCACTAACCGCACGATAATTTGACAGATTGGTCGGACTTCCCTACGATCGGTCGTTCTGCGGGGAAAGATCGTTGCGTCTATGGGGAGCTTTACTCTCTGAGCTAGAGTATGTGCAGACGTAGTTTTCCATTTGCCTGTGATGGCCAATTGTTTTGCTGTGAGTATCTGATTAAACTTTGGCCACTTTTGAGGAGGTTCCCCAAGGGTTTCCCCAATAACTTTTTGGTAAGGTCTAGTGGGATCTGCAGAGCTAGCTTTCGGCTTAGGAAATCAGTTCTGTCTCTCTATAGAGGTAGAATAATAGGCCAGTCCCAAAAAGTATGTACCGAAGTTCCCTACACTCCTCATCCTCTCCAGCAGATCGAGGGGGTATCTGGTTTATGGAGTTTATCTTGCACATACCTGGGTGCTGATCCTGGAGAGTCATAGCTACAAGCAAATATAGGCAGCGCACTCCTAGGGTTTCTTCGATGTATAAAAAGTTTATTATTATAGTAATCAACATTTCGGCTTGTGTCCAGAGCCTTTATCAAGATTGATAAAGGCTCTGGACACGAGCTGTTGATTACTATAATATGATGAAATAAAGTTTTTATACATCGAAGAAACCCTAGGAGTGCACTGCCTATATTTGCATATATATATATATATATATATATATATATATATATATATATATATATATATATATATATATATATATATATATATATAAAATCGAAGCACAATGTCCGCACTCAGGTCTTAAAAAGTGAAAAGGATATTTATTGAAAAGAACTGACTTTTTGGCTAGCACTCTAGCCTTATTTAGGATCAGTTACAAATATTAAATATTATTAATTATAATTATAAATGATTATAAAATGTAAATATTATAAACACTTAGATATGTTATTTGGGGGTTAGCAGACTGTAGGTGAATGGTTAGTTAATTTCTTCTTTCGCCATGAAAAATACATTTTTGTTTTTATATAATATTGTCCAGCCCATTTGCCATATTTATTGTCTACAAACCTCCCTCTGTCATGGTCTAAAACAGGACAGCTCTCTGACCTTCCTTGCAGTTATGATGGGACAGTGTAAATAGAAGGCTGGCAGTCTGGCTGGGGCCACATAATCTCTTCAAGGGACAGTCCTTTTCTTTAAATACCTGTGTAATTCTCCTTGAATGACTCATCCCCAGACTGACGGGTTCCTCAGAGAAGAAAAAGGAATAATAAAAAAAGGCTGGATTACCACATTGTATTTGCCTAAAATGGAAAATGTACTCCTCTTTCTCTGTCTATTTGTACAACCTTAGCAGCTACACTGAGCCTTAATTATAATTGAAATCCAAATGCTGGGAATCCAGAGAGACTGTGTTGAGATAAATTTTAACAGATAGCTCTTGTAAGAGATTTGCACTTTAATAACTCACTTCCTAAAAGAGAAGTGAAAGAGAAAAATGAGCAGTGGAAGAGCCACACACCTCCATTGGTGGGAATAAATAAGAACAGTTTACTGTGGCATCTGCTATACATGTATGTGTATGTGCCTGTACATCTATATCTATCAATCTACATATATATATATATATATATATATATATATATATATATATATACTACATAAATTTTTCAATGCAATATTGAATAACTCTCACCATCCCACTGTCTGTCATGCTGTTGGTGCGTATAATAAAGCCGCATTAATCTTAATAACATTGTGCCTTTCCATGATTCCATTGAGCGCTAGAGAGCGGGTATGTGGAAAAATATTGAATATTCAAATAGATTTTTATTCGAATTATTCGAATCATTCGATTCGTTCGAATTTACTGAATTCACTGGTCGAATTTACCTAATTTGCATATTTGAAATTCGAATTAGAATCTTTTTGAAAATTCAATCGAATTTTGAATCATTCATGTGAATAGATGTGAATTTAGTAAATCTGCCCCAATATTTCTAAGAGTAGAAATCTCATTCTAGTTGACCTTCTAACAAGCCTTTAATGAGAATATAAATGAGCAGACAGAGATTATGGCCAGACCTCACCCTATAAGACCTAATGCCCTAAAACCATTATCGTGGTCACTAGTCTCTGTCAACACAACATTCTCAATCATGTTTCTGAAAGGGCCACATTCCAGCCTAATGCAGTCCGTTGTATACATGTATAACAGTAGAAAGGAACAACCAGCTACATTTGCTGCTAGCTGGCACAGAAATGCATCATACAGCCATGCCAGTACAACTATTCCGCTGGACATTTACAATTTGAAAGTGGACGTCATACATCTAACTCAATTCTCCAACTTTAGGTGAATAGAGTGGGCAAGACGTTTTGAATATGCTGGGAAGTGCAATGGTCAAGGCTAGTCTTGAAATATCTTTATCTGTTGGTGAGCAGTAATAAATGAATGGCTTAAATCCTTCTGGCACTTGCAAACTAATCATTTGAAGGTGGAACATTGGCATGGAATGTTAAAAGAGTAACAGTAAACTCTAATCAGGGTCTCCTTTAACACCTAGAGAAATTAGTTCTGTAGCCTTAACGTACTTGTGGGGATACATTTTTTAAATGTTACAGGCCAATAACTTTCTATTAATATCTATTAATAACTAGTTGTTAATTAGAGACAGAATTTATGTCAGAGAACAAATGGACCCTGTACCAGGTTTGCACCAGTGCCCCTGCCATACAATCTGCAAATGCAACATCTGTGCAGTGACAAATTTCCATCCAAATTGTTCTAGAAGCTGGAGACTATCCATTGTCCAATATTTCAAATGCACTTCAGTGTAACTGTGTATAGCAAGGTTGTGCATGTAAGATCTTATAATACACAAAATCCATGAATATCTTGTAAATTATATCCTTATAAACGGTGACTAGTGATGTAATCAGTTATAAACGGTGAGTAGTGATGTCATTTTTGTCACATGACTCACTAAAACTTGTGTATTATAATAAATAAAGTAGCCCTTGTTGGAAAATATGAGATAGTAAAAGAAACCTCGGAGTTCCATGACCTGTATAAAAACACACAGCCTTCGACCTTGTGCTTTTATATGGTCATGGAACTCCTCAGTAACCTATAATATCCTTATATTTTACAATAGGGTACTTTCTTCACTATTAAAGGAAGCAGAGCACATATTTAATTCAAAAATGTCATTTTTGGAATCTCGACTGCCATCTTTTTCATCCATCATTCTGCTATGTTTTTTGATATGCCAAATTTTGAGCTCCAAAATCATATTCTTTGAAACTGTGATTGCCTAAAATAGCTAAATATGCACCATTAGCCCAATTTAGGTTTGCTAGCAGAATCAGAATCTGGTGTCTGTGTTCATAGGAGTGCCGTTGCTTCTAAAAAAATCAGAAGACTGCAGCTGTGAAAGGGCACACTGAATAGTAAGAAGAAAAGCTAATCATTGCTATTATGCCTATGGATTGGTTTGAAAAAAAAAGAGGAGCAAATAAAACGTTCCATCAAGAAACAGAAGTACATGTGTGCATTTGTCTCTAGCTAATGTACAAAGCCTGTTATGAGCATCTCAATTATACCCACACATCTCAATCCTATCCACATAGTGATGGGAAGAAACAAAACATTAGACTTAACACTGAAATGCATAAATCTACTATAGGGCAGGGGACCCAGTTGCAGATTTTTCCCCCAGGCCTGTGGGTGCCTAATGCTGTCCCTTATAAGGGTAATCAAGGGAGTCTAACAAATACACTAAGGGCTTCATAACACTGTGGCTTACCCTGGCAGACTAAAAGAGGCACTGGTGTTGAAGTGTGAAAAGGAAGGGGGTGCACACTAAAGAGTTTCTTAAGCTTACCCGGGTTAGCAGAGATCTTCATGTAGCTTGCTATGCACGCTTAGCACATTATGTTATCGGGCACACACAAGAAACCTGTGACATTAAGAAAAGCAGGAGCATCCAGTGTGCTGCGGTGTGTAGTCTTAAAACTCAACGCAATCAAATACGGGCAAAACAGTTTATTACTGTGTAAATGAATTGGGCTGTATATAGATATCCGATAATAAAATGAATATTCCCCTTTTGCACTATTACCATAGTCTTAGTTTCAAATGCTTTTCAGCATAGACCATCAGTCTCAGGACTTGCCAAGCACAAAAGTTGTTGGTAGATACTTTGGTTGGATATATTGTTAAATACTTTGGTTGGGTGATCAACAGAGATAAGAGGAATATCAACAGATAGATAATGCTGCTTAAAAAATATGCATATTGTAACATCCATCAACTTCTAATCTTTGTAAAAAAAAAAGTATATTTTAGGGGCCATTAATGACTCTGGGGGGCATATTCAGCATGCACCTTAGTACTTATTTGGAAAGAGAATCCCCTTGGGCATATTCAACTTGACAATCCCCCCTGCATGCTGCCCTGTACTGAATGGTGTATAAAAAATGCAGCTGCAGGAACAAGTAGGGTTGCCACCTGGCTGGTACTTTCAATGGTTGATCCCAATGTTATTAATAAGAAAAAAAGATAAATATATAGGAAGGCCGGTATTTTTTTCAAGAAAAGGTGGCAACCCTAGGAACAAGAGCTGCCCAGGCCCCCACCCATCATTGTGCCATAGGCAGGTACCTCTTCTGCCTACCCCTAGTATTGACCCATGCAAAGTTATAACCTTTAAAGAACTGATTACCTTTTCCAATTTCCTACATCCAGCTCTGGTGGTAAGACTTATAAAACGCATGACAGAGATGAAGCAGCATATGAAATAAGAAATGACTTTGCAGCCTGCAATAAGGAGCTTAGAAGTTGTTACCTTTGGCGCATTGTCAGCTAAGAAGTCTGCACCAAAGCAAGGATTATTATGGAAACAGAGATTCCTAACCATGAAGAACACTGAGTAAAGCAATTTTAGAACAATATGAGAAATAATTGGTTAGTCCTGTCATCATTCTTATATAAAAACAATGCCTTAAGCCTACAAGAACTATCCTTGTGTTCTACACTGGGGTTAGGAACTGTTTTTCCACAAATCTCCAGCACGTTCTAGTTACCTTGGGAAAGGATGGAGTTGTTTTAGCCCTCTGTCAAAGTTCTTTGTGCAACAATGAAAGTGTCATTCCACTAAAGTAATACAGATCAGAAAGCACACTATTCATGGACAATCAGCTAATTTTAAAATAAATTAACACAAAAGTATCAACACTGCATAGAACAGGGGATCATTGATGGGTAAATCTGTCCCATTATTCCAAAACATTTGAGAGAAACAATGAAACTTACTTTTGCCAATCGCCTTTAATACACAATATACTATGGGTGTTATTTTTCACGGCACAACCTGTTGAAAAATTTTGTAAAACTCTTCCCTTGTGGGGCTTAGAATAACTTGGTCAGTTGTAGGAAGATATTTCACTGTTTACAGGAGAACGTGGTGACCCACCCTTAACAGCATGGAGGCAACAGGGTAAAGAATCCTTATCCCTTATTTCTGCACTGAAATCCGTTTCTCAAAAGAGCAAACAGATTTTGTTTTATATTTACCTTTGAAATCTAACATAGGGCTAGACATTTTGTCAGTTTCCAAGCTGCCCCCACTCATGTGACTTGTGCTCTGATAAACTTAAGTCACTCTTTACTGCTGTACTGCAAGTTTTAGTGATATCACCCCTTCCCTTTTCCCCCAGCAGCCTAACAACAGAACAATGGGAACGTAACCAGATAACAGCTCCCTAACACAAGATAACAGCTGCCTGGTAGATCTAAGAACAGCACTCAATAGTAAAATCCAGGTCCCACTGAGACACCTTCAGATACATTAAGTAGGAGATACAACAGCTTGCCAGAAAGCAGTTCCATCCTAAAGTGCTGGCTCTTTCTGAAAGCACATGACCAGGTAAAATGACCTGAGATGGCTGCCTAAACATCAATATTACAGCTAAAAAAATACACTTTCTGAATCAGGAATTACATTTTATATTGTAGATTGAATTATTTGCAGTGAAAACAGTGTAATTTAGAAATAAAAAATCATAATAAAAATCATAACAGAATTCCTTTAAGAATAATTCTCAGGCATTAGATTAAGGCAGATGCTAGGTCCTCTAGTTAATGTCTGTGTCCTGTGGTGGAGTGTGAAGAGAGCAATGAATTCCCCATACAGTGCTTTTGATGATATCATATGTCTAAAAATTCCCCTGAAAGATTCCATTGAGAGAACACAAAGGTCTGCTAGGGTCTTTGTAAGGGGGATGCAATGACTTATGATTTTTTATGCAGAGTAAGACATAAACAAATTAGAACTTATCCACCTTTTATATTAGATGGACAAACACTAGTTCTCAAAGAAACATGATTTATGAAAACATCTATCTTTATGAATGAAACCATGTGTAATCCCAAGTGATGTGTTGCAGAGATATATTGGTATGCAAAGCTGATAGTATGTCCTTTCCATTTATCACATTTAGCTTTTAGCTGTCACTGCTAATGGCTGAGAGCAAACCATGAGAAGCTTTTTGCAGACACCAGTGCTTTAAAGGCAACAGAATTAAAGGGATTGGCCCTTTATTGGGATTGAACCTTCATTCTGCAACTGGAATACATCATCACGTACAATGAATTCTTGCACCAACATATAGCCCTATATCTTCATTTAAAGTGCAATATTTATTTTGACAACTATTTAAGTCTATTGAAAAGAGGCCAACGAATAAGTCCCATTTGTATGGTCAGAGGCAAACAGACAGAGAAGGAATTTTCAAATACTCAGCTTTTCCTTCCTATCTTAATCTTTATGTATGCATTACTAACATTAATTTTTGGTAATTTAAAAAAGATTTTGTTACTGCCTTAAACCCTCTTATTTACACGGAAAAGCATTATTGCTGTATTCATACAACTTCCTTTCCTGTATTCATATGAATTCCTTTCCTGTATTCATACAACGTCCTATATTATAACTATATCAAATGAAAGATTTTTGTAGATCCTTACACAAACAATTTTTCCAGCATAGTCACAGTCTGCTCCATAGAGTGCCATATTTTGATTTATGAAATCAAATGTAATTCAGTTATGAGCAAGCCCATAAAAAGCAACTTTGCCATACATTAGTAACTGTGGTCAGGACCTTTGATTGATTTTGTCTGTCTTTCTTTGCAGCTTTGACTACCTGAGGGAGAATTTCAAGAGACCATCCTACATGGCCATTGGATTTCAGTTTGGTTTGTTCAAACTTAAAATGTAATCTTTCAATGCCCTTTCTCAATACACAGATGAAACAGATTGAGAAGTTAGAGGAATGGCTTCTGCCATTGAGCACGCCTTCTATTGGTCCTAACAAAGAGATCAATGATATTTGGCTATTAAAGTGAACAGCCACACAATGTTCAATATTCAGTCAATTATCCATCATCCAATCATTTATTTGCTATGGAATAGAAAACTGCATTACACATTCCATTACTCGTTTTATGCCTATGCTGGGAAAGATAGAGTATAGGCAAATAGATAAATAAATAGATAGAGAGATAGATAGATAGATAGATAGATAGATAGATAGATAGATAGATAGATAGATAGAGCGAGAGAGATAAAGAGATGCAAAGTAGAAGTAAATATAAATACAGTATAAATATAGGGGGTATAGATGATAGAGATAGACAGAGAAATATATAGATGGTAACTATAGATATAGCACACAGATTGATCACTAGACACAGATACAGTATATAGCCAGTAAACAGACAGATATAGATAGATAGATCGATAGACAGATGTAAAATAAATGAAAGGAAACCCATACTTTTTCTTTGGCCAATGGCACATAGTGGGTATTTGCTGCCTATCTCCAATTCGATTCTATAGAATAAAAAAAACTTTACTTAATGAAAAAATATAATCTAGCCCCTGTGTGTGCTGGTTAAATAGGAACAAAAAATAATGAAAGAATTTTTGTCTCTTTTTACAACACAGAACCTCATTCAGGCTAGAAGGACCAGTTTAGCTGAATCTTTCACCACATTCTTACATCTTTAAACAAATCAGGCTACATGTTACAGATACATGGGGCTATGCACATCACAGATACACAATAGGCTATTATCGCTTCTATTTACAGCCCTCCAATCGACTGCACCATGTGCCAATGGGTAGTCCCGAAAAATGGGAGGGAGGGGAGACCAGAGAAAAGCATAAGAAGAGAATGTCAGAATCAGCACCAATTAGACGGGAGAAATCAAATACTGAATTATTAAGTGTAATTACAGGCAGGATTACTTCAATAGCCAGAGTAATTTTACAGATGATTGCTGGAAAACATGAGACAAAGGAGCTCCTTTAATCTTTCCGGCAAATCTATTTATACCACAGGAATGCTTGCAATGTAATCTTTATTGTGTGTATGTAGTTACAGGATGATGGATAGGGAAAGGTCCGTGGTCAGGCGGAGGCAGATTGATAGATTATAATTATTATCCTTAATTTATATATAACACTGTGCTGCTATACATAAAATGTTTAATCATTCCTATCAGTCCCTGCCCCGGTGGAGCTTATAATATAATTTCCCTAACACAAACACACACACAATCACAGGTCAGCTTTAGGTGGAGACAGATCACCTGCTGGAATATTTCTCACACTGGGAAAGAAAACCCACACAAACACTGGGAGAAGATATTAGATGTGTACCCTATCAAAATCAAACCCAGCGCTCCATTGTTGTACCAACTAGTGTGCCACCATGCCATCTGTGCAAGTACATATGTACAGCATAGAGGGACAGATCGCTAGAGATATATATGTCCAGTTAAGGAGGCCATACAAATAGATATGGATAATTTATAAAGACAGAAAAAAATTAGTAGAAAAATACAAAAAAAGATAGATAGCAGATGGAGAGATGATATATAAAGAAATACACATTTACAGCAAGTCAAATAATTATGGATCATTTATAAAGATTGATAAATGATAGATAAATGAATAGATAGGTAGATTGATCGATAAAAGATAGATGATAGAAGGATAGATGTTGAATAGATAGATTGATGAATAGGTAGGTAGATTGATTGATAAATGATATATAGATAGATGATGTATAGATAGCAGATGGACTGATTGCATTGCATATGGTATATAAAGATAGACATGTACAGTAAGACAAACAATTATGGATCGTTTATATCCTCAGTTAGAATGGAGTAAGATTAAACTTGGATTAATGATCATCTGATCTGTTACACAATACGATCCACTGTTATTATTTTGACTTTTATATATTATCCCAAGTGATTTAAAAATGTACAGTGGCGTTTTTGCTTTGCCGAAAAATTTGCGAATTTTCAGTGGAATAGTTTTGACGCTATTTTGGAGGGACATTACCTCTTTTGACAGCGCAACCTGCAGTCCCTCATTTCATTTGTATTGGAAAGTCCCTCTTTTCTCTGCACAGAATAGCAAGAAAAAGAAAGAAGTTTCTAACTTAATTGGCTTTTGGCAGAGAGCCTAGAAGAACACCTAACAGGTGCAAAAAAGATGCTTTTTAACAATTTTGATATAATAAAATAAGTAATTGATTGTATTTATAACAGTTTAGATAAGGAGTAATATTTTCAAACTTTCATAACCTGCCAGATTTGGTAAAACGAACATGTTAATTAGTGGGTGTGACCACAAAAATGGGTGTGGTCAAAATGTTGCAGCGCGACATATGGGAAAAAAAAATTCTGTCCCTCTTTTTACTTCCAAAATGTTGGGAGGTATGGAAATGTGAAAAAAAATTCTTAAAAACATCTGTGATTATTATTTAAAATTGTGAAAAATTAAAAAGGCATATTTTAATATATATTCATTTACTTTTAAAAATATTTTTCACTGCGCAGATTGTGCTGTTTTAAAGTTAAGCAGTGAACTCGATGCGCGGCAAACTCGCGCGCGACAAAACGAGACGCGCGGCGAAACGAAACACGAATTTTTGTGAGCGTTTCACCAAAACTTTCGCCACCAGTCTACTTTTAGTCATGATTCCCATTGTGATCTACATCCAGAAATGCATTGTTGGCATTCTGTTCCATAGAAAATATTATTAAATTACAAATTTATGAGAAAATAATAATAAGAATATAATGTTATACCCATTGGTGTCTTGAGAGCTACTGATCCAGTGTCGGACTGGCCCACCAGAATAACAGGAAAACTCCCGGTGGGCCAAGGTGTCAGTGGGCCCTCGTGCTGCTAAACTTTTGGTCTATTTCATGGCCATTCCCTATTTATATGAGTACAAAGAAGATAAATAGATGGAATAATTGGTTATAGTATGTAAAGAAAACAAACTAGGAGAATAGAGGTTGAGTGAGGAGATGAAGATTATTAATACTGAGAGTGGGCCCCTGGTCTAAGGTTTTATGGTGGGCCCCTGGTGTCCCAGTCCGACACTGTACTGATCACTGTGAGGACTCCTACCGGACGTGGCCGTACAGGAGCACGTCATGGCGTTAGTACACGTCACGGCGTCAGCGCGCGTCCACATGGGCGCGCGCGTCAAAGTCTCGGCGTGCGTCCACATGGGCGCGCACGTCAAAGCGTCAGACGGGCGCACGCTCTGACGTCATCACGCTGACGCTGTATCTTGGCGCCAAACAAGGCCTATTTAAAGGAGCGCTGAACACTTACTCATTGCCCGTTTATAGGTTCTACTACTTGTGTTCCTGGGTGTGCTTTTGAATTGGATTTCTTGTATTTGACATTCTGCCTGAACTTTGACCTTGATACCTTGCTGCCTGAACTGACTTCTTGCCTGGATTTGACTACTCTTTTGCCTCAACCCCTTGTACCTCGAACTTGCTGGCTTTGCTGCTTCCTCCTTGGTCCGCACTCCAAACTACGCCTTCGGGCCCTGACCATGTGGACGCGCGCCGAGACTTTGACGCGCCGAGACCTTGACGCACGCGCCCGTGTGGGCGCGGGCTGACGCCGTGACGTGTACTAACGCCATGACGTGCTCCTGTACGGCCACGTCCGGTAGG
>CM044446.1:19197980-19223171 GCA_024363595.1 Xenopus borealis | reverse complement strand
GACTGACTGAGCACCCGGACCAATTGTAAGGGAAGCGCGGTGAGCTTGAGCGGTTTTTTTCTGTTTTTTATATTGCATATATGGTACCCCCTTGCCCATTGTTTGTTTGTGCACCAACCAATACAATGTTATAACATTTTATTGGTTGGTGCACAAACAAACAATGGTCAGGGGTACCATATATGCAGACTCCTAGATTAATGTTCTAGTAATGCATCTGCTTAACAATATATGGCACTGCATATACATTAGTGCTATATAAATAAAAAATAAAGATGCACATCTATACAAACCACTGGGTTTGTATAGATGTGCGTCTTTATTTTATTTATTTTTTAATTATATAAAACACTAATGTATATGCAGTGCCATACATTGTTAAGCAGATGAATTACTAGAACATTAATATATTACTTATGAACATTATTTTGATATATTATGAGGCATTAGATGGGCAACAGTAGATGCATGTTTGCTTTCATTACCAGACCAATAAAATCTACCTATATCAGGGGTGCCCAAAAGGTAGATCAAGATCTACCAGTAGACCTTTAGCTGATGATCAGTAGATCTCAAGACACTGCCAACAAACAGCGTGTCTATTTCACCCACCTATTTCATGCTTTTCGTTCAGATATTTGTTTTGTTAAGGTTACATAAACAATAGTGTTTTTTTAAATATAGTGCAGGTATGCAATCAGTTATCCACAAACCCATTATCCAGAAAGCTCTGAATTACGAAACAGCGTCTCTCATAGACTCCACTATAATCAAATAATCTCATATTTGAAAAATGATTTCCTTTTTCTCTGTAATAATAAAACAGTGCATTGTACTTGATCCAAACTAAAATATAATTAATCCTAATTGGAAGCAAAACCAGCCTGTTGGGTTTATTTAATGTTGATGATTTTCTACTAGACTTAAGGAATGAAGATCCAAATTACAGAAAAATCTGTTATCCGGAAAACCCCAGCTGCTGATAACAGGTCCCATAATATCAATTTTCTTAAAAATCAATATAATAATTAAGTAATATTTTATATGATACAGAATGCCAACAGTGATATTATGGATGTAGACCTTGCATTAGAAAAGTATGGGCACTCCTGACCTATATACTAATTATTACAATTTAATTTTTATAAATCTCTATATAAGTAAAGGCAGGGTGTTGGTCTGGGCTGCTCCCACCTGCCTCATGATCTCTCTGACAGATAGAAGAAAATAGCAGGTACACTTTGGTCAGGCAGGGCGTGGGAGGTGGGTTGCAAACGTCTGCTGAATGGGGAACTTAAATTTTGTGCGGGGTCAGGGGCCTGGAGCGGGTGCATGTGGGCCCCTGATGTGCCAATCTGGTGGGCCCGGCCCCCCAGTCTGACACTGAGTAAAGGATTTTTAAATTATCTTTAAGTATTAGCAGATTATTCTCAATTTATCAGCATGAATAAATTCAGTAAATTTGCATAACTATGGGGTTAATATGGTAAAAATGTAAATTAAGGTATAAAGAGATTAGACCAAAGGTTCCTAAACTTTAAAGCTGGTCATAGAATAAGTTTATAGCGGGAGACAAGATGACCAATAGCGGCAGGAAACTTGGATATCATTCCGCTTTTCAATCGGGCTGGCCAGAAAATTTTGATTGGGCATCTTAGAAGGCACCAAAACAACAGTGCTGAATAGTCAAATACAGGTAGAATTCTATTGTTTCTACTTGTATATCTGACAATTCATCTCTAACAGTATTGAAAATGAAAGACCATTGCCACCTTTAGGCTGCCAACCTAGGTGACCTCAAAGCAATGGATGGGGAGGGTCTCAGTTAGGGTTGCCTCCTGCATATTTTTTTTTTAGAATGGAAACCCTGGCAAATACTATCCAGCTCATACCCCATCCAACATCACCAAACAGCCCCCAATGACATCCTTCCACCCCATTTTCCTGGCTATTGCAAAGTTGGAGACCCTAGAAAATCTCAGCCTATAGACCAAAGCAGGCAATATTTAAGAAGTTCTATTAGTTAGTCTAGTTTCGGGTAAATAGTTAATTACTGCCCTATATTTCCTGAATATATTCCTGGTATTACAATGTTTTTTTGTGAATCTAAAACCTTGCCTGATGGCATATGTTATATATTTGCTCTGTCTGTAAGGAACCATGCTTTAGAGGGGATATACGGGGTGATATAGTTGTTGCCAGACTATGAGAATAGCAGAATAAATATAAATAATGGGCTTTCATACAAAAAATGAGCCTTTATAAGTTCATTACAGAAACTGAAAAATAGAAATGGTTGTAGCCTTCATTAGATCCAGTAATGCCATGGGGTCAAATGGGAATATAAACTGAACACTGCAACTGTTTATTTTTAATGGTAGGCAGCACACTTTCACCTGGGAAATATCCAGCAGGTGCTGCAGCTTTTACAGAAATGAGAACAGTTATATGGAAACCTGTTTAACAGAGAGTCCCAAAGTATGTAATAAAAACATTACTTTGTACTTAATCCTAAAAGAGATATAATTAATCCTTATAAGAGTAAAACAATCCTACTGGGAGATCCAAATTACAGAAAAATGTCTTATCCAAAAAACCCCAGGTCCAAAGCAGTCTGGATAACAAGTCCCATACTTAGAAACTATGCACACACTATTACATTATATGCTGCTTGGTGGAAGGCAATTTAGACTATGCAATAAAAAGAGCTGGTGCCTGATGGAATTGGTGAGTTTGTTGGTTGATTTGGCATTTGCTGCCAATTCACTATTTTTATGAAATTTTGCTAAAATTTTATTTTTTTGTGACGTATACACTTAAGTGCTGTATTAAATATATCTGTGCTTTATTGGAAGACCACAATTTTCTGATTTATTGTTGAGTGGCAGATTTATGGTAGGCAACAGTGCTGTGCCATATCCCAGTTTTTATTGTAATGGTTCTTCAAGTAAACAGCTCCCATTCATTCTTACAAGAAGCAGTGGATGTTATCAGGCACTCTGATGCAGCACAGAAAATGGAGACCTTACCGTTACTCTAACAATTGAGTGACTGCTCTTTGTATTCCCTGCACTTGATTACGGTTGTCTGTTCTCTTGACAACTGTCTGCTATTATGGCAGTTGATGCAACATAACTAGTCTCTGTTGTTCTGGATCAAGATACTAGGTTAATGTTTTTCTTGCTCTGACACACTGTTACTGCTCTCTGTCTGCCTGGAAAATGGACAGTGAGAGCTCCTCAGCACGTTATGGGTTTTCAGCAAGTGAGTGCATTTTGGCCCCTAGGGCAGATGAAGGCAAGAGACTGCACCATGGAATGGTAATTGTGGCAGTAGAGGATAACTGGCTGCTCTAAGTGGCCTTCAAGGGATCACACATTTCAGAATTGCTTAACCAATCTACTGGTGAGTACTAGTACTAGTATGGCATAACAGTTAATGTGATTATGCCAACATATGACAATTTCACGCCGGCACAGCCTAGGGTCCTGTGATAGCGAACATGCATGCTGAATGTAGAATTAGATCACACCAATGAGTTCTACGTCTGCTTAGACAACCATAAATGTTACTCTGCTCATCCTAACCTACTTACAGCTTGATTCTCTTAGGTGTAATGATTTATTCAGGGCATCGCCAGAATTATTTTATTTGAAAAGAAAAGGAGTTTGCAACATAGTTTGCTTTTCTATTGCTGTAAAATATGCCAATGTATTCTGGTTGGGCTTGGGTAGTTTTTAGCTCATATGAAATTCTTATTATCATACATTATGAAAAGATATAATATGATCACTTTTCAGTGACAGAACAACCAAAAACCCTAAGGAAGCACCAGTGTAGCATACAAGCATTGAACTTGCTCTACATTTGTACGGAGTGTTACTACCACTATGTGGAAGGGAAAATGGAATATATGGAAATTCCATTCAGATAGCATTCTGGCTGGACTCAAACATAGGACCCCAGCACTTCAAGGCAGCAGGGCTTACCATTGCATTACCATGCCCACACCTATGCTCCTCTCTCCAGCAATACATATGCACACAGCCACATTGGCACTTGTTCTTTCACATTGGGGTCCCAGTGAAGGGCGATTCATGTCAGGGCCAGGAAGGAAGAGGTCTTCTCCAGAGGGGAACAATTAATAACTTTGATTATTTTTATGGCAATTGGCAGCCCTATGCCACTTTCAACAGATCCCTATGCAACCCAACCACATGCCTTGCAGTTTCCATGGGTGCAGCTCTTGTTCTTGAAGCCATAATGAGGAAACACATATATGTCATGTGTTTTAGGTTACTGATGTACAGTAGTATATTCCAGGGTGGTAGGAAAACACAACGGGTAGAGGGTTCCTATTGACTTTTGTACAAGACGCAGTAAACCTAAACCTCAAGGCTAACTAAAATTATTATTATTAATGCTTAATTTTTAGTTGTCCTTTACGTGGCAGAGGGCTTCTATCAGGGAAAGGCAAGGGGCAGGGCTGGAAATAGGGTTAAGCAAAAGATGCACACACCAAGGGTGCAACTATTGGGGGGGGGGTGGAGGTGGCACTAGACATGCACCTCATCTGCCTGCCCACCTTTAGTTCAGGGACCTGCATTGTCAGATTCCAGAATAAGAGCAGTAAAGTGTAAAGGTCCCCATACATGGGCCGATAAAAGCTGCCGAAAGACCGAGTCGGCAGCTTACTGGCCCGTGTGTGGGGCCGTCCGACGGGCTTCCCCGATCAATATCTGGCTCTGGACCTGGGATTTTCTAAATAAAGGGATTTTCTAAGTAAAGGGTTTTTCCACAATTTTCAATCTCCATACCTTAAGCCTCCATAAAAATCTTTTAAACATTAATTAAACACAATAGGATTGTTTTGCCACCATTAAGGATTAATTATATCATAGCTGGAAATAAGTACAAAGTACTATTTTATTATTAAAGTAAAGGAACTATATATTTTTTTAAATTAGGAGTTATTTTATTAAAATGGAGTGTATGGGAGCTTTCTGGATAATGGGTTGCTTTTAAACCTCCAAAACTAGTCTTTCCTCAGTTCTTGTAGCGTCTGTGAGCTTTCAGAGCGTTTCAGTGATTCAGAAGGGCCTGAGCAATCTCTTGCCATAAGCTCCATTCAATCCTATCCATTATTCACTCTCCTGTCCCTTCACATCTGTGTCAAACACAGAAAAAACTTGTTGTCAGTTCTAATAAACCGACAGTGAGTTAAGGCAGGAGGGATGTTATGGCCAGAGATATGAAAACTGTTACATCTCATTAATACCAAGTATGAAATCTAGAGAAGAACAGGAGAGGGCTGGCTGTATACCCACCACTGTGGCACTGCCAATGCCCAGAGTAGCCACTCAGGAGACTCGCTTCCCTCCTCCTTCCACTCAGAAAATCTAAAATCTAACATGTAGGCATATTCCCTCAGTCCCAGCTGCCATTTTCCTCTGCAATGCAAACTTGCTAAGAAGCTCAGGAAGTGTCACATCTGCTCTGCGCCTTACTTAAGCAAATGTTTTTAAGAGGGCGTGAAAGGCGGGCATGTAGAACATTACTATAACAAACAATGGCAAATAACATAAACAAATCAAATATTTAAATCATATTATTGTGTTCGTGAGAAAATGAAGGCAGAAAGAGGTTTGTACAAGAATAATGAACAAGGTAGTTACTGTAATGGCTGATTGATGGAAAGATTTTAGGGCTCACTGGCAGGGCCTCCATCAGGAATCACGGGGCCCTATACAGCAAAATTTATAGGGGTTCAATAAAATAGAAAAAAAAAAATGATGTTCAGTGGAACTTACCTTAGGTTCTGCTTCAGCTTCTTCGGTTTCCTTTGGCTCCTTTTGTAGCTTTGTTTTTTTTTTGGCGGCTTCAGGTCCTCTGTGTGCAGCACAACCGGACCCCCCCTTTAGGCCGGACCCAGTACAGTTGTACCCCTGTGCCCCCTTGATGGCAGCCCTGTGTCACGGGGGGGGGTCACATTTCATGCCAGGGGTGCCCAAAAGGTAGATCAAGATCTACCAGTAAACCTTTAGCTGGTGACTGAGCAAGTCTTACACAGAAAGCTCTGCTCATTTGGTGACGTTGCCAAACAAGTGGATCTATCCCCTATATGCCCACCTTGACATGGGCAGTATCAGACTGATTCGATTATGGGCCCTAGGGCCCAACAATCAGATCATAATGCAGGAGTACGGACAGATATGGTCCACGATCTGACAGGATTTTTAGCCCTGCCCAATCAACATCTGGCCAAATTTCGGCCAGATATCGATCGAGTTCAATAAGCTGGCGACTCAGTCTGTTGATAGCTTTTATTGACCTGTGTACGCCCACCTTAATGCATATATATGCTAGTGAATTTTTTAAACGTGTGCTCTAACTGTTTAGGGGGAATTTTCTGAGGGGGTGATTCTTGATTTAAAACTAAATATTTTTATTTTTATTTTGTATAGGGATGCACTGAATCCACTATTTGGGATTCAGCCTAATCCCCGAAACCTTGGTGAAAGATTTGGCCGAACCTGAATCCTAATTTGCATATGCAAATAAGGGACAGGAAAGAAAAAAGTGGAAAAAAATTATTTTGTCACATATGCAAACATACATTGTTAGGATGCGGATTTGGTTCCGCCAGGCACAAGGATTCGGTCGAATTCAAAACCTGCTGAAAAAGGCTGAAACCCGTACCGAATCCTGGATTCAGTGCATTCCTAATTTGTTAAATAAGTCTTTATACCTACCTGTACCAAATCTTGTACAGGCATGGGCTCCATTATCTGAAACCTGCAATACAGAAAAACTACGGAAAGGCCATCTACAATAGACTCTATTTTAATCAAATAATTCTAATTTTTTTAATAATCTTTTTCTGTAGTAAGAAAAAAATACCTTGTACTTGATTCTAAATAAAATATAATTACATTTGATTGGATACCAAACAATACTATTGGGTTAAATTAATGTTTCAGTTTTTTTTTTAGCTAGACTTAAGGTATGGAGATCCAAATTATGGAAAGATCCCTGGTCCTAAGAATTCTGAATAACAGGTCCATACAGTGCTGCAGGAAACATAATGGTGCAATGAGGGTATGATGTGATGATATGCTGGAAGTGTCCTTTGAGTTTCAGAGGGGACTAGAGATGGGCAGTATAAAAACTATGGTTTCATGTGACTGCTTATGTACTGTAAGACATATGGAATGCATTTGCTTGTAATGCTGACTACATCTCTATGTGTGCAAAAATGTCCCATTAATTAGATATAGTGATGGGTGAATTTATTCACCAGGTGCGAATTCACTTATTCCCGCAATTCGTCGCTGGCGAATAAATTTTATTAAAAAATAAAACGAGACGCGCGTCGAAAATAACGTGACATGTCAAGAAAAAAGGGGTGACTCTTTTCGCAAATTTTTCACCAATTCGTGAATTTCACTGGAAATTCGCAAATTTTTCGGTGAATCAAAACGGCATAGATTCACCCATCACTAATTAGATATAAAGGATGCCCCATTGCTAAAGTATACTCTTCCTTCTGCAACAAGCATATTAGTCTTGTATCATTCATTCTCATTGTGAGAACCTGTTTTCAGCTACAGAGTTCTACGGTCTTTGTTCGCTGATGCTGAAGCCACTAATTTAAAGGGGAATAGAAATTCCAAAATTTTTATATCTATCAAGTTATACTTTTATGAAACCTGCCTAACTGTTAATGATCCAGAAATGAACTACGCAGCTCAGCTGTGTCGTTTAACATTATATTTAAAAGAGGATGTTTATGGGGCCCTTGAGAATACTGGGGAACCTATCGCTGTCATAGAGGGTCAGATCTGTCCCTAGGGCCTCCAGTTGGACAGCCGTGAACTAGGTTATGTAAATAAATGGTAGTATCATGACTAGAATAGTGGCACTAGACCAGAAGATATTTTGCCTTGCACATGTACCTTGGAGCTGTGCCTGCTGTGTGCCGCATGTACTTGCGCATGTGTAGGCAAAGCCATTCAGCAGTTCTTATTAATCAGGGACCAAATTTGCTTCTGGCACTTTAGCGTATCAATTTAAGAAAACAGAGCTTGCTGCTGTATCTCAGGGCTGGTACTTCAGCTCTATGACTATGGTAAACCCACATCCAAGTTTGCATTTACTGGCGCTTTAGTTATCCTTTAATTTCCCTTCATCCCTATAGAGTAACTGGTGTTACATCAGCATAGAAGGTATCATTATTAATGGTTCCTCCAATCTGTAAATTCAACTGCCATTTCCTTTCTAGACTGGCCACCAATTTGTTAGTCCTCCCCCTGAGCAGATGGGCTAATAATGATGTTGGGGAATGGGGTTAAGCAAATTCCCTGCCTGTGCTCATTTGGTGTGCAGTGGGGGAAGGTGAGTGCGGGACAAGCTAAGGAGGGGTCACCCCATATATCTGAAAGTAATTTAAGGGAAAATGGGGTTGTCTGATTCTTGTGTTTGCTTTTCAGAGAGCAATTAGTGAAGCTGTCAGAAGAAAAACAAGCGCATTAGTCTATAAGGTTAATGGGATGGAGGACAAGATCCAACAGGCTCCCTGAAAACTGTGCATGAGTCACAGTCCTGCCAACTCAAAGCCAGCCCAGCCATACTACTGATTACTAAATGGGTGATAATTTGAGGTTTAATAATGGGAATGTACAGGAAAAAACTGATGAGTTCTGGCTGGGAGAGGGGAAGATGGTTGGCATTAAATATCCTTGTCTTCAGTGTTACAGTTAAATTCAGAGGTGGAATCATATACAATGTCCTCCATCCCAGCATGTAATAGGCAATGCTCACTCCTTGCACATGGTTAGGGCTGCATCTGCATTCTTTTTAATGAATGCATTGTAAACTTCGCCTATAATGTCTTTTTCTTAAGGCTGGCAGTTTCATTGCTGTGAAATGATCACAACAAACTGGGTTTGACTGAAGGCTGAACCCCTTCACTATAACAGGTCTACCAGTTGTAGGGATGGGATCTGCAGCAGCACCCTGATTTGCCAGTGACATGGCTAAACGAAATACTGATTTTACCTTCTATTGCTGTATATAAACACAGTTCTTGTGATTTTTATGCACTGAGGTTATATCAGATCAGATAAATGTGAAATTGATATTTGTTTCTAGCAGGAATGAACATAACATTGCTGGCAGACAGTGTTTCCTTGAGCAAAAGATCCTCTGATATATGTGATTCCTCTGCTCCAAGCAATGGAGATGCATGGTCCCCTGTGCAGGACATGCTGGCAGATATATACTATAAGCGCTGCTCTTTAATTCTGTCTCTCTCCAGCGAAGGCTTAGCTGTAACTGCGAGTGTCAGGCTGCCAATATAGTAACAAGTTTTATAGTGAGCAATAAAGTCTGTGTTTGTATAGGCACCATGTGCTCCCATTAACATATCCCAGGGAAATCCGCCAGGTTACAGCAGGCCAAGGCCTCTGGCGTAGGAGTGCAGTGTATAGTTCTGGCAGCATATCCTTACCAGCAAAGTGACACTATATTCTATATATTGATCATCCTTATATTTCCTTATATATGGGGGTTACACAATGCTGAGTCTTTAAATAACACTTAGTCCCTGTGCTGTAGAGCATACAATCTAGTGCTGGAAGCATAAGAATATGATTTGACGTTCCCAAGGCTACAAGGAACGGTGTGTGAAGCAAGCAAATGACTGGTTGAGATTGGAAAGCTAGAAGTGTCTGTATTTAATGAGCTCTTGAGGCCTTCTTTTGTGCATATTAATAAATCTTTATTGAAAGAGATGGGGAAAACTGGAGCATCCTGTCCCTCTGGTAGAGCTGACTTACACATATGATGACTGATCAGCTCAGGTCAATCTAAATACAAGAGCCCTTTTACCATGGGGTATACAGTATGGGAAATACCAGACAAGGCTGTTTGTCCACCTGTACACAGATACAGGGGGAGAAATAAGCCTACCCAAACAGATTAGGATTTGGAGAGCTGTTTCAGGCATTGTATTTTTGGAATATTTAAAAATACTGCATTTAAAGTTCCTAAAGTAATGCCTTCTGAGGGGCAAGTAGTTTTTACAGCCTGGATTTACTTGTGGAGCTTGTCCCTGTCAACTAGCCCTGGGCAGTTACACTTATGGGTTATTCATGGCTCTACATTGGTTGCTGCCTCATCAGTGTATCCCTAGTGCCATATTGGCCCATGGGTAAACCTAAAATGCTGTTGACTATACCAAGATTAATGTTACAATGTCATGGTATCAGGTTAGGTACAGGTGTAAGAATACCAGACACTAGAGGGTAAAAATTATTGTGTAAAACTGCGGAATTTGTTGAAGATCTCAAATTGGCACTTGCAAAAAAAACTATAGTGTGTCTCATAAAGATGCTGAATGGCACAACCTGGAAGTGTCAATTAATGCCAATTATCCAATTAGACAAATGATGTTTGCTATTAGACACAGTAAATGCCTTAATTACTCTACGATTAAGATTTCATGGGTGTTTATGGAACATTACAGGTGTTGCAGAAGGAATGACAAATATCAGTCAACAGGTATGCACATATAATAGGGCATCTACAGGTATCAGACAGACTGGCCACAGCTGAGCCCATAACAAAGTAAATCAATTCAAATCCCATGGAATACTGGAGGTGCAAAGTATTTAAATCACCATCAACTACACCCAAGATCTCTTAAACAGGATGAGGTCAAATGCAGCTTGTAAAGGCTCTATGTGCCAACCAGATTGTAAGATGAAAATAATGGGTGACCTAATTGATAAGGTATGTAATAATTAAAGGAATCTGAAAAATCTGGCCAGAGTCCAGCCCACAATAGGCACTCTAATAGAGGTTGCTGCTTTATATGGATGACATAATAAAAGATTGTTCCCTTATTCAGCCATCTGCTTCAGACAACAGAACTACGCTACAGAGTTATGCTATACAGGGTTTACATACAGGGGTTCCCTTACATTTTTCTCATCGCTTATCATGATGAATATTATCATTAACCTGTATCTATTTATAAAGGGACATTTTCCACAGATACACAACAGAAGGTTATTGGGTATCCATGCTCATTAGCGCAATTAGGAAGCAAAGGTTTCACATACAGAACTCAATATTATTAATTACATATGAGAATGACCATACTTTTATTTTAAAAAATATATACATAATATTATTATTATTATTGAAATTATACATATTATACAGTATCAGAGCCCTGACCTCTACTGACAACATTACTGTAAACAAAGTTCTTCAGTTTCAGAGTGTTAATTTTATAGCAGTTGTTGGGCCATTTATTGTAGCACTGCTGATGCAGCGAGTAGACACATCTGTGCCATACAATAGCTTGCATCCTTTCTAGACTTTTCATTTATTTAGGTATGGGGACATAGTACAGGAAGCTGCCCTCTCAGGGCATTTCTACTTTCTCTCTTTATTGAAGCTATTTGCTACTAATAGACTTGAAGCTGTCACAAAACAAGCAAAGGCCATCCATCTTCCCAAGATCCCATCTGTCTGTCTGCCCATTTACTCTTAAAAAAGAAACTCTACCAATCCACTTCTTGTTATTTCAGAGAACTCAGGCTAATCAGAACACACATATACATTAATGGAGGACTGGGCATGCCAGCTGGCTCCAGGAAAGGTCAAAATAGGTACAATGGGTCCCATGATTTTCTACATAATTATGTGCCCTTATGTAAAGTTAAACCAAATTTGTCAGAAATAAATGCAAGTACAGGTATGGGACCTGTTATGCAGCATGCTCAGAACCTGTGGCTTTTTGGAGAAGGTTCTTTCAGTTATTTGGATTAACTAAAATGTCATTTAAACATTAAATAAACTCAATAGTACTGTTTTATCTCCAACAAGGATTACTATATTTTAGAATCAAGAGACAAACGATAGTTTTAAAATTATAGCAGAAAAGGGAATAATTTTAATTTATTTTAATTTTATTTGATAAAAATTGAGTATATGGGAGATGGTTGTGAGAAACTTGCCTGGTGGTCTAGTGGGGGTGCAGTGGAGACTCCCACTGCACCCTAAGCAGGGTTTAATTTTATTATTATATCAAGGGACAGTTTTAAAATTAGAGAGGAAAAGTAAATCATTTTCGTTTATTTTAATTTTAGTTGATAAAAATTGAGTTTATGAGAGATGACTGTGAGAAACTTGCCTGCTGGTCTAGTTGGGCGCGAAATTCAAATATTTAAAGAACGTCTATGGAGAAATCATTGCCCAATGTAAAGGTCTTTCTTGGGTGCATTTCTTGTGTGTATTCCTGTTGGTTTGACTAGGTTCCTTGTTTCCCATTCTACAATACCACACTTGGTTCCCTTGCTCACTCAGAACTCTATCCTTGGTTCTCCCACAATAAGACCTGAGTAGCAGAGGGCTCCACCCGAAGCCAAGCGCGGCTGCTACAGGCAGAAGAGTGTGCCAAGACCGGAACCTTGGGGTTTGTTTTGGGTTTGGGATACCATGCCTTACAATGGCCCTCCCATAAGTAAAAGCTTTCTGGATAATGGATTTCTAGCTAACACATCTCATACCTGTATTACTGTATATTATATATTATATATATATATATATATATTATATATATAAAACTCTCCAAGTTGATTATTAGGAAGGACAGAGTATTTATTCAAAATTATATCAGTACCAGTTCTCAGTGGCTATCGATTGTCCCAACAGGTACTAACAATCCTGCGCTGGATTAAAATCCGACTATTTCGGGCAAAAATTCAGACATTTTGACAAAGAGAGGTTTGGGGAAAAAATCTGAAACAATTGTATGATTTGTATTTTTGCTGATTTGATCAAATTAAATTAAATTACAGAAGAAATTAGAAAAATTCAGATATTGATATACAACCCCTACAGGTAGGGAAATCCAAATTATGGAAAGATTCATTATTGGGAAAACTCCAGTTCCCAGCATAACAGATCCCAATATAAATCACAAACAAGCATTTTGTAATGATTTGCATATAGGAAATTGTTTCATCAGGAAGCGTTTAGCTAATTCCTATAATGAAGGAGACACCTTCATTCTAACTAGTGGCACTTACGTGGCTGGTAAGTGCTGCCAATAAAAGTTTGATCAACAAGTGAATGGACAGGGAAAGAGAATGGTACAGAAACTGTGCCAAATTGTAATTATTGGTTATGACCCACTTGCATTATTATGTATATATGGATATTATGCAATATTATATTTTAGGCAGCTATATGTAGGCAGATTTAGTATAGCATCCGACCGATTGCCCATGGTCCAAAGAGACCATAAGCGCATGAAGGGCCACAAAAGGCAATGAATCGGAAAGAAGATTAAACTTGATTAATGTGTCTTTTTTTGGTGAATGAGAAAATAGCAAGTCAACAGACCCCTCCCGTAGCTGAACTGATGGGATTTGCAGCTCTGCAGTATCTTGAGCACTGAAGGCTGCCTATCCTGGGCTTGGGCATTTTACATTGCTTTCAGCCGCTGATCTTCCTAATGGTAATTTGCTCCAGGATTTGTGGGTCACTGTCTTGCTCTGATTGCTTAATGTTGTATACAAGATGTCTCTGTACACTCTGCATGTACATAGCTGGAGGACTGTTTATTTATCTGAGCTCATTGTGTGGGGATAATATTGTAGGGATAATGTATCTGCAGACAGTGTATAAATAGACAGAGTAACAATGACTGTCTGTAAGGACACACAGAATCACACCCGGCGGGGCAAACTCTTCATTATGTTATACTGCAGTGTGTTTGCTTACAAGAAGGTGGGGTGTAAGTGATCAATGCACAGGACCCCTGTGTGCTGTGTTTATTTGTAAAATATCTCTGTATGTAAGACCCCTGTGCGGAGCGAGGACTCAGAGAGTGTTTAAACAGAGTTGGGATTAACAATGTCCCTTTATATACACATGGTTTATTCAGTTTTGGAGCACTTCATCCATCCTCTGTCCTCTCCCACTGGGAGAGAGCACTGTCTAAATAATGTGAAAGGTCAACTCTTTCCCTATCATCTTCAGTGACCAAGGGGGAAGGAAGGTACAAAGGAAAAGGTCAGTTTCGCTTTTTGTGTGAGTATGGGGGGCAGAGATAGTCAGGCCATGGAGAGCATCAGAGACTAAGGTCAGCTTGTATCATCAGAATTCCTGAGGTAATGTATATGAAGGAGAACCAGTTCAAGGTAAGCGCAGAGGGGAAATCAACAGAAATAAAAAGAGGAAATCCAAGGGGAAGAGTATGTTTTCAGTGTCACCATCAAACATACCGCTCAGTGTCACAGCCATAGAGACATTTTTGGGTTTGCCAATATAGGACTGGGATTGAACTTGAAGAATAGGGATATTTTAGCGTAAAAGGTATGGGATCCCTTATCTGGAAACCATCCAGAAATTATGGGATAACCATCTTCTATTTTTTTTCTGTAATAATAAAACAGTACCTTGTATATGATCACTTATAGTGATCCAAACTACAGCACCCTTACCCCCCACTCCCCGGTCCCAAGCATTCTGCTGGAAAAGAGGTCCTGTACCTGTAAAACTCAAAATCAATTAAATGAACTTCAATCCTAAGGTCCAGTAGAAGAACTTAAGTGCTAAAATCAAATAAGTTCCCCAGTAAGACAGTAGAGTTCAACTGGCAAAAATAGGAGTCACCAAGCCATTGTGGCAGACATGGGAGGATTGTTCTTTTGGTGAGGATAAGCAGATATTTTTTTCTAGTTTTATTACCCAAGTGGAAGCTTGTTTCTAGCTGATTGTTGGATGAGGACCATATGCTGATCACATTTTCACAAAATAAACCAGTTGACATCTGAACAACTAAATATTTATTGGGGGCAACCAATGAACATCTGGTTGAGCCCCGACCATCTATTGGTTGGGGAAGCTGACATTCTCACCTCTTAGGGCTAGGGCAGACGGGGAGATTCGGGGGCATTTTGTTGCCTGGCGACTTCTCGCCGTGACTTGTAGCCCCCGTACCTCCCCGAATAGCCAAGTCCTGGGGAGCACCGGCGTTACTTGAAAACGCCGGCGCCTATTCAGACAGAGAGGCGCGATTTTTGAAATTGCTCCAAATTGACTTGCTCCAAATTGACTCGCTGGACACCAATGGTTTTTTAACTTGTGGGGGGTCCCAGGCCACCAATAGTTTTTTATAACTTGTGAGTGTGTATGTGGGGGGTCCTGGCCACAAATGGCTTTTTATAACTTGTGAGGAGGGGCTCGGACACCAATGTTTTTTTATAACTTGTGTGTGTGTGGTGGGGGGTCCTGGCAACCAACATTTTCTTGTTTAATGTTTAAACTTGTTGGGGGGCGGGCCACCAATGTTTAGGCAGGGGCTATCCACCAAACAACTTGTGTATGTTGAAGATTGTATATATATATATATATATATATATATATATAGCAAATTGGCTTTGAGTACAGGATGTTAAATGTACACCTTCATCTTCAAGGTGCTTGTTTTCCTCTATGGCATTTTTATTAGCAGCAGTAAATTAACTGCATTCTCACAGTTTGTAAAAGAAACTGGTAAATTAAAATATGCAGTGATGCGAACGAAATACCCTGTTAAGGGAAATCTCTTTAATTCTCACTTTATTTTCTATGGAAAACTTTTGCAATCACTCATTCCAAATACCTGTCTGAATTTTACTGCAACAGGCCGCTAACTATTATTTTGTGGAGAAGCATCATTTCGTTCAGTCTTTCATGCAGATTTTGGGGCTAAAAATCAGGCCTAAACTCCACAGACAGACATTAACCCAGCAGGAGCATTTTGGACTAATGATGTGTGGGTGGGCCCAAAACCTGTTGGACCAGTGGGTTTAACTACAGGACAAGTGATTTTGGGTTGAAATTTGGAGAAACCAATGTGATTTCTGGTTGGCTGTGTCGTAATTTATATTGGAAAAATGGTTGTATCTTATTCTCCTATAGTCCTCCACAAAGATCCTCCAAGGCTATAAGATTCTCTACTAGGGACATATGACCCTGATATCTACAGGGTGTGGGTCAGACTGGGGAAGTACACTCCAACTCTGCTCCTGAAGATTCCATGTCTTCGAACCAGAGGAGTGTGCAGAAGTACAAAGCCGGATATATGGTGCAGTTCAAACAACGGCAACACTTTTTTTTTTTGTTGTTTAGGGTCGGTATGAGTTGAGTTTTCACTGGTAGGGTAAGATAGAAATCGATTGGATACAAGTTAATTCTTCCCTTCAATGGATCTTTTTGTATTTTGGTATCTTTTGGGAATACGTAATTAGTGATACTTTATTACACTTTGCACAGATTGTTACCTGTTAACATAATTATCTGCTAAATATGATACAATTTTTGATACTCACTGCTGAACTCTAAGACACTATTTGATACTTTGTATTAATGTTTTTTCTGCTTGAATAATTGGTAGTTTTTAGCCTAACTACACTGTTTTTTGCAAGTTGTTAAGATTTTATGCAAATTTTATTAATGCCTTTGATATATTAGCCTTTCACTTAAATTATTGCATTAATTACCCTAATTAATGGGTTGCACTATTTAACACTATGTTCACTGCTATCCGGTATGCTTGAGAAAGGGGTTACGCCCCCGAAACGTTGCATCCGCAAATAAACGAGTAAGGGGTCTTCCCTACTCGAAAGAACCTGTTGTGCCGGTGAAATTCTTTCTTCCTTGAGTTTTCACTAACCCACCCATCATAATTTAGGACACAACCTGAAAATGCCTCATTACACATTGAATACACCCCTAATCACACTCCCAGCTCTGCCCATTGCTGCTTGTATATAAGCCAATTTTGGGTGATTTCTAGACCTTTCCAATTGTGGTGGTTACCATTAATTCAGATATATGCTACCTCCACTCCCTTGTAAGCTTTGTCCCTTGGCGATTCTTGAATGCCTCACCTAAATCAAGACAGACTGGGGTATTTATTTATAATATATATGACTGCAACTCTCCATCTGTTTTTTTTTTTTTTTTTTACAATTACCTGCACCCCATTGACAGAGGAAACCCTTTCTACAGTGTCCAGGACAATGTTCCCTCTAAGCACATACATTTTTAGGCCAATGCACAAAGAGGTTATTGTGGGAACACATCATTTTTTACCTGTTTTTTAAAAGTACGCACACAAGTTTAGAAAGTGTGTACACAATACTTTTTTTTCCACACAGCAGAAAAAAATTAGAGGGAACATTGGTCAATTCTCTCTTAACTCTTTTGTCTTATTTAATAGGAAACATATCTTTGGTTGCCTTTAAAATGTAATCAAATTTGGAGCACCAACAGGCTTCAGCCTTCCGAATAAAATGTCAAAACGAGCACAGGAGAGGCTTAAAATCTGGTTGAAAGGCAAATCAGAATTATTGGGTTTGAAGAAAACTGCTGTTCTCAATGTAAACATTTCAGCTAAGGTTTCTTGCACTGGATTGTAAATCAGAGCCTGTATGATGCCTGTGTCTGTCACTGGTGTGGGACCCATCTGACTATTCATCTATTTAAAAACTTTAATAATTCAATTATCCTTAATTGTTAACATTAGTCAATGAAGGAATTCTCTGGGCAAAGATGAGGCAGTTAGAGATTAATTAGGGACCTGTGGAATCCAACATGTGTTAGTGTTTTTGTGCTGTGTATCTAACATTACTACTCCCACTCTCCCAGCATCGTGAGAGACCTCTGATAATTCCCACAATTCCGCTTTAGGTTCAATTTGTTAACATAGATACTGTCTTGAATCAACTGCTTGCTAGAAATGGGGTTTGAGATGTGAAATGAACAAGACATGATAGGACGGGGATGTTTAACCTTCAGGTGACATCTCAAATGCTCTAAATTTACAATAAGAAAATGTGTGATTTGCACTGCATGGATTGTTGTCAATTTACAGCAACAATACTCTGGAAAGCAGAATACATCTGCATTTACATATACACAATTATACACACCCGCTTGTTAAGAATAGCTAAGTCATTTGCACAATGGAAAATAATACATATAATAAAATTGTTGGCCCTTGGACATAAAGTTGTTAAGTAGTTCATAATCCAAAGGGGCTATTTTCACAGTGGGGCCTACAACTAATGCTCTTACTGCCCCAGGGTTAATTTGGACCTGCTGAGAATGACAGGCATAACTGAGACAGCAGGCCAGAAACTGCTTGTAGACTCAGAGAACAATGCCCCAGTGGGGATGTTTTCTAATATATGCATGTGCACCAGTTACTACTAGATACCCCCTGCTAAGGCTGCAGAGATCTGTAGTTCACAATAGCTGTATAGCAGCAAGTTGTACCATATAAACTATGCATAAAATATCCCAGACTATCCAAGATCATGCAAATGTCAACTTATTTTATCACTGGATACATTTTGGGCACAAAGCTAAGGTTATCACCTTTTCTGGAAAAAAATAACAGCCTTCCTATATATTTATCTATTTCCCTATTAATAACATTGAGATCAACCATCATTTTTACCGGCCTGGGTGGTAAAATGCTGGCCAGGTGGCAACCCTACACACAGCTTACACATTTTTATGGAAAAGAAGTGCCCTCCAATATCATATGCCATTCTGTCTGCAACAAGCACAACTGCATTCTTATATCTTTAGAAAACATTTTTATTTAAAAAAAAAATATGGCATTATGATTACAGCAGTGTTTCAGGTATAAATGATTTCTGTTTCCTAATGTGCTATGATTTTAGAGGAGAGATACACTTGAATTATGCATGTTTGCTGTCTGTGTGGGTTTCTTCCCACTCTCTAGATTCAACATACAGGTATGTGACCTATTATCCAGAATGCTCGGGACCTGGTGGTTTTCTGGATAATGGATCGTTCCATAATTTGGAACTTCATATACTAGAAAATCATGTACATAGGTATTAAATACAGGGTTGTACTGGCTGGGCCAGACCCCACTCTCCCGATATTCGGATTCTATAAAAAAAAAAAAATTCAGCACCGCGCAGCGACGTCCTCATCACAGTAGGGCCCTGGACAGCAGTCCCAGTGGGCCCTGGGCCCCCCAGTCCGACCCTGTTTAAATATAGCCAATGGTTTTGCTTCTTAATGAGATCTTAGTTTGGATCAAGTACAAGACACTGTTTTATTATTACACAGAAAAAGGAAATTTTGGATTACTTGGATAAAATGGAGTCTATGGGAGGTAGCCATTCCATAACTCAGACCTTTCTGGATAATGGAACCAGCCTTAAGCTGACCCTTAAGCTGGATGTAAAGATTTTTAAAAGATCCAATGGTTATTGTGAGACCACGATTGTCTCAAAACGATCGTTTAAATGTCCGAAGTGTCCATCAACTAAAAATACCATTTCAGGCGATATTGCCAGCAAAACTGAAGGGTCGCTGCCTGCTTGGCCCTGCAAACTTAGATAGATTGCATTGGGACCAATAAAGATTTTTTAACCCAGCAGATCAATTTTCAGACCGATGTCGAGTAAAGGTGGCCATACACGTAGAGCTCCGCTCGTTTGGCGATGTTGCCAAACCTTGAGGTGGGCGATATTAGGCTGATCCGATCGTGGGCCCTAGGGCCCAACGATCGGATCAGAATGGCACAGATACGGGCGGTCGGATCGCGGGACCGCATCAACGAACAGACGCGGCCGCGATCCGACTGGATTTTTAATCCTGCCCGATCGACATCTGGCCAACTTTCGGATATCGATCGGGGAAGCCTGTCGGAGGTCCCCCCACACGGGCCGTGTATGGCCACCTTAAGATGTACGATCAACTGAATCCCACTAACCGCATGATACTTTGACAGAATGGTCGGACTTCGCTAAAGGTGGCCATAGACGCACAGATAATATAGTACGAAATGAATTTTCATATGATATTCGGTGCGTGTGTTGTGGGAAATGAGCCGACCGATATTGTCAGAAGATTTAAATATCGGTTGGCTGCTTGCGTCTATGGGGACCTTTAGGTTTAGTGCATGCGTATGTAAATCCAGGCACTGATGTGAAAGGCAAACCATGTTCTGCCTTATGTTACATTAAAAGAAAAACATTCATTTTATATTTACATCGAGTTAAAGTGAAACATTTAAATATTTATTCTGCACAGGAGACTTCTTTATGTGATTTGTTTCAGTGGAAAGTCTTTGGTTCTGTGCAATTCTTTTGACAGTTGTGGAGCAATGTTACTTGGCATTATAAGTCAGGACCCTACACCACAGGACCCCCAACACCTTCTGAGCATGTCATGTTGCTGCTTTGCATGCCTGCCTAGCAAAGGATTTAATGCAAAGCCTTCACTCTGTCACTTGTACTGTTATGTGCACAATTCAACAATATCTGACTGGGTGTAACTATTAGCCATAAAAGCTTCACTGCCATACCTAACTGTCATGAGGTGTCTAACTTACAGAGTCCGACACAAATGAGATTTGAAAACTAATCATGGGCGGAAGGATTGAGGACAAATATGAATGAAGACAATTTGTTGGAGTGAAGTTGAATATATGGAGGGTGACAGGGAATGGAGCCCACCTCTGCTGCTCTGCTTTATTTTCCCATTTGGCTGTATGGTTCCCATGATGCACAGAGCAGCGGCCTTTCAGTCCTGAGACACGTCCTCTGTCAGAGGGAATCTATTAAAAGGCTTTCCTAGCTCTCTTCAGTAACAAGCGAGCTGACACACTCATGGCCTCAAATTGCTTCCAAAACATCATTATTAAAATGGGCCTATTAGTATTAAAGCAAAGAGCAGAAGGGTCAGCTGGGAGATTTGTGTTGGGGCATTTAAGAGGAACAGAGCGGTTATTGTACCATACAAGAAAGTTGGCTCTCATGTTTATTGTGTCTTAAATCGAAATGTACACAGAACATGGCTTCTTCCATATCCTGCTAAATGTTGGAATGTATGTATGTGTAACCAAAAAGAGAAAACAAAGAAGCTGGTGCCTTGCATGTGCATGTCATGGGCCTAAAGGGTTCATAAACAAAGGTTCTGGGGATGAAAGCAGGTATGAAGTTTGTATTTGAGTAGGTACAGATAACAGAAATGCTTCTGTTCCTCATTATAAGTGGGTCACAGGACTTCTAAAAATATCATTAACATGCAAGCAATATTTTCTATTGATTTATTCCTGCACAAGAAAGAGGGACAGTTTTCCAGCAGAGAAGTCACAGGCCAAGGAAATAATGTTTCATCAATGACTTCATTTTCTCAGATGCCGTTCCTCAACAGAGTGCAAAACAGAATGCATCATGGGAAAAGAAACAGGGGACAGTGAAATGCTGAAAGCAGGTGATGCGATTGTTTTGGGTCAATTTATCTCAGCCTTAGCCCTTTATCTAGAAGTGAACCCTCTGTTAAATTCAGCTGGAGCTTGAGGAATTCAGTTTACGGAATATAAGATGTAAAATGTAAAACATGAACCGTCACAGAAGTTGAAAAGTAGTTTTTAGAGCCTTTAATTTATTACTGTATTCCAGGATGTTAGGTAAAGAACAACACATTAGGCACCATACATAAAACAGAAAGTGGAGGGTTCAGATTAAGAGAGTTTAAGGAGATGCAGCGAGAGAATCCCCAGGGACTCACTGGGTAGCCACGGTAGGGTAAGGAATCATCCAGGTAAGCTTAGCATGATGAACAAAGGGGGAGCAGAGTAAAGTGAGAAGTCCTCATTGTTTACAGGAAGGAGGTACTGTTTGGTTCTGGAACAGTTCCTGCCCTCAAAACACTATGGATTAGTGGGTTAGCAGGGTGGGGCTTTTAAATAGTAGCAGCAGGGGGTGAGCTTCTCCTTATTGATTAGCCATTAGGGCCAGCAGGAGAAGGTATTACATAGTCTTTCAAGTTGGTCAGCAGCGGACTAGCCAAAAGAATCTATTGGTGCAGTTGCAAAAACTGGTTTTGGGTGAATAGTTAGATAAACTTTTACATTTGCTGCCAAGCATGGATTTGTGGGAAGGTCACAAAGCCTGGGGCCTAGGGCAGCATGCCACCCACTTGTAAGCTCTATTGGGCTTCTTCTATTAATGTATTGCTCTTCTGCATAGGGCAAAAATTTTTTATTAAAAAAAGCCACATTCAATTGGCATTGCGTGCCATCACTCTTAGGCTGAAAGTGAGCATCTGCATTCCTGAGGAGGCAACTGGAGATGCTCATATAATGCTTAGGGCCAATGGAAAGATGGAAACTGCTTTTTATTTGCTTTCTTAATTAAATAAAAAAGGGAAACCTTTATCTCCTTGTTCCAGATGGAGAAGATATGGGTACTGGAAAACTACATGGAAACTATAATAGGCATAATATATATAAAATATATAAATAAATATAAATAATATAGTGCAAAACATAGTTTCCTTGAAAATCACATAAGAATGGGAGCTGCATCAACTAAGGCTTTCTCCATAATATCACCTACCTCTGAAAAACAAATTCTGATCTTCTGATCTTCAATTTCTGTTAATACTCTGCCAAATTAATAATCACATTGGTACAAGTAACCTTTCCTGTTGGCTATATGGCAACGTTATCAACAAAACAATGTATTTAGACCCTTCAGAGGGAAACTAATTAAATCAACATGGCAGCTCCCATGCATATGCATTAATAGAATTATGTAGAGGAGTGTTCTTTGCCTAGGGGAAGACAGCAGCTCATTTACTTGCCAGGCATTCCACAGAGATGTCTCACTGTAACATAGATGATGGACGCCATTTCTTGCACTCAAGATGATGCTGTTGGACCTAGGTTACAAAGCAAGCAAGCAATTACACTGCCCATACTTGCAAGGGAACTACTTTGTATCCACAGTAGGGGTTAAGTTAGAAGTGGACAAAACTGTCAAGAAGCAGGAATGCTGAGACAGAATGGGGCCATGTCTCAAAATTTGCATGGCCAGATGCTAAAATGATGTACAACTTAATGAGTTCTATAATTAGCCACCAAATGAGCTTCATCAGCAGACATGGCTTCTAATGGGCTCAAATTGTGCCCACACCGGGCCTGCGTCAGCCCTTAGTGGGGCTCATCAATCAACACCCCATAAGTGGCAGGAGAGTACTAACAATGTCCCCCATCAGAAAGGTAAACAAATTGCTCACAAATGTGTCTGATGAAAACAGGTACAGAATACATAATATTTGGCCTGTTTTATGTATTTGACTCAATATGGTTTATTGCAGAGGAATCTGACAGTTTCTACATAATTGGGTCTCATACACACGACCCCTGTCTTTGACACCCAGCACTCCACGACTCAAACATGGCTTTGAAAAAGCTTTGAAAAAATAAGAGTGCTTATGAAAAATGAGAGCTACAAAAGTTCAGGTATATTATTAATCATAGGAAGAATGACTGTAGTGAACCAACAGAACCTTTGCACTACATCACACCCTTTCCATGTAACACTTCTTAAGCTTGTGTCTCCCGACAGCTTTTAGAAGACAAATGTCCTTATTCACTAGCTGTGTGCCTGCTGTGTTAGGTATAATGTGTGGGCACCAAAAAGTGGGTATTGAAGTATAAAGCCATCCGGGCATTCACAAGTCAAGTATCTGGATGCCCGTTCCTTAATCTGAATTAGTGATGTGCGAATAAATTCGCCAGACACGAAAGTTCCGAAACTTGCAAAACTGCGTCAACATTGTTGCGTAATAAAATTATTCGGACGGCCATTGACTTTAATGCATTTGGACCAAATAGTCCCGCGTATAAAAATTGTTGCTTGCATCGAAATTATTCTGATGCCTATTGACTTCAGTGCACTAATTTTTTGCACAGATTTGCCCATCGCTAGTCTGAATGTGTTTTTTATCTTGGTTTGGCACCAAGAGACATTGTCATTTGTTCATACAGTGTGTGTTGTGTCTTCAGTGCATTGCCAGCTACTTACTGTATGTAGCTTATGGCATGTTACATGACTTTTAGCATTTTTTCTCAATTTCATTGGGTAACTCAAGCCTTGAATTTATCGCACTAAAAATATGATGGAGCAGTATAACCTACTGTGCTTCAGAGCTAACAAGACAAGGCGCAAGAGTAAAACTCTCCCCTCTTTTCTTGCCATAAAATAAAAAAAACACACACTGGGCCATGATAATGAATCCATGATTAGCAGTCCCATTAAATCCCATGTGGAAGAGTTTAATACAATGTTAGATTTTAAATGCTAGACCAGGGCCCTTGTATGTAATCTGTATGTTCTATTGTACAGGTTGCACAATACGTTGTGCTTTATAAATGTCATAATCAAAACTTTATCGCAACATTAACTTTTTTTAGTATGATATAACCATGTGTACTTTAAAACAATGTTTCTAATCTTGTGGTATTCATTAATTTGCATTTCATGCATCAGCCATCAGAAAGTAGATTCATTGTGCACCTGGATTTGTATTGTTGTTATTGTTTAGTCACTGACAGGGTCAGTCTGGGCTCCCTGGTCCATTTATGGAGGCTGGAACTGGGGGGCAGGTGATGGTGGCTGCAGTATGGGTGACTTTGGTGACTGGTGGGTCCTGATATATAGTGTATTGACAGTGGGTGGGTGACATCAGTGAATTGAAGTTGGTGATGGAGAGGGCCCTTGAGGTCACGTTCTCAGGTGAGCCCAAGGGAATCCAGCCCAACATTGGTCACCGTAACTGCTGCCTGGTAGCTAAGTGGAGCATGAGCAATGAGATAAAAGCTTAATTTCTGACCTGTAGAATAAGCAGCTAAATTGTTTAAAACCCACAAAGAATAAAAAGTAAAGACCGATTACAAATGGATTCAATATCGCTGCCCACAGCATTCTAAAAAATTAAAGCCCCTTTAATAAATTAAGATTGCTCATAATGACCTAAATGATCATATATTGCTATAATGAAGAAATATTTTAAGACATGGTCAGTTACAGAGAGAAGTCATCCCATTTTGCATGCCTGTATGGATTCTGGAGCTATCCTATATAAGGCATCACCCAGCCAAAACTCTACTTATCGTCAAATATTTATCACTTGCTAGACATGCCATTAGGCCTCTGTCTGCCTGGCTCTATTGAGATTTAACTTGATATAAGGTACCACTAATGGATATGGAAGTCCCAATAAAACTCCCACACTAATCTATAACTCAAAATATATATCAAGATGTGTTCTGCACAAAGGGGGCATTCA
>CM044446.1:19093557-19197924 GCA_024363595.1 Xenopus borealis | reverse complement strand
ACTACTGGTAGTGTGTGCAGGAATTTTGGTACCTTTGAACCATTTATCATTTACAGTTTCATTTGCTCTGTGTATGTGCAAAAAATGGACAACAAAACTTTTGTGCCCTATCTACTGTGAATTTCTAGCCATTGGCCATTAGGTTGCCCAAATACAACCATACCCTCCATGTCATGTAGGTCTCTCCTTTTGTAACCTCTAGTGATGACGAATAAATTCCCCAGGTACAAATTCACAGAAAATGTCTTGGTTTCATCACCGGTGAATACATTTGAGATATCATGGTGAAAAATCTGCTGTATCAAAACAATTTGAGCACATTTCAGAATTGTTGCGGTCATAAAAATTGTCACGCATCAAAATTATTCAGGCGCCCATTGACTTTAAAGTATTTGGACAAAATTGACACAGGCATCAAAATTAGCAGGACAAATTCGCCCATTACTAGTAACCTCACGTACCGGTGACATGTGCAGGCTGAATTGGCTAGTTAAGTTATGATGGAGCCAGATATGGGGAAGGGGGAGAGGAAGAGACAGGAAGGGGAATGGTTAAGGAGGCAGAACAGGAGTGGGTTGGGGGATAAAAGACAAAGGGCGGGAGAACTCCTTTTTCCCATATCTTCAGAGGAGAGCGCAGGACAGGAGCAGGCCCAACCTTCCCGCCCCCTTTTTCTTTCAGGAGGCCGAGAATTCAGAACATGGTAAGCGGCAAGGATCATTGTGCAGTGGTTATTTTTAGTAGATAACAGGTAGCATAGATCAGTATTTGTCGCAGCATTGGAGGTGTCCTGGGAGAGAAAGGAGAACTATCAAGGGTTCCAGAATCAAGGAGAAACACTATATATATATATATATATATATATATGTAGGGACCCTGAGATTTGGGTGTAGTTTACTCAGGCAGTTCCCCTCTATATTTAGACACCTAAGGGTCCTCAAGTAACTCAGGCAGCTACGTCCCTTTTCCTGGGTCCAGATCAGTTCATGGGATTTGGCCACCAGGTGGCACTGTCTGAAAGTATAAAAGGATATAGCTACATGTGCTCAGGGTCTTACTCCTGGGACCGTGCCTCCCAGAGAGGTGTTACAGGGCCAGGGTCTGGTTCCTCTAAAGTTAGGTTTAGCCAGTGGTAGTAGTTACTGTGATCACTCTGTGGCACTCTAGGAGTGAAAGGCAGCTCAGGCAGCTAGTTAACAGCTGCGGCTCCACCAAGGAAAAATAGTGGGGTTACGACCCCGTTGTATGTACACCACTAGATCAAAGATTACAGTGGGTGAGTTCAGGACCAGATAGGGTGCCAAGACCCAAGAACCCAGGCTGAATACAGTGGGTGAGGTGAGGACCAAATTGGGTGCCAAGAAACAAGACCTAGTGCTGTCCACCTGAGAGGAGACATTACCTAGTGAGAGGGTAATTATCCTGTTGAAAAGTGAATCATTGCTGCGGGCTATCTATCTTGCATATATTCTGTATTATCCCAATGGAGGGGTTATCAAAGTATCCTACTACACTGTCAATTCAATAAATAAGTTCAAGTTTGCTGCAAAGAACTTTGTCTGACTGAATCTCCTGCTGCACTGAACAACATCAGGTACCGGGAGTTGCAGGGAGTTGCACTGGTACACTGGGGGTCCTGGGCACAAGCAAAGAAGTTAGCCAGGTCACACACATTCCACAAATCCACAGCTAAAGCTACACCTACGGGTGCGCTACATATAGATAGCCAACTTGGGCATGGGGTCCCATGGTGGCAAAATATTGAGAATACCATTGAGTTGGTGTATTGCGGCTGATGAGTAAACAAAATTAATGACAATACCATTGAGTTGTTGTATTGTGGCTGATGAGTAAACAATGAAGGGTGCAGCGGTACGGAGGTACAATGCGCAGGATTGTAAACCCAGGACCATGTGCCCAAGGGAAGCAGGACAGTGCAGAAATAAGGAGGATAACAACATCTGTTATGGAATGTTATGTTTAATGAAAATGTTAATTGTTTTGTAAACAGTTCATTTTATTACAGTTTATTGGTGGTTAAAAAATGTTTGAACTTGATAATCAATAAAGAAGCTAAGGCCATCATTATCCAACAAATTAGTGATGTCTGTTTTATGGGAGGTGTTGGGGATGAGTGGTCGCAATAGAAAGTAAGAATGGATTGGGGCTCTGGTATTCCTCCACTCCAGGCCTCCATCTTTTTGTGCATTCATAAAGGAAGGAAATTCGGACATACTGTAATTGTTCACCAGAAATAAGTACATTTCCCAGGAATTTCAGGCTTTGTTTAAAGAGATGCCACCACAAACTGCTTTGTGACAGTCATTAACTGATCACTGACACTCATGAGCTTGATCATCCACTTGGCACACTTTCCTTTGGTTCATTTTCATTTCAAACTAGTTTTTATTCATTATCTAGTCAAGTTTGTCTCCCCTGGTTCAACCATAACTTTATATCCCTTTATTTAGCCCAACTATATCACCCCCTCCCATATCTGGATTTATCCTATCAAATCATTCCCTCATAAACTAAATATGCATCTAATTTAACCCCTTCCTATCCCAGTTTATCTGCCCAAGATGTACAATAAATTAGCCCCAGTACTGCATGTCTATGCTATCTCTTTGCAGTTATGCAGTTACCCGTTATGCACCGCTCAGGTCCTTTAAATGTTATGTCTCAGCTGCCTGAATGTCACCTTGTTCTTTGCTTGTACTTTTCTAACACTTGCTTTATCTCAACTTGCCACTCTGTCTTTCTTATCACTCCTTCACTCCCTTAATCTCATTCCCTCATTCTCTCTCACCTGCAGTGCATTCTTCTTCACCCCTTGGCCTCTCTCCTCAGGGAAACTGAAATGCCAAAGGCTAAGGGTAACTCTCAGCCTTTAGTATACAATAACAATTACAATGTCAAAACTGTGTTTAAATGGGTGGTTTACTTTTAAGTTAACTTTTAGCATGTTACAGAATGGCCAATTATAAGCAACTTTTGAAATGATCTTCGTTATTTATTTTTTATATATTTTTATATATAATTTTTTTATTATTTCTTCTTCTGACTTTTTCCAGCTTTCAAAAGGGGGTCACTGACTCCATCCAAAAACAAATTCTCTGAAAGGCTACCATTGATTTGTTATTGCTACTTTTTATAATATTCAAACCCTCTGCTGTTCATATTCCAGACTCTTATTCAAATCAATACATGGTTGCTAGGGTAATTTAGACCCCAGCAACCAGGTTGCTGAAATTGCAGAGTGGAGTGCCACTGAATAAAAAGCTGAATAACTAAAAAAAACACAAATGCTAAAATTTAACTCAAAGGTTAACATCCCCTTAAAGGGGATGTAAAGGCAAAAAATCAATATACTTTAATTAAAAAATGTCTACTGTTTTTATAATAAACCTGACTGTATGCAGTGAAATTCCCCCTTTGTTTTACTTGCTCTGACTGCGGCAGATGGGAAACCTCAGGCAGTCCCTAACTGCTTTGCAGGGAAACGACTCAGTTCAGGCTGCATATTCTGATTATTAATCAGTCTTGCTGTATCGTATTCTATGGCAGATATTTTTTGATTTGTGCTGTTTTGATAACTTATGATGATCCCTAAACTTAACCTCCCAACTGAAGCCCAAACCACACTGTGCATGTGTGTTGTCTTGGTATTGCAAAGATGTTTAAAGGGGTTGTTCACCTTTGAGTTAACTTTTAGTATAATGTAGAGAGTGATATTCTGAGACAATTTGTAACTGGTTTTCATTTTTTATTGTTTGTGGTTTTATAGTTATTTAGCTTTTTATTCAGCAGCTCTCTAGTTTGCAGTGTCAGCAATTTGGTTTCTAGGGTACAAATTACCCTAGCAACCCTGCATTGATTTGAATAAGAGACTGGAATATGAATAGGTGAGGGACTGAATAGAATGATAAGTAATAAAAAGTGGCAATAACAATACATTTGTAGCCTTACAGAGCATTTGTAAAAAAAAAAAAATATGAAAAATAAATAATGAAAACCAATTGAAAAGTTTCTTAGAATTGGCCCTTCAACAATATACTAAAAGTTAACTTGAAGGTGAACCACCCCTTTAACAAAGTTACAAGATTACAGCCTGTTATGTTTGGTAGCTGAGGATAAGAAGAGTATAACAGTGCTTTATGAACAGGCTAATACAGGCTTTGCACAACAACAGAAACTGCTTACTTTCACTTTCAAGCTGTACAGAAAGTCCTCTGTATGCACAGTATAAGTCTTGTGCACAGTGACACCCGCAGGCCATTTGTATAAACACCACATATTCTGCCTACAGTAGGAAAACATTTGGTCAAATGTAATAAACAACAACAATTCATCTTAAAGCAGTAATATACATTATTCACATCACATAATCCTGGGTTCATGCAGGTGGTTTTCCAGGTGATTCTCTCAGTATGCCTTATAGGTTCATTTTCTTCAGGCCTATTGCAGTTGACATCAGGAATAGGAAAATGTCCTTCATCAAATGGAACATCTCCAAAGTCATATCTAACAGGAGCAAGATGACTTGCATTCCATATGCGTCCATCAGACAGTTCATATGTGTATGGTCCTCGCAGGGGTCTCACTTCAAGTGGTATAAAAAATTCAGATTGTCCTTGTTTCAGTATTCCTGGTTTCTTAATTCTGACTAAAGATCCAGGCTGAAAGTGCACTTCTCTTGCACCACGTTTTCTGTCAGTATAAGCCTTGCATTTGGCTTGTTGACGTTTCACAATGTCAGCAGTATATTATTTTGTAGGCACAGTATTTGGTGGAAGTTTGATGTCTGCAACATGTAACTTAGTGCTCATCTGTCTGCCATGTAATAATTCAGCTGGAGATGATTGGGTTGTTGCATAGCATGTTGCTCTGTAGTTATGTAAGAACTATGTTGTAAATACTTTCCAAGATTTTCTGTCTGTAGTGCTTCTTTCAGACTTCTGTTGAATCGCTCAATTTCTCCATTTGCTTGTGGGTAATACACTGAAGATTTCCTATGCACAATATTCCTCTCTCTCAGAAAGGATTCAAACTCATATGGAACCCACAATATCAATAGCAAGTTTTTCCCATGCTGGATAAGGAAATGGTACTGAAGTGGTGGTGTATGTGTGATAGCTGTTTTGTCATGATTCTGATAAGTAACACAAGAATGAATGGCAGTTACCACCTCAGCATCCAGTGCTGGCCACTATACAGTTCTCGTAGTCTTTGTTTTGTACGTACAATACCTTCGTGACTCTCATGTACAAGTTGTATGAGCTTTATGTGCAGTCTCTGGTACCAATAAACGGTGAGCTCCACGGACAACATAGCCATCTACATCGTGTCTAATCCTGTAGTAAGGTTGAAGATCAGGACTGAGTTTCTTCTCAGCATTTGGCCATTTGCTTTGTAAGATGTCCCACAGTTTTACTTGAATTGGACATGTGGTGCAAGCTTGATTAAAATCAGCAGCTGTAACTGTAGATGATAATATATCAGTCAGTAGTACATCTATGTCCTCATCCAGCATATCAGAAGCTGCAGGTAAAGGTAAATGTGACAAACAATCGGCAGTAACATTTTTCAAACCTGGTTTGTATTGCATTTTTTAGTTGAAATTCAGTAGCCTTGCTGACCATCTAGCTATATGCATTCCAGCTCTTCCTAGTCCCTTTCTTGTAAGCAGTGTAGTTAAAGGGCTATGATCAGTGCATAAGGTAAATTCTCTACCCCATAGATAGGTTCTCCATTTTTCTGTTGCCCAAACACACGCTATAACTTCTTTTTCAACAGTTGAATACTTACGCTCTGTCTCTGTAAGTGTTCTGGATGCAAATACAACAGTTTTCTCTGAATGATCAGCATGGATCTGTGTGAGAAGTGCACCAATGCCATAGTCTGAAGCGTCTGTAGTAACCACAGTGGGTAGTGCAGGATCAAATAAAGCTAGTGCTGGACTGTTCACAATTAACTGTTTCACTATTTCAAAGCTGTGTTAAGCAGATTCTGACAACACCAGACAAAGTTCCATGTACTGTAGTAGTGCTCTGAGTGGCTCCACAACTGAAGCATAGTTGGGAATAAACTTAGAATACCAAGATGTAAGACCTAAGAAAGCTCATAAGGTCTGGAAATCAGATGGAGTAGGTCCTTGTGTAATCCATTTTGTGAAATTATATGACCGAGAAATGACAGCTGATGCTTCAGTTAAAGGTATGGTAGGCTCACCATGGTTTGGAAGAAAAGGTGCAGGCTGCTGCAGAGGTAGAAAAGACACCCTTGTCGCCATTTGTTATGTTTGGTAGCCGAGGAGAGTATAACAGTGCTTTATTAACAGGCTCATACAGGCCTTACACAACAGCAGTAAGTCTTACTTTCACTTTCAATCTGTACAGAAATTCCTTTTGTATAAACACCACACAGCCCTATGCGGTCAACTTTGAAAACGTAAATCATTTGTTTAATTAGGCTTCTGGTGCAGTGAGCTCAGGTTTGGCAACATGGCAAAATGAGCATATCGCCCTGTGTATGGCCAGGTCACACAGGCTGAAGTCAGCCCAAATACTGTGTGACTAGATCAGTTGTATAAAAGCAAGCAGGGTAATAACAGAAGTATTTCGAGTTTATATCTACAAGTTATTGAGCCTCACAGCAAAATATTTGTAGTTCCTTACAGTTCAAACTCTGGGGAAGACAATTAAATTGCATTTACACATGTACATAGAAGGATAATTTTGTAGGCTTCCTTCTGCAATCATTGTATGAATGTCCAAATGGAAGGAACATTTGTTGGCTCTTGAACAAAGCAAGTCTTGCGGGGGGGGCAGGAAGTATAGGGGCCAATAAGACCCTAATTAATATACTATTTCAATAAATATTGGTAAAACAAATCAACTTCTAGATGTTTATGAAATAAATATCTAGTTAAGCCACTGCTCTTGAAGTCTTTTCAGGGCCCTGAGTCCAAGGGACACATATACTGTACCCGCAATTTAATATGATCTGGCCTCATCTTGCACTGGAGAATTTTGGATGGTTCTCAAACCTCCCAACATTTTTGAAATAGAGAGACAAATAGATTTGGCGTGCAGAACGTGGCAATTTTTTTGACCATTTTTGTGTACCATGTTCATTCTACAAAATTTGTCAGGTTATTAAAGTCTGAACACATTTCTGTGCTTTTTATCTGTTATTACTGTTTTGCTAATTAAGGGGAATTGCCCTGTAAGCTGCAAGTCACGGTTTCCCCAAGAGACCTGCCTATCTTAAATTTGTTTTTTTGCTTATCTTTCATTTGTTTTAAAAGTGCACCTGGTGGCTGTTCACAAAAGCCATTTAGGTTAGAAACAAATATCTCTTTTTCTGGCTGGTCAGTGCAGGAAGTCAAAGAGAAAGTCAGGACTTTTCTGTAACAAGCCAGGACTGCGGGTTGAGCTTTCAAAATCGGGACTGCCCGGCAATAAATGGGACAGTTTGGAGGTATGGGCTATGTTTCTGTAGGTAACAGATGGTTTCTGCTAGGGAGCCATTATCAGGTAGAAATTTAAGCAAAGCTCTTCACAATAGTTCACTTATGGGGCTTGTGTCATTTGTAATATCGCATGAACGTCACCTAAATGTTTTGGAACAATCAAGGGATAAAGAGATTGGCCTGTATAAATCCAAGGGCAGGAATTACTATTATTATCCCTGTAAAGATCTTGGATAGGGATCTAACTGCTATAGTCCTGCAAGCAAGCAAAAGAGATAATAATGGAGGCACCAAAGAAGTGATTGCTTAGGGTTACAAAGCAGCGGTTCTGACTGTACGCACAGTAGGTATATACCATTAAGCAGTGCCCCAGTTGGAGCTCTACAACTCCCATCAGCCCTCACTAACCCTTATCAGTTTTGCAAAAGCTGGAGTGCCAATGGCTGCAGTGCCTTGTCAAATACTGTGTTGCTCAGTATGGGTCGTTTTCAGGAAAAGAGTTGCTGTGTCAGACTGGAGCAAATTACCCAGCTGTTAACCCTTTACATGCCATGTCTTTGATCTTGCTTAACCACATGGTTCCAATAAACATATATAAACACATGTGGCGGCATTCATGAAATGTAACGTTACATCTGTAGATTCTGCAGCTGGTGGCGTGTAAAGGGTTAAAGGGGTAACCATGATATCAAATCATCTTTCATCCCAAATGTCTGACTTTATTCCCATCTTGACAGGGCCCCCTCTATCTTTATCTAGTGCTTTGAGTCCCTTCAAGTGGCAGCCTTGCAGCTTGGGAATTTATGGCCATTGGGCAGAAACCATATTTAATTGGGGGGAGAAATATTTTTAAATGGAGGTCACAGTCTGATTCAAATTCCAGTTATCAATGGACCGTGTGTGCCTTCTGGTCTCCCCTATATCTTTTTCTCCTCCAATGACCCCCAAGACTCTCTCTCCCTCCGGCTTTTTTTTTTGTATGATCCACATTCCTGAGCTGTCGTTTAACCCTTCTGGGAAGCGCTGCAGAAGGGAATATTTTCCCTAATTGTTCCGATTCCTGCAATTTGTGCTTGGCATTTAAGGCAAATTTAGGTCAATTGTTTGCGTTTCCTGCTGAGGTTTCTTTTTAGATCTAATGAAACCGTTTTGTGGGTAACCTCATCATTCCAAAAGAACTAGCACAATTAACCAGATTAAACGAGGAATTATGATTGGATGAATTTGATGGATGAAGGGTTGAGCTTCAGCAATGGAAAGAGTATTAGAACCATGCCTTGCTATCCGTCAGCCCGAGACTTCTGGGAATCAGATGACTTTCAGATGGGTGATGCAAGATAAGGACAGACTATTGCAAGTGAACAAAATGTTTATTTTGTGGTATGGTAATACTCCTATATTGGCTATAAATCTTGTAAAAATTAGCTGAATTTCTGCTCCTGTCCCAGGCAACCCGGCCACCACTTTGGCCCCAGCCACAGCAGTGTGCAATGGCTCTCAACCAAGGTAACTTACCGGACTAGGGGTAGGTTGCATATGAGATTCCTGTCTGGTGCCTCCCCCCCCCCCCAAGGTCTGCGCCCTAGGCATGTGCCTCTTCTGCCTAGCCCATCATATTTTAGGCTCCTCTCCCCATCTCAAAGCTCGCCAAAGCATTCAGAGGTATTGGTCTTTAAATTTAAAGTCATACTATTTCATACCTCCCAACTGTCCTGTTTTGAGCGGGAGAGTCGTGCTTTTGACAGCTCCACCCGTATTTGTACTGAAATGTCCCGACTTTCTCTTTGATCTCTTGCACTGAACAGCCAGAAAAAGATACAAAGTTTCTAACTTAATTGGCTTTTGGCAGAGAACCCAGCTACCAGGTGCACTAAGATACTTTTGTAACAATTATTAGAAAAGCAAATATGTAACTGTAACAATATAAGATAAACGGGTCTCTTGGGAGAAGTTAGACTCACAGCTTAAAGTGCAATTTACCTTCATTAACAAAACTGTAATAACTGAAGAAAAAAAAAAAAAAAACAACACAGAAACCTGGCACATTTTGCAAAATGTACATGGTAACTAGGGGGCGTGGCCACAAAAATGCGCCACTCCTTTTTTTTGTCCCTATTTTTATTTCCAAAATGTTGGGAGGGATGCTATTTTCACGGAATGCTGAAAGTTGATTTGGAACAATGGCCAGAGGGCCACAGGAAGGGTTGCTACCTTTTCTGGAGAAAAATACCGGCCTTCCTATATTTTTATTTTTTTCCCTATTAATAAAATTGGGATCAACCATCAAAAATACCAGCCAGAACGGTAAAATACCGGCAACCCTAGCCACAGGTGAGATATAGTCACACTAATTGTATCAGCTATACTGGTTTATTGCTATTGCTGACCCTGACCATAGCATTTCTAGCAGTAGTTGCAGTACATTTTCCCAGCATCCCCTGTACTGATTCTCATCTAAAGGCTGTCAGGGGGTGCAGGGAGTTGCTGTGCAGCATTTTAAATTTTCCAAAAAATAAAATAGGCTGCTGAACACTGTGACTGGGTCCCAAAAATCGCTATGAAAGCACATTTAAATTCAACATTACTTAGAGCTCCTGCCAACCTGGGGTCCCCATCAGTCACTTGTGTGGTGTTTATACAAATAGCCCGCAGGTGGCACTGTGCATACACAGGACTTTCTACTGCTGACGTGAAACATCACCAAGCCAAATGCAAGGCTTATACTGACAGAAAACGTGGTGCAAGAGAAGTGCACTTTCAGCCTGGATCTTTAGTCAGAATTAAGAAACCAGGAATACTGAAACAAGGACAATCTAAATTTACTACACCACTTGAAGTGAGACGCCAGCGAGGACCATACACATATGAACTGTCTGATGGACGCATATGGAATGCAAGTCGTCTTGCTCCTGCTAGATATGACTTTGGAGATGTTCCATTTGATGAAGGACATTTCCCTACTCCTGGTGACAACTGCAATAGGGCAGAGGAAAGTGAACCTATAAGGCATAATGAGAGAATCAGGAAACTGCCTGCATGGACCAAGGACTATGTCATGTAAAGAATGTATATATTGCTTTAAGATACATACGGTTTAATTGTTACTGTTTATATATTTGTCCAAATTGCTTTCCTACTATAGGGGGAATATGTGGTGTTTATACAAATGGCCTGCAGGTGACTTTCTGTACAACTTGAAAGTGAAAGTAAGACTTACTGCTGTTATGTAAGGGCTGCATGAACCTGCTAATAAAGCATTGTTATACCCTCCTCATCCTCGGCTACCAAACACAACAACTTGGTCTTCTGACTTTTTAGATGTGGGGTGAAACTGGGCTTGCTAGTAATATGGCACTGGGGGTGCTGAAACGTGGCCAAGCCTTAGCCAATGTTTTATTAAATCGGTCAGTGAAATATGAGCAGAGGGGCTACCATATTTGCACCTTTCCAGCTGGAATTGAGTTGAAAGGGACAGGGTTTACAAATAAGCCTTGTTTTCCAGGGTTCAGCTGAATCAAATACCGAACTGAATCCAAAAAAAGAAAATAGATGCACCAGCAGAAATATACAATGTTCTTGCAAAGCACCCCAATTTTTTCAGTTAGATATGGTTACAATTCAGTTTGGCCATGCTCTTGGATTTGGCCGAATCCTACTAAAAATAGCTTGGATTAGAATATTGAACCGAATCCGGGATTCAGTACAAATACATATCAAGTCCTATACAGTACTTTGTGGTTCTCTATAGCATTTAGCATTTCAGACCCAAAAGTAAGGCAAAGTAGCCTGGAAGATACCATTCAGGACCAGTACTGGAAATCCTTGCTCTGTTTTTTTACCAGCACATTAATATTTTGCAGATTGATCTATTTACAGAATGTCTGACTAATATGAAATGACTGCCAACTCCTTTCTTTAAATGAATTTAAGGTCCCTAATAATGGAATTCATGTTGCCTTAGTCCTAATAAACCCAGAGAAAAGAACATGGAATTCTTGTTACTTTTTAAAGCTCCTTTTATATGAGAAATAAAAGAATACCAAGTATGACCCTAGGTTTAAATCTTTAAGAATAAATTATCTATAATATTTTGAGATTACTTTGCCAATTTGCCATTAAAAGATTCTGGCGTTTCCAAGTAGGAGGGATTAAATACATACTTAAATAGTAGTTGAGGTGGAATAAAGGCATATGTTCTTCTGGTGAAACCTTACAGTAAATCATTAAATGAGTACAGATATATGAAGATATCCATGTATCAGTGATTTTGTCATAGTTTCAAGGATATCTTGGAGTCAAAACAAATATACACTCCAAACCTGGGAGGTCAAATGGTCATTTCCTACTGTTACCAGGGGCAGATTAATATGCAGGCTCCCCTAGGCAATCCATCTTGCTTTTCCAGTTAATATTTCTATTTTCTTTTGCTTTAATATTAATTTTTATTTGCACTGCTGGGTCCAATGGGATGCGCCTGCTGGGAGAAGAATATAGGCAAGGAGCGTGCAGATCCAGAGACATCACTGGAATGTTCCGAATATGACCTGGAGTAGAGAGCTTGGGTACACACATGTCTGGATCTGGACATATCTAAACCCAGCAGTTACCTTTAAAGGGAGGCCTATGTGAATGTAACCTAGGGGCCACATATCATTAATACACCACCATGACAGGCTTTTAGACTGAGTCACAACTGCCCCCCCAGGAGACTTGTGTTTCAACGTACAATATCTGTAAGCCCACATGCTATCCATTCCTGATATTAAAAAGTATTTAGCTCCTAGACTCTCCTGAAGCCTTGAAGATGGGCAAAATCCACCCCTGGTAACCAAAACTTAAATGGATTCTGTCACAATGTTTATGGTGTAGTTTGTATTTTACACTACAAATAATTCACTCTACAATGTAAAATCTCATTCCTGAGCCATCAAGTGTATTTTCTTAATTTATAACATTGGTGTGTAGGCAGCCACCTCAGGTCATTTAGCCTGTCATGTGCTTTCAGAAAGAGCCAGCACTTTGGGAAGGAACTGCTTTCTGGCAGGCTGTTGTTTCTCCTACTCAGTGTAACTGAATGTGTCGCAGTGGGACCTGGATTTTTACGATTGTCTGCTGTACTTTAATCTTCCAGGGAGCTGTTATCTTGTGTTAAGGAGCTGCTATTTGGTTACCTTTCCATTGTTCTGTTGTTAGGCTGTTGGGGGAGGGAGAGGGTAATCTCACTCCAACTTGCAGCAAGGATTGACTGAAGTTTATCAGAGCACATGACTCATGACTGGGGGCAGCTGGGAAAATGATAATATATCTAGCCCCATGTCAGATTTCAAAATGAAATGTAAAAAAAATCTGTCTGCTCTTTTGAAAAACAGATTTAAGTGCAGAATTCTGCTGGAGCAACACTATTAACTGATGCATTTTGAAAAAAAAAAAACAACTTGTTTTCCCATAACAGTATCACTTTAAGTTTAAGTCCAGAGTGGGGGAAACATCCTTGCTGACCATTCCTCAGTTTGTGAGACCTTCAAAATACAGTTCTCAGACAATTACTTCCACTTGAATGGGGAAGGTCATTATGTGTTGATTGTGCAATTTAGAGATAGGACAGTCTTGAGTTGAGGACCAAAAATGAATGGGGTGTCCCTCAGACCAGGAATATATCAGCCATTGAGACATACGCTGATGTTTTAGGCCTTGTTTTGATTTTCTGAATTTATGCTCGACAGACCTGCTCTTAGCCTTTAATCAAGGCAAATCAAAACATATTAGCCGGAGAGCACAAACTTCATGTATTAAAACATAATCTGCACGGCATGTTTCGGCTACATCGGCCTTCATCAGGTGAATTAAAAAACAGTGCATTCCAACACAGGGTTTGCGGCACATTGAGAGGCACATATACACTGCAGACTACATAAAGGAATAAAAATGTTATTGTTGGACTTTCATCAAGGCAACTAGAGCAGCTCTTTTGTTTTAACCCAACTCTTATGTGTGTAACCCTTTCTTGGCCAATATTGACCAAACCAACTAGCATAGGTAGAGCATTGGTTACACGCGACTCTTTCACTCTCAGGTAGGGCTTTCGCTAAGTGGAAAATCACGTGTGAGGTAGTAGAACTACAACTCGATACTGCAATAGTGTGTAATAAAGGTTGTTGGACGCCAGGGGTTCTTTGTGCAAACAAAATAGAACAGTTTATTTACAATAGCAGCACAGGGTATTATATACTCACAGACAGTGGTATTATAGCAGAAATGCTTAGTACAGGCACAGCATAGATTATACCCTCAGGTAGGATACCAGGATGGGAGTTGTAGTTGCACCAGCCAGGTTATCAATGCCCATGTGGTCCGGATCCCACCAGCAGGTTCAGGTGACTCAGGGGTTAAGTACTCTTCCTGCAGTCCCTATGTCTGAGGTCCCTTCACTTCAGGCAAGGTAGAGCCTGGGGGAGAGCTACTCCCTACTATGCTCCTTGATGGGGCTTGAGCTGCCCTTTCTCTCTTCCCTCTCTTTCTCACCTCTCCTAGAGAGTGCTATGACAGGACTATCCTATCTCTGACTAGTCCTCATTCACGGGGCCCTGTTCCCCGACTTAATACTGTAGTACCTCTAAAGGTGTGCTGTCCCTTTAGGGTAGAGCGCCTCTGGGGCCCGGTTGGCACCCAGGCTCAATGGAGCACTGCCCTCCTCCTCTGCTGCAGGCCAAAGAGGAAGTGCCACTCCCTGCAAGCACCTTTATTACTGCACTGCAGGGGTGGATCACAACCTGTAGCCAATAATATGAAACAAATCTAACCACCTGGACTTTAGTCCAATAGAAGGCAGCTAGTAAAAGGGCAAGGGAAGAAGCCATAAGGGCCATGGTACTTATGGGTCCCTACATGTGTTAAACCTGCTGCTGAAAAAATAAATGATAACATACTCTAAACTGGCTCCATATTAGCAGCAAAAAAAGTACACTTTGCTTCTGAGAATATTTTCCCCTTTAGGAAAGTGGTGGTCATAGATGTACGAGGGCAATAAGGGGTGGAATGTGCCACAGATGGGCCACTAGATGTTGTTATGCCCTTGTAAAGCATTATATCTGCTAATATGCTGGATAGTCTCTAATAAGAAATAAAAAAACTAGCTGCAACAGCAAATTAAAAATGTTTTTTCTTCCCTGACATATGATTTTCATCTGGAGACTGGAAGGGGGAAACACGTGTCAACACATAAAATAATATGGGTTTCATTTTCTTTTGTTTCTGTGCATCAGAGAGAACAATGAACTCAGGCGAAATAAACCGTTGTGTGTGGGGACACTCTCTGTGCCAGTAACATAACTACCAGGCTCATTTACACAATGTACTGTAATAACACAGTCACAGTCAGAACATGCATACAAAGCACAACGCGCTCAGCACCTGCAGAGCTGACAATCTGTTAGTGAAGATGGATTAATGAATATTTCAGGGATGAAACACACTCCAATAGAATGGGCTCCAACATTGGGGGTGGGCACGTTTGCTAGCAAATGTTTCTATTGCTACGTGAAACATAAAAGATGCTATTGGAAGAGGCCACTTCTGTAGGCTGGGGGAACAGTTTCCCTATTGCATTCTTAACTTTCTGGGATGGATTTTATTGTGCTGATGTGTGTTAAGGTAGAAAAAATAACTTTAACCCTTTCTGATAGGGATGCACCGAATCCACTAATTTGGATTCGGCCGAACCCCCGAATCCTTCGAGAAAGATTGGCTGAATACTGAACCGAATTCGAAGCATAATTTGCTTATGCCAATTGGGGGTGGGAAGGGGAAAACATTACTTGTTTTGTGACAAAAAGTCATGCGATTTCCCTCCACGGCTCTAGTTTGCATATGCAAATTAGGGTTTGATTCGAATCAGCTGGGCAGAAGGATTCAGCCGAATCCGAATCCTGCTGAAAAAGGCTGAATCCCAAACCAAATTCTGGACTTGGTGCATCCCTACTTTCTGATGCCTTGTCATCTTGCTTTGCACACTACGGGTAGGGTTGCCACCTTTTCTTGAAAAAAAAAAAATACCAGCCTTCCTATATATTTATCTTTTTTCCAAATAATAACATTGGGCTCAACCATCAAAAATACCGGCCAGGCTGGTAAAATACCGGCCAGGTGGCAACCCTACCTACGGGTAACCATGGAAATGTAGAATTAACAGTTTAATGTGGTTTTATAACAAGGGGCACTTAAAAGGTTAAACAGAACACAGAATGAGGGGAGCAAAACATTCTAATGAAAAATAATATTTTTGGCAGCAGACTAAGCATTCCCCATTTGCCTCTTTAATGACCAGATTTAAATCCTCGGGTGTAAATTTTGTCTCATCTTTTATTTATATCCTTAGGTTTGTTGAAAGCATCCTCTTATTTATACACCGAGGGATGTATGAAATATTTACGTTCATCCCAAGCAGAATTCCCTAATTAGATGCTATTCTAGAGGGGGGATCCCTTCCATAAATATGCCAACCGATGTGTAAAGTATTGTTTGCACACAGATTTCCCTTTAACTCTTTCATGCCCGATGATGTGTCCCAGTTTTCAGCTCCAATCTGTATCCCTCCAGATTCCTTTCTACTGCTGGAACTCTAGTTTAGCAAGGCCTGGATTTGGTTATTGTAGATAAGGGATCTATTATCTGGAATCCTATTATTCATTAATAAGAGCCTAAATGCATATTTAAGGGAAAAATCTGATTTTGTGACTGATTTATTTTTCTAAGCCAGTAATGGTAATTTACAAATATTAATATACTTCATTAAAGGCAGGGCTAGATGTACATTACGGGCACCCCTGTTGTTGTTTGTTGCCCCTGTCCCCTACCTTTCATAAGCTCAAATTTTCATCATCGAGGCTGAGCAATGGGAATTGGCACACAGGAAATTTAAATTTCTGAACCAATGTGGGTGTGGTTGGGCAGCATGCCGCCCCCTAAAATCCTGCCGCCATAGGCCCAGGTGGCCTCTCCACAAATCCGGGCCTGATTAAAGGTAATTTTAGCTCCAAAAGGTACTATTGCATGTCTGTAAAGTCGTACTCAATGCCACTCAGTCCTTCTTGTCACCATCCAAATAGAGCAGTTGTGAATAAATGCTGCATGCAAAAAAGTGCAACCTTGTATGGGAACTGTTTTCCCAAATCCTATTATCTAAAAAGCTCCAAATTATGGAATAGACCCAAATAATCCATATTTTTTAAGATGATTTCCTTTTTCTCTGTAGTAATAAAACAGCAGCTTGTACTTGATCTCAACTAAGATATAATTAATCCTTATTGGACACAAAACAAGCATATTGGTTTTATTTAATGTTTTTATAGTAGACAAAGTATGAAGGTCCAAATTATGGAAAGACCCATTATCCCAAGCATTCTGTATAACAGGTCCCTTATTCCTCTACCTTGCTCCAAGCTAACTACGTTGCCTGCCTCTAGTGCGGGCATGTGAATGTGTGCACGCATGCATGGAACTGCACATTTGCATTATGCCAATTGCGGAGACAATGTAAGAGCTGTTGAGTTGCAGGACATAAGGGTCTGAACTACAGGCCTGGATTTCTGGCGAGGCCACAAAGGACTGGGCCTAGGGTGGCACGATTTCAGGGGCGGCATGCTTTCAAGCCACACCATCTAGCAATGCCCCGAGGACTGGCAAAACGGAAGTGTGTGCATGTGCGTGCTTTTGCACCGGGGGTGGAACAGGGGCCGGGGCAGAAGGACCCTTGATGGCCTAGGGGGCCGCAAGGTCAAATACAACCCTGCAGAATTAGTTTAAGGTGTTAGAAGAGGTAGGTGCGTAGCTCCCTTTTACCTTTGGGCCATAGGAATGTGCCTCTTCTGCCTACCCCTAGTTCCGGTCCTGATGACCGCTAGCATCTTGAACTCATTATGAACTAAGCTGCCTAAAAAGCTAATTTTTTAAAAATAAGTAACTGTTTAGTTGTAGTAAATAGCATTCAGGCAAGTTGCAGTTGGACAGAAGGTTAAACTTAATAAATGTGTCATTTTGTCTACCTCCCTTCAGGTATAGTGCTCTAAATTATAGCAAAGACCCCTGATCCATAAAGCTCCAGATAACAGATCCCATATATGCACACAGCTGCCTTTAGAGGTGTAAACAGGTAGTAAAGACTTCAGTTAAACTTGCACCTGATTTGCATCAAAACCTAAGTACTATTCAGTCCCTTTTGATGCTCTGGGCACAACTGTGTTGGGTAGAACTCAGAACATGGCTTCCCCACTGCTCTTGCATTCCCCTTATTATAACTATAGCAGAGGAATGGGCTGTATCTGTGGAACAGTTTCATAGGAAGGCAATAAGGTGCCTAGGTGGGACATAGGGAAAAATTAATACCAGGTTTGTCCATCCTGTTACCACTAAGTGCCTAAAGAACAGATTTTAAAAGTGCAGCCTGATGTTGTCTGCTCCCTACATGGCACAAAGCAAGTTTTCTGCTGCCGGATCCTTAACTTCGGCCAAGCAGCGCAATCTATACACACAATGTCCATAGCAAGCTGGTAAAGCAGGCTTTTTAATTAAGCATATGAATAAAGCTTTGGACAGTCAGTAACCATGGTGATGTCTGGACCAATCCCCGAGGAGATGCCGGATGGTTTCGGGGTTGGCCCTTAATAGATCGGCAGTCTTGTAAGAATAATTACACGCTTCATTTTCAACGTAGCGTCGTAGCCGCTGGAACAATGGATTAAACGAAGCGGTTTATGCCTCTATGTCACCAAGACGGTTACCTGTAGGGGCTCATTTCATTATCGGCTACTAAAGTTACAGCTCACATATTGTATTGATCGGATTTCTTTACATTCCTTGTAATTGGCACAGGAGCAAAGCTGTCGTTGGGAACCACGTCACCGCCACAAGGGCCAATAATGCTTAGTGCTGGGTTGGGTTTCCTTTCCCTTAGCCAATGAAAGAGTTAAACTCTCTCAGCCGGGTGTATGCGTTTCTCCTGTCGGTTACAGACAATAGGGGAAAAGACTACGTCCTTTGTTTCATAGCAGAGCTGTGTAATATATCCCCCTCCACTATTCTCCATGTGTTGTACCCCATTATTAGACTGCCCACAGGGAAAATATATACATCGTTATGTATTATCTTGTGTAGTTCCACTAATTATACACATTGTTCTATACTGGATTGCTTGGGTACAGCGAGCTCCTGCCACGTATAATCTCGGAGGGTTATGTAGCTACATGGGTTAAAGATTTCATGGTTTAATAAGCTATCTTAACCAATCAGCAGTTAGCCTTTGCCGCTCTAGAGCAGTTAGTATAATAAAGGCAATGATCCAATTGATTGTTAAGAAATTACTGGACCAAAATAATGTTTTTCCATGTTAAAGCATTAAACCCTAAGGGCCCTATTTAATAACCGTCAAACTAGTACAATTCAGAGTTTGTAGCTTTTAGTGATTTTCTTCCCCCGCACTTTGACTTCTTTATAGAGAGAATCAAACTACATTCAGCAAATTATAAAAACAATAAAGATTTTGTTAAAAGTTAACATAAGTTACACATATTTAATGTTATCTACGATGGGTACCGTTTTAGACTGCAATTACCAGGCTTTCAACTCAATGGGGGCAAATTAATTAAAACGTGAAGCGTCTAACGCTTTCGCTAATTGGCCAGCGTGACGTCATTTCGCAACTTCACCAATTTACTAACAGTGTCCCTGGCGAAACTTCGATAGACTAGCGCAACTTCGCACCCTTACGCCAGGCGAAGTTGCACACTGACGAAGGGACGTAACTACAATTATTCACTAAGATGACCATTTTACTGAACGTTACCTCTTGCGCTAGAATTTACTGCGCCAGGTCAGACCTGGCAAAGTTCAATACAACAGATAGAAGTTTTAAAAAAACCAAACTTTTTTGGGGGGTTACCCTCCTTCCCCCTCCTACATTTCCTAACATATGGCAACTCAATTATACAGTGGGCACATGTTTAGGGCAATAGGACAACTTTATTTTATTTATTAAAGGTTTCCTGGGCTTGTGTAGTGTAATGTAGTGGCTGTAACATATAATTCTATTATACTTTAAACTTCGCGCAGTATGCAAATTAGGCATCATTAGCGTAAATGCATTTTGCCTGACAAAGTAACGGTAGTGCAACTTCACTAACGTTCACCGCCCTGAGAGCAAATTCGCATTTTAGTTAATTTGCTTAGCGTTGGCGAAACTACGCCTGGTGAACGCTAGCGAAGCCCTCGCTAGCGCAACTTCACAGGTTAATTTGAATTTGCCCCAATGTCTCTATTTTAGAGTCAGTCAGAGCGTCCAAAGACAGTATCAGTATGCAGTATGTCAGTGTCAGTATGCAGTATTTCAGTGCAAAAAAAAATTCCCAGCCAGCCAATTTTTGCACACTGCATTTGGGTGTATGCAAATAGTGACTACCTTTACTAAAACAGTGGTGAGTTCGGGAGACTTGTAGGTGCCCCCCCCCCAACTCTTCCACTTGCTTTGAATGAAGCAAACCCTCCCCTTACCACCTGCTCTTGCACCACATACAGCATTACCACATAACCAGAGAAATAACTTTCAAGATGGTATAACATACAATTAACTTGTTCAAAGCTGAAAATAGGCTCTTCATGCATCTGGATATAATAACCACCTTATAGGCAGGTACTGCCCAATTATAGTTAATAACATTACAGTATTATATGTTTAATTACTTGACATATTCATAATTATCCTGTCACCTGGGCATTATGACAAACAGATGGTTGTGTTCTTGTAACACCAATGTAATTATCATTGGTCTTGTGGTTGTAAGTAGTTGCTATTTTCCGTTTACCCTAGCAACCATGCAGTTTGTTTTCTTTTTTAAATGATAGTGTGGAAGTTGAGAGCAGAAAATTAAGTAGAAAGAAATGACACTAAAATGATTTCACCTTGTCATAGTCAGGCATCAACCAGAGCAAACTGTCTAGAAATAATAACATCTTGCCATCTGTATCATACGACAAAGGATTTGGTAGACAATTTGCAAATGGTCTTCATTTTTAGTTCATTATCTTTTAGTTATTCAGCTTTTTCTTCACTAGCTCTCCAAAATTGTTGGCAGCTATCTAGTTACTAGGGCGTTACGTACCCTAGCAGCCGGGCAGTGGTTTGAACGAGTTATGGGAATATGTATAGTAGAGGGCCTGCATGGAAAAGTAATACATAATACAAATAACAATACAATTATAGCCACACAGTGCATTTGTTTTTGGCTGACAATTTCAGTGACCCATATTTGAAAGGTGGAAATAGGCAGAAGTGTAAAGCAAATAATAAAAAAAAAAGTAATGAAAGCCAATTGTAAAGTTGCTAGAGCATTCTATAATATACTTAAGATTTATTTAAAGGTGGAAATAATGTGTTTTGTTTTGACAGAAAGAATATTAAAATTGCAGCCCTAATATGCCCAAGCATCCCCAGCTGGTCAGTCTGAGTCTCCCACAACCACAATTTGCAGTAAGCTGTAGTGTATTGAGACAGCACAGGACAAGTAAATTGTAGAACGGGAGCATCTTATTGCCTTTCCTCCACTCCCCCCCCCCCTTCAGTAATACAGCACAGCAAGTCATTTTCTTCCTGGCACTCTTAACAGAACATGGGGGCCCTGCAAGAGCACCTGCACACATAGCTAAGATTCCTCCTGAATAATCCCTTATAAAGATTTTGAGAAAGGTGGAAAAAAAAATGAAGGGCCCAGCCACTCCGAGTGCCCCATTGAGACATCAATCAGTCACTGCTTCTTCCTTTATCCCCAATTTCCTGCTGCATGAGCAGCTCAGGTTTCCCACAGGATAGGCAGCGAATTCACTCTTGCAGCCCAATGCTGTGTAATAGCTTCAGTCCCATGAAACAATGGAGGGCAGGGGTAGCACTCAATCCCTCTGCAACATCATTGTTATATACTCATGGCCAGAAAGTGAATACAGATGCAATGGCACCAACCAATTTTAAATTTATTCAAGAATTTGTAGCCTGATGGCCACTTGCTGCTGCTCAGCTCTCAGAATTCTCCATATGACCACTGCTCTTTACACTTAACACTTCTGTTTTCATCATTAATAGCGGAAGAGAGAATGGTTTTCTGTCCTTATAGAAAATGTACTGATGCATAAGGTGCTGTAACCAAGGCTGATTATGTTTCTAAATAAATAACATTTGTTTGTAAAGAAAATCTGCAGCATAAGGCTTAGGTCAGAAAAGCAGAAACCCATTCCCTTAATTTACAGACAAAATGGCATGGGGCAGATTTACTTGTATCTACATTTTCACTTTGGAAGGCTCCACCATACTTTGCACAACTACATCAGACGTTATTTTGTGACAAATCCACATTTATAAAAATGCAGAACTTTGTCTCGGCAAATGAAAGCTGGAGTACTTTCGCCAGTGAAAATTCAACATTTCAAAAGGTTCTTCACAAATTTTCTCTAGCGATAGGGTCTTCCTATCGAAACTTCGTTAACATACTTACACATTTACATCAATTTAAATATGGCGGTTACATAAAGTCCGTATATATGACTTTATTAGTGATGTTGGTGAAATTGCTGCCATTTCTTATAAACATGTCCACAAAGCAAAATAAAGGCAAAAGATATGCTCTATTGTCCTACACATGACCTTAACCTAAAACAAATGTGACATGAGCGTCAAATCGTTAAAAAAATTGTAAATAACGTATATTTAATTGTTACAACTTGAAACATAATCCTACATTTATATATAAAAAAAAACACCAACTTTTGGTCTTTTTTATGATGTCATGCAGTATATGGAGTATATGATGTCACTGATAATAATGCGGAGAATGTAGCTTCATCTTACAAATTCGCAAGCCAGAACCTGGTGAAATAGACCTTGACGCAAAGGGTAACGTATAAAAAAGTTCACAATTTGATAAATTTGCAGATTAATGATCGTTTGCCTTGTGTAAGTGAGGAGTGAGAGAACTGTCCTGCTGCCTGCTAGACAGTCAGTATGGTAACTGTTAAAAATAGAGACATTACCAGTGTAAAACTGCTCAAAGGAAAACTAAAATAAAAAAAATACATGCAAATTCCAAAAGTGTTCAAAACTACACATTCTTTTAATTATTCCATGGAGGCTAATGCAGAGGGGAAGAATTGGAGACAATGCATGGATGTCACGAGAAACAAGTTTATTAAAGGAGAGTAAAGAAGGGAGGGCGCCAGAGACTAACTGATACAGAGAGGAGTATTAGTGCAGTGAGTTGGCCTTCTATTGTTTTGCTATGACAAAATTTTGTATTCCTTTTTAATCAATGGCACGGAGAGGAGCTGTTTTTTGGGTTAATTTAGTGGCACTGGTACAGTACAGTCAACTTCCTACAGCCAGTGGGAGGGGCAAGTGGAACTTCCTGTTAGGCAAATTCAGCTGAAGGTTACAATGGAAAAGTTCTCCAGTGTATTTGTATAGACAAAACTCATGTTAATATTACAGGGGCCCAAATGATACATAAAGAAACTATAAGCCTCTATCATATGGGACCATACTCATTTTTATGCTTAAGGTGACTGTTTCAGCTGCCTTGCCCTAATTACAGCCCTCGACATTAGTAATTTGTGAGTTGACAAAGAAGTCAACCCACCCTACCCACCAAGCTTTCAGCATCTATAGACCTGTGCCCTGCTGCTACTATAGGCACCATATCTCCCTATAATACCTGCTATCCCTCATTCACAGTCCCTTCCCAGAGACTATTATCCCACTGTTACTATAGGCACCATCTCTCCCTACTATACCTGCTATCCCACAGCCACAGTCTCTTACCAGAGACTATTATCTCACTATTACTATAGGCAACATCTCTACCTACTATACCAGCTATCCCATAGCCACAATCCATTCATAGAGACTATTATCCAACTGTTACTATAGGCACCATCTCTCCCTGCTATACCTGCTATCCCATAGCCACAGTCCCTCTCAGAGGCTATTATACCACTATTACTATGGGTACAATCTCTCCCTAGTATACCCAGTATCCCAGAAGTACTCTGTGATCTTGCACTTCTGCCCATAAATATGGATTTTAAATGAACGCTAAAAAAGGGCAAGAAACTTTATATAACTATATGAACATTGCAGGTTTCTAAAAAAATTATATATATATATGTATATCACATAAACAAAACATATCTTAAAATACTTTTTTATAAAAAAAAATTATAATAATATTAAACAATGAATTATTCAAAATGATCACAGACTGCCATTAACGTAATAATATAATCTCTCTGACTCATTGAGCCACTGTGATCTTGCATAAACCATGGCACGCAAACATGCTAGTTACATTGGCCTATGAATGGACAGATATTTGTTTTACTACAATTTCCCTGTTACAATTTGAACAGAAATTTCTATTCTCATTCTTGTCAGGTGTTCAGTGAGTGATCATGCATGTCACAAAATTATATCCTACAGTAAAAGAAGCAAATCACACATTTGTTGATATACATAATCTGTTTGAGTTACTAGGATACATAATATATATAAATGGTCAGTTACTAGGAAATAAATCATTGATTGACCGTGTTTTATTTCAGAATATATAGCTCCTTTTTAATGTTGCCCACTTAAAGGACATTTCCACTCCAAAAATATTTTTTGCCTAACATTATTCTAAGCAATTTTGCAATATACATTCATCACACATTTTCTATGGTTTTTAAGTTATTTGTACATGTATTGCTGTTGAAAGCAGTGTTTGTCTGACCCTTTCTATTCCCTGTACTGGTGGCTCTGGCTTTTGAAACAATGTAACATAAGCCAACCAATTAACAGACCTGTCTTGCTGGAGGAGACTGGCCTTTGCAACTTTGTTTAAAATGTAAAATGCTGCTTTCAATAACAATTACATTTACAAATAACTTTTAAAGCACCAAAAATGTTTAATACATTAATTTTGGAAAGTTGCTTATAATTGTGTTTTCTTTTATGTGGCAAAAAGTAAATTTTTGGGTTGATGTCCTTTAAAAGCACAAATCAAAGTAAAAACACTTAATGAAAGTGATTGTTAATTGAATATTAAGTTTCGCAAAATCAAACAAAAAAAAAATCGCCTCTTGGGCGTGCTGCTGTCTAACCCTCCAGGTCTGCTGGAAAACAGATGGACACCTCCTGGAAAAATTTGCCCTTTCTGTTTTTTTCCTAGGAACCAAAATATTGAAACAGGGGGAAAAAAAAATAATGGTGACAGGAGACTGTACTATACACAGTGTTTAAATGTAATTATAGCTATTTTTTAAAAAGTACTTTCCCTTTCATCCTTTCTCAGAAGCATATTGTTGCCCAATGCAACAACAAAGGAGGTATTGTTAAACATTTATTACAGTAAATGAAGGCCTAATGGCAAAGAATGCAGAGGCCATTTTGGAAGGCAGACCACGGCTGAGCATTCAGAACAGCCATGTAAGGACATTTAGATTGTTACAGACCCTATCAAGTCTCCTCCACAATCCCTTTCACTTCCTTATCATCGCTTACAATTTGCCTGTGGTAAAAGTTCATCTCGATTTCTATTTCTCAGCTAAAACCTTCTCTGTTTAGATAATCTTTAGCAGCCGGATTATCTCCACTAATCATTTCAGAGTTTTCAAAACACAGAGGAAATATTTACTGTGAAGGAAAGGGTGAAGTGACTGGGATGTAAACCTAGACTTTCTGGAAGAGGGATACTAGTACAACTTTCATGCCATAATAGGGGGCTGTTTAATGGCTTTAGACAGGCTGTTTGGGGCTGATAAATGAGGGCAGGCAGGCTGGGCCCTACAGGTCACTTTCTGCACTCACTGCCTGTAGACTACAGATCCCTCCTGTCTCTACACATCACAGACTCCTCACACTTTCACAAATCCTCAGATAGTCTCCTCCAGCTGCTCCCATCTGCTGAATGCACATAAGCCATTATCTGCTATCTGGTAAAAGAAAAGGATGTCCTCCTTCATAATGCCCTTGATAAGGGTATCTTGTGTGGAGATTGCTAGCTCTGTAGGAAAATGCTTCATATTGGGTCTGTGGGAGTTTTGTGTTTAGAAGAAAATAATAATGAGGTTTTAAGGACTTTTCACCCACTGTTAATTCTTTTTCTGGTTTCTTCCATTAAAGACCAACAAAGGGTGATTGAATATACAATCACCAGTGGTATTACTGGGTTCCTGGGCCCTTAATTGCTCTAACTCAGATATCAGTTCCACTGAGAACTGATGACTAAGAACATTCCACTAAAGCAGGTGTGGTTCTGCTTTGGGTCAGGATGAACAACTTTCCTCACAACGTGGAGTGAGGGCAGAACTACGTGGCAGACTTAACTGTATTTCCGTTGGATCGGACGCTGGGTGACAAAATGCCCACGTCAAGTCGGATCAGACAGTAAGAAGGTAAGTAATAGGAATTTGGATGGTGTCGCAATGGTGATCCTACGTGACACGATTGTCGGATGCAAAAGCTGCAAGCTGTGTCTGCATCCGACAATCGTGTCGCGTCGGATCACCATTGCGACACCATCCGACTTCCTATTATTTACCCTGTTCATGGCGGATCCGACTTGACGTGGCGTTTTGTCACCCAGCGTCGGATACGATGGAAATGCAGGTAAGTCTGCCATGTAGGTCTGCCCTAAAGCAGAGCCAATTTACAGAGCTTGTAGATTGGGGGTGATGAAACATGTGACTGGACTGTGAATTTAAATGGTTACACCCTTTTTAGGAGGGACAGAGGGGTTAAAAAGGGGGGAGGAGTGTGTTTGTATGTAAAGCCTGAATTAAAGCCATGCACTAAAGAAGCAACCATTGCTGGCACTGGTGAGGGTGTGGAATCCCTCTGGGTAGAGATTTCAACTTGGCAAAAGGTTACAAAGAAAATTTTATTTGGTATATGCTATAAACCACCTCGAATAAGTGACTAGTATGAAGCCCAGCTACTTTTACAAATAGAAGCTGCTTCACAACTAGGTCAAGTTATTATTATGGGTGACTTCAATTATCCGGACATTGACTGGGGTAATGGGGTTGCTAAGACAGAGAAAGCTAGTAGGTTTGTTAATATGCTAAATGACAACTTTTTATCCCAGCTTGTTCAAGAACCTACTAGGAATAACTCTCTTTTGGATCTTTTAATAACTAATAATACTGAGCTCATCTCAAGCATTTGTGTGGGTGAGCATTTAGGGAATAGAGATCATAGCATGGTCTCCTTTGAGATTTTGTTGCAGAGGCAACTCTATAATGGAGTAACTAAAACATTGAATTTCAGGCGTGCAAACTTTGACAGTATAAGGGCATCTCTGCAACATATTAAGTGGGAAATGCTTTTCACAGGGTTAAACACTGAACAAAAATGGGAAGTCTTTAAAATGCTGCTTAATAAATATACTTGTCAGTATATTCCACTTGTAAGCAAGGAACGTCGTTGCAAAACAAAACCATTTTGGTTCAATAGGAGTGTTGTGTTGAGGTGGGTAAGAAAAGACATGCTTTTAAGGCTTTCAAGTTAGCTGGGACAGCCAAATCATTTATAAGGTACAAGGGGGCCATTAACTCATGCAAAAAAAAACGATCAGGCAAGCTAAAATTGATATGGAAAAGGATATAGCAGTAAGCAGTAAAAAAATGATTTTTTAAATATATTAATATTAACAAAATGAAACAGGAAGGGGTAGGACCTTTATTATCAGAGGGGGTCAGCTGGTTGATGAGAACAAGCAAAAAGCACAGATTCCGAATGAATACTTTTCATCTGTCTACACAAATGAGGAACCAGTTAATGAAGGTTTCCTTGTTAATAGTCCCAATTCTAATAATACATCCAATGATGCATGGTTCACACATGAGTCCAGGGCCAGATGGAATTCACCCCAGGGTACTTGGCGAGCTTAGCTCTGTGATTGCCCAACCTCTATACTTAATTTTTCAGGATTCATTGAGGTCTGGCATGGTGCCGAGAGACTGGTGAATTGCTAATGTGGTGCCACTATTCAAAAAGGGATCGCATTCTCAGCCTCAAAACTATAGGCCTGTTAATCTGACGTCGGTGGTAGAAAAGCTTTTTGAAGGATTAATAAAGGATAGGATACTGGACTTCATAGCAAATAACAATACTATGAGTTTGTGCCAGCATGGTTTTATGCGTAATAGATCTTGCCAGACTAATTTAATGTCTTTTTATGAGAAGGTAAGCAGGGACCTTAATTCTGGGATGGTTACTTGTTAAATTATGGAATGTTGGCCTGGAACATAGTATTTGTACCTGGATAGAGAACTGGCTAAAAGATAGACTACAAAGAGTGGTGGTAAATGGAAAATTTTCTAATTGGACCAGTGTTGTTAGCGGGGTACCGCAGGGCTCTGTACTGGGTTGTCACAGAAACGTGACACTCCACCACACTTAACTTTTGGGTTTGGCTACAAGGGGTTACAAACAATCTCTCAATCACCTTACACACAGGTTAGACTAACATCAGACACCCCAAAAACACACCAACAACCACCTTGTTCATTCGCTGCCACTATCTATCATTAACAGGCGATAGAAACCTAATGTGACTATTCCCCTGCCCTCTATAACAGGTAATAACTCACACTATCACAATACATCAAACACTCTCTTCTATGGTAGTTAGTCAGGGTAAGATCCTACTAGTCTAACAAGCACTCCAGCAGCCAAAGGGTTAATTTACACTCAAACACACTTTCTTGCTAGCCATACTAGTTATCCAACATACAAATAGGCAATGTTCCCTTTCCACACATACAAAGAATTCATACACTTAGGCACAAGCATTCATATGGGCAATGAGTTCATTTAGAGCACAAGGACTAACGTATTAAATGGTATTTTAATGTTAAAAGAAACAGTGCATATATATATTTAAAAATGATATTACAAAAATGACATATAATTGCAAGTACAGTAAATAAAATAAAAGGGAGTAAAAACACAAAGAAAGCCCTTACTTTACAAAGTTTTGAACTTTTCAGGTGTTTCCTCTGAGGCACGAGTTGAAAGCTGGACATACAATCCACTGAAAAATGGAGCCTCCTTGTATGACAATGGGATATTGGGAATGTCACCTTTTTATTTCCTGCTGGGACGCTCCCCTCATTACCTTATGCATGAGGTAGGAGTGCCCAGGAACTTGTCATTTATGACCCCCCTGCAGGGGGTTGCTACTTTCAGGATAGATTCCCCAATATCCCTTAATATAATATTGGTACTTGCCAGTACCCAATACTATAATAAAAACATGGGCAGGCTGTGATCCATAACAATACACTAATAGGTTCTCATTTTCCAGTCCCCCAGGAACCAGCCCTCCTAACAGGTGGGTATAGGCTAGCCCTGTTTGGTATTGTTAGGAAGCATGTGACCTCCTCATAACCAATATGTAAGTTATGAGGATGGATCCTTTCCTATAATCCATCATTTTCTACTTACTATCCCCCCCTGCTGCTCTAGGTCCACAGCTCTGTTCTTCGATCAAAGAACAAACTGGCCCAGCTTCCTTGCCCAAATGGTGTGGCTCCAAACTGTCTCAGAAGATAGATATGGATGTCACCTTTCCACAGCCTCCCTGGTGAGATATACAATCAAGGGTCTATGTGTGAGACTGCGACCAACTGTTTTGCCATGTCAACTTTTGATGCCAGAGCAATGCTGCCTTGGCATGACATGGGTCCCTTGCTTTTCAACTTGTTTATTAATGACCTGGATGTGGGCATTGAAAGTACGGTTTCTATTTTTGCAGATGATACTAAATTGTGCAGAGCTATAGGTTCCATGCAGGATGCTGCCACTTTGCAGAGTGATTTGTCTAAGTTGGGAAACTGGGCAGCAATCTGGAAAATGAGGTTCAATGTTGATAAATGCAAAGTTATGCACTTTGGCAAAAATAATATAAATGCAAGTTACTGTATACACTAAATGGCAGTGTGTTGGGAGTTTCCTTAAGTGAGAAGGATCTTGGGGTTTTTATAGATAACAAGTTGTCTAATTCTGGGCAGTGTCATTCTGTAGCTACTAAAGCAAATAAAGTTCTGGCTTGCATAAAAAAGGGCATAAACTCAAGGGATGAAAACATAATTATATCTCTTTGTAGATCCTTAGTAAGACCTCATCTGGAATATGCAGTGCAGTTTTGGACTCCAGTCCTTAGGAGAGATGTAAATGAGCTGGAGAGAGTGCAGAGATTAAGTGCAACTAAACTGGTTAGAGGGATGGAAGACTTAAATTATGAGGGTAGACTGTCTAGGTTGGGGTTGTTTTCTCTGGAAAAAAGGCGCTTGCGAGGGGACATGATTACACTTTACAAATACATTAGAGGACATTATAGACAAATATCAGGGGACCTGAGGTTGTGGAATGCACTGCCGGGTGATGTTGTGATGGCTGATTCTGTTGATGCTTTTAAAAGGGGCCTGGATGACTTTTTGGACAGACATAATATCAAAGGCTATTTTGATACTAAACTCTACAGTTAGTATAGCTATGGGCATATATGGTTTGTGTGAAAGAGTGGAGATGTGTGTGTGTGTGTGTGTGTGTGTATGTATGCTGGGTTTTAATTTGGAGGGTTTGAACTTGATGGACTTTGTCTTTTTTCAACCCAATTTAACTATAAAACTATGCAACTATGTAACTAAATCCACAATTTTTGGATTTGGTGGAATCCTGAATCTTTCATGAAAGATTGGGCCAAATCCTTAACTGAATTCAGTTGTTTGTGTGACAAAAAGTCACATCATTTTAAGGATTTGGTTTGTCCAGACACTTGAATTTGGCTGAATCTGGATCCTGTTAAAAAGGCCAAATCCCCAAATTTATTATGGAATCTGTCCATCACTACAGCAGATACGGCAAGTGGTATCTGGGCAATGCACAATGACTCTTTCCGGTCTACCATTCAGACTTTCTATAAGGTTTTAATGATTGGGTTTGTGAGAAGTTTTGGGTTCTATGTTATTACAAACACATGTATCCACTTATAAGGATGTGTTTAACTGCTTTGACTGGTCTAGTCAAGTGCAGTTCCAGCAGTAAAGTGAAACTCTAATTGGTAAATGGAATGAGGTAAACAGTAAATATGTTACAACACAGCCTTCTGACCTCAAAAAGTAAAACTGTTTAAAAATGCCTCTTGGTGAAATATACAGAGTTAATCAAGAAAACAGACGTAACTAAAATAGCCCCCACAAATCTTTTTATCAAGCAAACAGCTGTGAATAAACACTTGTATGTACAAAGGTCTACCTCATACTCATATTTTGATGCTGTTCTTATGGTAGTAAGCTCAATTAAGTATAGAAATGAACATTCTTTTCATCTGATAGAAAGGTCATACTTGTACCTTCTGCCACAAATGTATGCTGGGGAAGCAATCCTGAGCAATACTATTGTTCCATGGCTATTGGTTGGTTTAACATGTCTGCCGGCATATGGCACATCTCAAGGTGAGGGGACTTCATTCTCTTCTGATCATTTGAGAAGTCAGTAATGGAATAGTAGAAAGGTTGTCATACTGTGCATGGTCCCTCATCTGTATGTATGGAGAGCAGGACTGTCAGATACCTATGAGCTGATCAGTGCATGGCCACTTTCATTTTGAGACTTTATTAATGCTCTTCTTTGTCATAACCATGCCCACTTCAAAGGTGGTTAAGCCTCAATATAAATAGGTATAAATATAAATATAATAATATAAATAAGGTGCTAATACCCAAATTACATACAGTATATATATATTGCAATATTATATAACCAGTGGCTAGATATTTAACACAGGATTCCAAACCCCAAGGGTTAGAACAAATCCATAATTAATATTTTCAGGATTTCCACTAAGGAAGATGTGTCCAACTAGTGTTTTGGGGGCTTTTGTTGGCCCCAGGTTATTTTTCACACTTGTTTCTGTATCAATGCATTTGTTTATCAATCATTATAGGCTCAAGATTAGGTTTTATAAGGGTCAGTATGTACAGCTGATTATGCCTTCAACAAATTACAGTAGGCTAAAATCTAAATCAATTATTAAAATGTACATTAATTTGTTAATAATAAACTCAAGAATGATGGAAAGGGGTTTCTCTAGCTATGATATATTTTGTAGCGGTCACCTTCATGAAGTACCAACTCTATAGCAGCTCTATATCATTCAAGTTTGACATTCTTTTTCTAAGAAGTACGGGGAATTTGACAAAAGTATCTTTTCTAATCAACTTGCAGTGATGTGCTGATCTAGAAACCTACATCTAGTATGAGTAATATTGGCAAGGCCAGTTTGGAATCACCCTGCAAAGGCATTGGCATGAGAATATGTCAGGCTGATTTTAATAAATATTTTGCAGAAGTATGGTACTGCTTAGTATTGTTGCTGAAGGCAAATGGAATATGGCATAAAAAATACACACATCTCCACACAATGACACTGGAGCAGAGACACAATTAACAAAGCAGCCACACAAAGCAAGGGCCATGTAATGCCGCCAGGCTCACTCTTAGGTCAGTGGCTTAACGGAATGTTGCTGAGTCCGCAAGACTGAAGCTTTGGACTGGAAAAAAAAAACTTACATCCATACATTTTTTATGTGAAAACAATGGTTTCAATAAACATGGAAATCCTGCTAAGAGAGGGGATAATGAGATGTTATGAGTAAGGATTACTTTCTCTTTCAGCTCCAAGCCAATCGGTCCCAGAGGAGCAGATTTCGCAGTGTATGTAAGTGAGGCTAATCATGTCTGACACACATACCGCACTCGTTCCATCCCACTCTAGGCCAGATTGAATTAACCTGCCCAGCTCAGAGTTTGAAAGTAATAAAGTTCTTTCAGAATTTAAGCCCTAGGTAAGCACAGGGACCATGGATTATTATATCAGCAGAATACACAGAATGTGAGTATTCTGTACCCTGCATCACTGTCTGACCAGCATCCGTTGAAATGATGCTAATAGTACCATAGTGTATATAGCAAAGGCCGAGATAGATTGTTACTATACTTCACAGTACTGACATAGTCTACAGCACTTTACAGACACTGTTCATCATTCCCATCCATCCCTACACCAGTTACAGTGTAAGGCCCCTATTGGGATCATTTTCAATGAAGTCAACCTGTGAGAGGCAAAACAGAGCACCTAAAAGAAACCCAGACATACAAACTTCTTGCAGACTCAGGCCAAACTCCACCACTAATTTATCTAGCTGTTTACATGCTTGGGAATATGTTAAGCTGACAAACTCTGCTGATTAATTAATAAAAACTTGCTTTCACTAATTTATAACTCAGCACCAGCTTCAGGAAGGCTAAAAGATTGTAAAACAAGTAGATAAAATTTGTAAGCAAATAGTATTATTGTTCATATTTTGTTTTATTTTAGGCATGTCTGTATTTATTAGGACCACTGTATATATTATGTAGACTGTTGGGGATCCGATGTGTTCCAGTTCTTCAATAAATGACAAACTCCAACTCAGACAAAACTGCTACAAAGTGTGACTAACTTTACCTACGGCTGCTAACTAGCTTTACTAATCCATCAGATCGTTATCATTCCTGCTTGCAACTGCTTCTCTCTAGGGCAGTGATCCCTAACCAGTAGCTTGTGAGCAACATGTTGCTCACCAACCTCTTGGATGTTGCTCCCAAGCAGGGGCTTATTTTTGAATTCCAGGCTTGGAGGCAATCAATGTAGTTTGAAAATCTACCTAGGGGCTAGCAAATGGCCAATCACAGCACTTATTTGGCACCCCAAGAACATAATTCATGCTTATGTTGCTCACCAACTCTTTTACTTCTGAATGTTGCTCACCGGTTCAAAAGGTTGGGGATCCCTGCTCTAGGGCCCTTATGCACAGAGCCCAGGAATCACCAAAGACAGCTCTGGCTTTAGGGCCAGCCAAATAGATAAGTCTATTCTTTTTACCAAGTTAGGTTTAGGTGAGTGCTGCCCAGTCCCAGGATCAGACACCATAATGGATTTTAGCTGTATCATTATTTAGGGACAGTTAGGTTTCTTACATTGAAATGAACTAGGGATGCACCGAATCCAGGATTCGGTTCGGGATTCGCCCAGGATTCAGCCTTTTCAGAAGGATTCGGCCAAATCCTTCTGCCTGGCCAAACCGAATCCTAATTCACATGTGAAAATGAGGGAGGGAAATCAACAAAAGAAGGAAGTAAAAAATTTCCCCCTTCCCACCCCTAATTTGCATATGCAAATGCAATTCTGAGAATATAGGAGAAACTAATCTAAATAAGCAGGGTTCTCCAGTTGCTTCCAGCCTAGCACTCAGAGCTCTTGTACTGTTTTATTTTCCTAAGAGTGTTTGGGAACTCTTCACTAAGATGAAATAAATACTGGGTGAGGTTCGTTCATTTTAGGGATGCTCGTTCATTTTAGGGATGCACCAAATCCACTATTTTGGATTCGGCTGAACCCCCAAATCCTTCCAGAAAGATTCGTCCGAATACGAAACCAAATCTGAATCCTAATTTGCAAATTAGGATTCAGATTTGGTTTCGTATTCGGACGAATCTTTCTGGAAGGATTTGGGGGTTCAGCCGAATCCAAAATAGTGGATTTGGTGCATCCCTAAAATGAACGAGCATCCCTAAAATGAACGAACCTCACCCAGTATTTATTTCATCTTAGTGAAGAGTTCCCAAACACTCTTAGGAAAATAAAACAGTACAAGAGCTCTGAGTGCTAGGCTGGAAGCAACTGGAGAACCCTGCTTATTTAGATTAGTTTCTCCTATATTCTCAGAATTGACCACTGTCATGAAACCCAGTCAGAACATAACTTATTAACAACACAACAAACAACTGTAATACTCTAATAGAAGCTGAAACCAGCAAGGGATCCAGAGAACCAGAGCTACCAGGTACCAGAAAATGCCAGCATCAACCTGACAGGTCTTCATAGCCACTTTACACATTACAAAGAAAGTAGGTATTGGCCTTTTCCTCAATATAAAAAAAAACATAATTATACCCACTTAGTCTGATGGCTATAATGCATGGGCTAGAATTTAAAAACATGGTTTATTTTTCTCAAGAATTCTCAAACGCCAAATGCTATATTTTTAACTTGTCCCAAAGTTGGCAGGCTTTTTGTGTTCTAAGAAGATGATTGATTTTCATTCTCTGACATTGGCTCATCAGGAGATAGGACTTTTTTGAAACGAGCAATAAACACTTCTGTGTCTGATCCAAATAGGAATATGAATATGTTTGCCTTGTGATGAATTGCACTAATGGTGCCAGCGAGTAATATAACACCAAGCAGTGTCAATATTGTTGTTTCTTGTTATTCTTGCCTTCTACCTTAAATAAACTTAACACAGATTACTAGTAGGACTGTTTGGCTTTTGGTTGTAAGATCCTTTTGTATATAGGAACAGACTCCACTGTTACTGTTTTCCACCTCCTTCCTGTCACATTCATTCGTTTTTGTTTTTTCACATTCATCCATTTTTTTCTTCAGGCTTGTCTTTTCTATTTAACTATATATTTACTGTAGAAGGTTTATTATGCCAGGGGAAAGAAAGCCATTCCCAAACCCAAACGTATTTACAACCTTGAGCATTTTAGTTCCTATGTTAAAAGGGTACATTTCACAAAGCTGAAAATAGATGACTTTTTCCCCATTCGTGAGAATTTGTATGAAATCACAAATAAGGTGTGGAGTACCAGAGGCAGACAGCTTATAAATAAATGATAATCATAGTGAAAGAAAACTGTCCAAAAAACGGTAAAAATTGAACCTGAACCATGTTTCCATCATAGGCCTTTTACAGTGAACAGAGCAATTTCAGAGTTACTCCATGTAATATTTTTAATAATTTGTGTCATTTATGATTTTTATATAGCTTGCTGATGTCCCAGAGGCTGAAAAATTAAAAATCACCTTGTTACAGTACATTGCTGTATCACTGCTCCTAACACAGAAATGTTAGTGTACCATGACATCTTCTGGGTTGTATCTCCTGCTCAGTATTCTGCCCTCTTAACAAGTAAACAGTGATAAACCTTTAGCCATATATGCAGCAAAGTGAGCTTACAGACAATGTATAAAAAGGGGAGTGCGTCGATGCAATCCAGAGACAGGCATACGGGGAGCTCAGGTCAAGGGCAATAAAGCGATACAATATCCAGACATACATGCGACTGTAAGGAGAAAGCATCTCTGTGCTTGGGAGCTGACACTCTCATTTAGTTGCAATACAGTAATACATCCTCTAGAGAATGGTAATCAGTGAGACAAACCCTACCATGTAGACATTATAATAATACTAGCACAGATTACATTAAGGTTTAATTTCCAAGCCAGGAAGAGATGTTTTCTTGCAAAGGTTGAAATTCTCTTGAACCCGCTGCAGAATGGAGAAAATTGGAATGAACTGCTAGCCGTAACTGGGAACTTTTCAGATGAGACGACCCTGAAACTGTTCTGCTGTACAGATTAAATGGCGGCACCATTCAAATGTGTGTGTAATTTTAAAACATCCAGGCAGCTAACCCTAGCATTTAATAATCAACACAGAAGGAACAGCATGTAGGGAAATTGTGTTTCGAGATTTGACAATATTGTGAAAAAACACATGGGTTAAATATTTGGAAGGGCCACTGGATTCCCGACCTCAACTTAAAGGAACATTTCAGTGTAAAAATAAAAACTGTGCAAATAGATAGGCTGTCCAAAACAAAACATTTTTCTAATATAGTTAGTTAGCCAAAAATGTAATGTATAAAGGCTGGAGTGACTGGATGTCTAACATAATAGCCAGGATCCAACTTCCTGCATTTCAGCTCTCTAACTCCGAGTTAGTCAGGGGGTAAGGGGCGAATGGGACATAACTATTCAGTGAGTTTGCAATTGATCCTCAGCATTCAGCTCAGATTCAAAGGCAACAATTATGACCCATGTAGCCCTCCCTCAAGTCACTGATTGGTTACTGCCTGGTAACCAATAAGTGCAAAACAAGAGAGCTGCGAAGCAGGAAGTATTGTTCTGTTCTGTTGCACATCCAGTCTCTCCAGCCTTTATATATTACATTTTGGCAAACTAACTATATTAGAAGCATTATTTATTTTGCACAGCCTATCTATTTACCCAGTTTTTACTTTTATACTGAACTATTCCTTAAAGAGACATGTTTAGCAAGTCCTACATTAGATTTTGTTTGCCTTGAAGCTGAATTCATATATGGCTATCTTTTCCCATTATCAGGCTCAAAGTGGAACTGTTGTAAAAATCAAAAGTTTCTAAAAGTATCGGATACATCATCTGGAAACCTGTTATCCAGAAAGATTTCAATTGTGGGAAGGCCATTTCCAATAGACTCCATTTTCAAATTATTAAAATTTCCCTTTTCTCTGTCATTGTACTTGATCCAAATTAAGATATAAGTAATTCTTACAAGAGGCAGAATAAGCCTATTTGGTTTCTTTATTGTTTAAAAGATTTTTTAGTAGACGTAATGTATGGAGACCCAAAAAGAGAAAGATAACTTACCTGGAAAACCCTATGTCCTGAGCATTCTGGAAAGCAGGTCCCATACCTGTATAAGCTTCCTCTAATAAAATAAACTTCTATAAACCTATTACCAATACAGTTCAGCCTGCATAAGATCTGTGGATGGAGCATTGCCATTGTTGGTAAATTTTTCGTTACTTTTCGTCATGAAAATGATGCCTATAGGCAATAATCGGTGAAAAAAATTGTTGCCGAAGCAAAATGTGTCAGATTTGCCCATCGCTTAATGTGGGATATTTCTTTTATATTCAGATCTATTGGTACAAGATGAGAGGTGATCACTCAAGATGCTATAGTATCAACAAAGGTGCAATAGCAGGAGCAATATACTCACAGTGTATAAAATATATACATATTGTTATGACCATCTTGCTCTACTGTCCATCTGTTTTATACATATATGGTGAAAGGGAAATAAAAGGCTATTTTAATTCATGAAGGAGTTTGTGACCATATAAATGAACAACAACATCAAAGAGCATGTGTTTTTATATAATCATGGAACTCCAAGGTGACTTAATATCATGATATTTTACTATAGGGGGTACATTATTTTTTCTATAATGCGCTGGTTTCAGTACTTTATGTGACACAAATTACACCACTAGGAATTAAGTATAACTACTGACATCACTAAGTGCCATTTTAGGATAGTTACATAGTTAAATTGGGTTGAAAAAATACAAAGTCCATCAAGTTCAACCCCTCCAAATGAATACCCAGCATCCATACACACACAACCCTCCATACCATCACATAAATATATATGCCGATATTCTAAATAAAGAGTTTAGTATCACAATAGCCTTTGATATTATGTCTGTCCAAGAAATCATCCAAGCCCCTCTTAAAAGAATCAACAGAATCAGCCATCACCTCATCAGTGCATTCCACAACCTCTCTGTCCTGACTGTGAAGAACCACCTACGCTGCTTCAAATGAAAGTCCTTTTCTTCTAGTCTGAAGGGGTGGCCTCTGGTGCGGTGATCCTCTTTATGGGTAAACAGGTCCCCTGATATTTGTCTATAATGTCCGCTAATGTATTTGTAAAATGTAATCATGTCCCCTCACAAGCACCTTTTTTCCAGAGAAAACAACCCCAACCTGGACAGTCTCCCCTCATAATTTAAGTATTCCATCCCTCTAACCAGTTTAGTTGCACTCTCTCTCTGCACTCTCTCCAGCTCATTTATATCCCTCCTAAGGACTGGAGTCCAAAACTGCACTGCATATTCCAGATGAGGCCTTACTAGGGATCTATAAAGAGGTATAATTATGTTTTCATCCCTTGAGTTTATGCCTTTTTGTATGCAAGACAGAACTTTATTTGCTTTAGTAGCTACAGAATGACACTGTACAAAATTAGACAACTTGTTATCTATAAAAACCCCAGTATCCTTCTCATTTAAGGAAACTCCCAACACACTGCCATTTAGTGTATAACTTGCATTTATATTATTTTTGCCAAAGTGCATAACCTTGCATTTATCAACATTGAACCTCATTTTCCAGTTTGCTGCCCAGTTCCCCAACTTAGATAAATCACTCTGCAGAGTGGCAGCATCCTGCATGGAACCTATAGCTCTGCACAATTTAGTATCATCTGCAAAAATAGAAACCGTACGTTCAATGCCCACATCCAGGTCATTAATAAACAAGTTGAAAAGCAAGGATAGTCATGGCTCATGTGTATTACAAATGGATTTGAGTCAGAAGAAAATACTGCACCACATGATTCTTATACAGATAATATATATTTACTTAAGAAAAAATTCATATGGTATGTGTATATATTTACAAGCAGTCGAAAATGTTGTCTGCTGCCATAAGGTTATTAGAGGGTGCTCCTTAAATCAGAGGCCCTCAGAATAAAGAAAGTGTTCCCCACCAAACCATAATGTCTGCCTTCCAGCTGGAGCTGGTTTAGATTCCCAGCAGTTAAGCCAACAGCATTTTGTTTTACATTCTAAATTGTTCCATACATTGCATGGCAATGAAAAATAATACATGTATACTTTCACTCTCTGACATAATTTCAGAAATCTGATTATATAAACAGTTGTGACCATTTTAATGACTTTTATGCAAGGTGTATGAGAGTCAAAGTGAATTCAAAGGCTTTGAACTGAAAGCTAAAGGTTTGTGCCCCTAGAAGGCATTGTGTTATTATGTTCCTAAGAGAAGAAATGTCTATTCATTTAATATGGGATCAGCCTGCACTAACCTGTGAAACCAGGTTGCTGAGCCTTCACAGGGACTGTGCATAACCCCTCATGTACAAGGTGTCTTTTACACTCTAAGCGGGTTATATATTAAAGTCCGACTGCCAAAATTATTATATTAAAATCAAAATTTTTAGTTGAAGAAAAATACATTTTTTTCGAGATTTATTAAAGCCCAGAGGGTGGAAGAATCCAAAAATCCAGCATCTCAGACTTACCAAGTTTGTATATAAGGGAGAAGTCCCTACCCTATTTGAACGTTTTTCTGGTCTGCGCTGGAATTAGCTGAAAAATTTGGATTTTCACTTGTTTTTTCGTCTTGGCCCGGATCCGATTAAATCGTGATTTTTTAATAATAAATAAGGTCCAACTGTGGATTCTAGTTAGGTCCAGGGTTGGACTGAGGGTCCCAGAGCCCATCTGGCAGCTGTCGCAGGTCCCTTGCCTAGCTACCCCCCACACTGCGCACAATGTATTTGCCGCAACCTTGCTGATAAAGGGAGGTCGCGGCAGGAAGATTCAGCAGGCAGCTGGTCTGGGCCAGTGGGGCCCACAAGAGCCAGGGACCCATTGGGTTCTTTCCCGGTTCCCCGCTGGCCAAGTTTGACCCTGGTTTGGTCTGACTGAGAGACATTCGGACTTTGATAAATGTTATAATGTAGCCTTTTATTTTAAACAATATTATGTAGTAATACAGCTTTCTTGCTTCTGACATTGCTGCTTTCCTCCCCTCGCAAGGCTCCCATACATGGATTAACTGCTAGTCATGTTTGTCTGTTCTGACCCAGTTGCTCCTAGAACAAAAGACTAGTAACAACTGGGTGAGACCAGACTTTGTGGGTGTCACGGTCGGCACCCAAATACCAGAACAAGTACCAAGCACCCTGGTCTCGGCTCGTGCTTCACCAGTGGTGTGGCCGCATTTGGCTTCGGGAGGAGCCCTCAGCTACTCAGATGCCACCTGGACTTATACGAGAGGTGCAGAGCAGGAGTTCTGGCCAGCAATGGGGCACGACTGTAGATAGTGTCTGTTAAGGCCGATGGTCACGGTACAGATGGAATAGGCAGATTCGTGGTCAAACTGGCAGGGTCGTGGCAGGCAGATAACTAGGATCGTCAGGCAGACAAGGGTCAAAACCGGGTAATCAATCAGAACGATGAGGCAGAATCAGTAGTCAATAACAGGCACGGGTCAGGATACAGATATTCAGAATAGTCAAAAGCCAGGCAGGGTCAAAACAGGAATCAGGAACAAACAGGAAGCTTAAAGCACAGATACAGGCACCAGGAACAAAACCTATCACGGGCAATGATCTAAGGCAAAATGTCCCTTTAAATATTTGAAAGTTCGCGCCTATAAAACAAGGAAGTGCGCGCCGCGCGCACACTAGGAAGCAGGCTGCTGAAGGGGAAGGGAGCGGCGTGGCGGGCGTCCCCGCCGCACCACTAGGCCACCAGGGTAAGATTCTCTTACAGTGGGGCTGGAGTATTAATAAAAAGTAGAATTGCCTTGCTTTAGACTCAACATTTCTCAGCACCCTTGATAACTGTTAAGCTGGCCATAGACGTAAAGATTTTTGAAAGATCCAATTGTTATCGTGAGACCACGATTGTCTCAAAACGATTGTATAAATGCCTGATGTGTCCATCGACTAAAAACACCATTTCAGGCGATATTGCCAGCAAAACTGAAGGATCGCAGCCTGCTTGGCCCATAGGTAGATTGCATGGGGACCGATAAGTTAGATTTTCTAACTTGGCCGATCAATAATCAAACCAATGTCGGATGAAAAATCTTAAGATGAACGATCGTTGGTATCCCACTAACCGCACGATAATTTGACAGATTGGTCGGACTTCCCTAAGATCGGTCATTCGGCAGGGAAAGATCGTTGTGTCTATGGGGAGTTTCAGGTGTTGATGGACAGTGGAAGCTGAAAGATGCTGATGAACACTAATAGAGTAAGTGCTGCTGCCCCATCTTTTGCCCCATGTTTCCTTAACATACCTGTTATCCATTATCTCCCCACCATAAGTGAGGCCATTTACACTTGTTTCACCTTTTCTGGAAGAAAATATCACTAATTCTATATTTTTTATCTTTCTGCCCTATCAATATCATTGGCATCAGGCATATTTTTTTCTGGCCCACTTGGTAAAATACAGGCAACCATACACATATGTATGGACAAATTGCACTGTAAACACAGATTGTGGCACCATCAAAGATCTATGTAGCTAATGAACCTTGACAAGGAGCAACAGGATTCATCAACTGATAAGATTTTCCATGCTGCTTTCTGATAGCCTTCATAGAACTAGATAGGCAAAACCCCACATTTCTGGCTGTGTGGAAATCACATATTAGCTCAAGTGTTAGTGCTGATTATTTCCGTTTACTAGTGAATGAGAGTAGGAACGCCTTTACTAACTATCCTAAGCATAAACAATTATTAAATATTTTCAGGAAAAGAAATCTTGTGCATCTGCTGTGATTTAAAAAGCTGTTATTCCAAAAATATATTTTTTTAAAAGTTCCATTCTGCTATGAAGAGGTTTACATTGCTGTCCACAACACTCGGCGGAGATGGGGTTAACTCAACAGAGTGGTGGAGCTAGCCTTTGTTTTAAGGCAGGGGCACTTTTGGGTAACTGGGAGGGAGAGAGGTACAATGTTTTAAAACAAACACACAAAAATACAGAGAAAATGAAAATATAAACAAGGAGCCAGCAAGATAAACAGTGGAAACATTTCCTAGGTAAACAGATACTGGTGAGTTTTAAATATAATATTTCCTACCAAGCATTGGGTCCCTGTAAGTGAGGCCATCTGGTGTGTGTGCTGGAGGCGCTGTCAGGATCAGCTGCTTCACATGCAAGGCTCCCGAATGGTCACTTGTTGAGGCCTAATCCACGCCGCCGTTTGGTTTCTCAGAAATATACCATGGGAGTGCCAGAAAGCAGCAGAAATTAATCATTTGGAACAGACAAAGTATTTCTAGTTTTGTTTTCCTTCATGTCACAAGATTCTCTTCTTCTCTATACACACACCATTAGAAAACACACTAGTCGATCCCATAGAGGTGTAGACTGGCGTTCCTATTCCTCTTGTATCACCTTATTATATTTTCCTTTCATACTCCTGCTTTTCTTTATTCTCTGCTTTTTTATTTTTTCAAAGCTACCTCCCTACATTTTCAATTCTGTCACCTTACCTCTATCACTGAGGACAAGTTAATTTAAAGGAGAATGAAAGCTCCAATCAATTGGGGTGCCAAATGTTAGGCACCCCCAAAGATTGTAATGACTTCCCTGATACCCCGGGCCAGTGCTCATGTTAGCAGAAAACTTCACCAGCCTAGGGCACTAGTGAGCAATCCTCTTCCTTCCTTCTTTTGGTGCATGGGCATGCATGTGTAGTAGAGTGAACCAATGTCTTTTTCACTCTTCCGGATTCTGAAGTAGGAAGAAGGGAGTAAGAGGATTGCTCAGTGCACTTTTCTGCTAACAGAAGCATCATGCCATGGTTTCAGCAGAGAGATTCAGGCTACTAAGCTACCCTGAGATCGCTCCTGTGAGGCCGCCCTTCCTCTCCACCAATCTTAGCTTAGGTTGTATCATATTGGGTGATAACATTTGGCACCTTCCATTAATTGGCTCTTTCCTTCTCCTTTAAAGGTGGCCATACACTATTAGAATACACTATTAGATTCACTCATTTGGCCAGGTCATCAAAAAAACAATTCTGCACCTGATATGCCAACCTAAAGTGGATACCAATGGGCTTTAATCCAATAGTTGGCCCTAGGGCCAAACCGTTGGGTTACAATGGCTGGTATAAAAGCTGTCAGAAAAGCATGGGAAAATTACTTGATTGACATCTGCCCAGTTTTTAAACAAAAATCATCAGGCCCTGCTTCTAAATAACATTAGGAAACTAAACATTAGGGAACACCCTATAGAGGCAGAAGTACTGAACATGATAACAAGTTTGAAAATAAGCCCTGCTGTCTTAAAAGGTGGAAAAGAAAATTATGAGGTATTTAGAGAAAAAAAAAAAAGTCTGAATTTCAATTAGTTTGATGCTTTGTTTATATACAGGACCTGCAGAAGTGGGTAGTTAGTGTTTGTTTTAAGGTTATTGTCACTTTAGCCAGGCACATGCACACATGAGAATGAACAGTTTATGAGCCATGAATAGTGATGGGCGAATTTATTCGCCAGGGGCGAATTCCCGCGATTCGCTGCTGGTGAATAAATTCGCGAAACGACCAGAAAAATTCGCCGCCAAAAATTCGCCGCCAAAAACGAGTCGCGCGATGCGTCGAAAACGACGGGTCGCGTCAAAAACTCGTTTCGAGAATCGGCGAAAAATTCGCGAATTTCTCTGGAAATTCGCAAATTTTTCGGCGAAGCGAAACGCGGCCGTTTCGCCCATCACTAGCCATGAACTATGATGACAGGCAGGGTGGGGATCAGTGCAGAAACCCTACATGTGGCATGGGAGGTCTTAGCATTTTTTATTGCCACTGGTTGCTCAAACAAGCAGTTTCTCTTTGTCCATATGATGGTGGGTCTGGTGAGACCACAGGATCTTACAGAAGACACAAGGATTTTAACCAGAAGTTTAACCCAAGGGTGTTTATGAGTGAATGTGTCTGTGGAAACTTGATCCTGTGATTTTTAGCAACTGGGGGCAGGGCTGGATTTACATAGCGGGCGCCCCTAGTCCCGCTCTCATTTGTCACTCCTGTCCCCTCCCTTTTATTTGCTCAAATTTTCATCATCGGGAAGAAGCAATGGGAATTGGCACCAGGAAATTAAAATTTCTGAACCAATATGGGTGTGGTTGGGCAGCATGCCACCCCCCAAAATCCTGCTGCCCTAGGCCCGGGCCTTGGTGGCCTCTCCACAAATCTGGGCCTGACTGGGGCCTCTAGTGTTAATGTAACAGATAATTAAAAATCTTCATTAAAAGCTCAACAAAACTGTTCAATGCAATACTTGTCTTGGAAAGCCTGTTTGTTTTTGTTGGTGGACCATTTCTGATTGACTCACAATGATCCAGAGCATTTTGGTGGACATGGAAGGAGACTTCTTATATCTGTCCAATGAGTAAAAGAACAATGTATAAGGGGTGTTATCTACATAGGATATCTAACAATCTTGAAAACAAAGATGCAACAGAGTTTCCATTGTAGAAAATAGCATCTTCACCATAAAGCTTCCACTTAGAATTGTTATATGAACCAAATACCCATGTCATATGGTTCCTTATATTGTCCAAGCAAGTGGATGCTCGGCAAGGAGAGCCTGGAGCCTTTGAGGATGCCATCACTTGAATGCCTGCTTCAGCTCTGTGTGAGCCTGCAAGCACTATGTGAGCCCCAGGTGAGTCTGCCTGGGAAGGGTAGAGGAAGAGGATCCATTCTGACAGCATATTTTTGTGTGCCTGCCACATGGGAGCAAGTAGCTAGTCTGGAGGGAAAGGTATTTGGGCAGTAGCGCTACCTGGGACCAAGTGTGCTCATTGGGGATACGGGACTGAGACTTTGCATCTGGCAATGGAGTAGTGTGGGACTTTGCCTGGTAGGGAATTACCAGGACTGGACTGGCATAGGATCTCCAGGGTAATGGGTCATGCCATTTGAAGTGCATAATTATGATATGACAGTTTTACTTACCCTTTAATCTGACTCTTTTATATAAAGTTATTTGTTACACAGTACTAAGTGTGCATTGAATGCTTTTTCTAATGGGGCCGCCCACAGGTGTATTGCCGGATCCCATTAGGTGGAGGCACTGCCAGAGGAGAGTTTCCCAATACCCTTTCACCTTGCAAAGGGGACTCAGGACTGATTTGGTAAGCAGGTACAACCTTGGCACCAGGGGGGTCCCAAGAGGGTGTTACAGTTATTTAATGAAATGAACTTACATTAGCTGTGCATCAGGGGCTGTAGGGTTGTAGAGAAACCCTAATCAGACACAGACTGGTAATCTGTGGATGCTGGAAAATGCCAGAGGGGTTGCTGAAGGATTGCATAAACAATCACTATTTAATCGGCTTGTAGAGGGCTGTTTAGGCATTTGTGTACTTGAAATACCAGGCCTATTTTGAATCCCAGTCCAGACATGACCCTAATAAGTTTTACCTCTTTGTTAATGCAGTTTTTCCTTGTTTGGCCTGTTCAATTATTATATTTATTTGTTCCTAGGCTGACACTGCAAATAATTGCTGCAACTGATCCACTTGCAAGCTGGGTACCAGCAATATTATATCCAGCATAAACAGTATGATCTCTTTCAACATCTGTCAAATATTTTGTGTTGCTATAGAAACTTACATATTCAATAGTTGATTATAAAGTCTTTGTTAATTGCTGTTTAATTACTTCAGTAACACAAGTTGTTTTCCATCAGATGTTTCCTTTTTTTAAAGCGTTGGCAATTCATTCAGAAGGTTATTTTGACATTTAAGGTTCAGGATTTTTTTTCTACACAACCCTCAAGTTCCTATATAGAAAAACCAAATTCCCCCAGCCCACACATCTTGTTTTGCTGAGTATGTGCCAAACCTGTTACACCACCTCTTCCTTACTGCTGCCTTTGGCTTTTGTGTCTAGCCAGGGAGGTTGTTTCTGTCGTTTTTTTTAAATATAATTTTCGAAGAACTGCTGCCATCAGACACATATATAGAAATATGGCCCTGCCCGTTGTAAGTGAAAGAAAATGGATCCCTGGTCTTAGATTTCAGTAAGTCATTTTATTTACAGTATTTGCACCATTTGCAATGATTCTGTTGTTTTGTAAATGTATGGGATCCATTATCCGGAGACCCTATCAAGAAAATTCCGAATTACGGAAAGGCAGTCTCCCATAGACCCCATTATAAGCAAGTAATCCAAATTTTTCAAGATTATATCCTTTTTCTCTGTAATAATAAAAGAGTAGCTTGTACTTGATCCCAACTGAGACATTATTAATCCTTATTGGAAGCAGAACCAGCCTATTGGGGTTATTTAATGTTTAAATGATTTTCCAGTAGTCTTAAAGGGATATTGTCATGGGAAAAAATTTTTTTTTCAAAATGCATCAGTTAATAGTGCTGCTCCATCAGAATTCTGCATTGAAATCTATGTCTCAAAAGAGCAAACAGATTTTTCTATATTTCATTTTGAAATCTGACATGGGGCTAGACATTTTGTCAATTTCCCAGCTGCCCCAAGTCATGTGACTTGTGCTCTGATAAACTTCAACCACTCTTTACTGCTCCATGTCAGATTTCAAAACGGAATATAAAAAAATTTGTTTGTTCTTTTGAGAAATGGATTTCAGTGCAGTGGTCTACTGGAGTAGGACTATTCACTAGTGATGGGCGAATAAATTCGCGAAACGCCAGCGAAAATTCGCCTAAAAACGAGTCACGCATCGTTTTCTACGCGATGCACGTCAAAAACGTGCCGCGACTCGTTTCGCAAATTTTTTCACCAATTCGCGAATTTCGCTGGAAATTCGCACATTTTTCGGCGAAGCGAAACTGGGTAGACTCGCCCATCACTACTATTAACTGATGTATTTAAAAAAAAAAAAAAAAACATGTTTTCCCATGACAGTATCCATTTAAGGTGTGAAGATCCAAATTATGGAAAGACCTGTTATCCGGAAAGCCCCAGGTCCCGAGCATTCTGCTCCCATACCTGTAATGGAAATTGTGCTGCCTTTATTGAAGCATTTAGATACATATCACAGAAAAAACATGGCACAAAATATTATAATGGCTCATCTGCTCTGGTTTTATTTCAGCTACAAAAGTGGGACTTGTGCCTAATTTATACTGAAAAACCAATTGGAGAGGCCAAGTATTGGCTTGTTTGGTAGTAATAACTCTTTTTTATTGACTCAAGGATTAAAAAAAAAGAAGAGACTAGTAAAAATGTCATTACACAGGTTTCCGTTTTGAAAGTGACGTTTTAAATCAATAAAAAAAAAAGTTTTGGTAAATTCTTTGAATAAGGCCTAACTCCAAGTTTTGACGATATGAATAAAGAGCATTTGTCATCTCTAATTGAGCCTTCCTCAACTGCCTTTTCTGCCCCTGCTAGAGCTAGCCACTGTCACACCTTTAGGGGCCCACTACTATAAATTATGAATTCACCATGACCCAGAGCAATTTTCTGCCAAGGCCGTTACTTGTTGTTGGTGAGTAGAGTTAATCCAGCCCCAAGTGTGTCCAAGTCTGCAGGAAGAAGGTCACACTACATTAGCTAGAAACCCAGCGCTATCCAAGCCTGTCTCTGATTTCTGCTCTCTGGAGATCACTCAGCATTAGACAAAAAAAAAAAAACACTGTTCTCTTAACCTGCATGTATATGTTCTCTGTTAGTCATATTCATTAATTCATCAGTGGGACTACCCCTGTACCAGAGCTGATTTGGAAATAAGCACTAGCAAGATTATTTAACAATACTAATACCTCGGTGCTGTGAGATTATAGTTAGCAAGCCAGCGTGGGGTTAACAGAAACCATGCTCACACTAACTTCATTAACAAAGGTGATGGCTGAGAAGCATTAACAGTCTTAGCAATGTGTTCAATTAAAGGGGTAGCTCACCTTAAAATGAACTTTCACAAAGAAGTAGGCAATGGTATTCCTAGACAATTTGCAAATAGTCTTCATTTTTTATTTATGGTGGCTTGTGAATGATTGAAATTTTTCGTCTCTTCAAGCCAGTGACATTGTGTGGCTGTGTTTGTGTATTTATTGAGCTGTATTCTATTTTCTGTAGCAACACTATACTATTCATGCAACAATACTGTGTAAAGGCGTAAATACAAAAATAAGCAATTTCTTTCTTATCTATTATAAGTATAAAATAAAATCCAAACCCTCAATCTCTTTTTAGTTGCTGGGGTCAAAACCAGATAGCATTATCAGCTAGAGGTTTGAAAGAAGCATAATGGAAACTCATATATATATAAAAAATGATGACCATCTGAAACTTACAAAGAGGGGTTTCACCTTTAAGTTAACTTTTTGTATGTTATAACTACTAAGCTACTTTTCAATTGGTTTTCATTATTTATTTTCTATAGTTTTACAGTCATTTGCCTTTTTCTTCTCTGTGCAGTTTTCAAATGGAGTCGCTGACTAGTGATGGGCGAATCTGTGGCGTTTCGCTTCGCCTAAATATTTGCGAAACGGCGAAAAAATACGCAAAACGAGTCGCGCTGATGTTTTGTCACGCACCCAAGTTGACGCGAGCTTATTTTGACGCGCGTCATAATAGTTTTGAAGCACAGTGCAATGTGATAAAACTGCCATGTGAATGCATACCCCCAACTGTCCCTTTTTTTGGAGCGCAACCTGCAGTCCCTCATTTCATTTGTATTGGAAAGTCCCTCTTTTCTCTGCACAGAATAGCCAGAAAAAGAAAGTAGTTTCTAACTTAATTGGCTTTTGGCCTAGAAGAACAGCTAACAGGTGCAAAAAAAATGCTTTTTAACAATTTTGATATAATAAAATAAGTAATTGATTGTATTTGTAACAGTATAGATAAGGAGAGATATTTTCAAACTTTCATAACCTGCCAAATTTGGTAAAACGAACATGTTAATTAGTGGAAAAATAGGTGTGGTCAAAATGTTGCAGCGCTACGTATGGAAAAAAAAATTCTGTCCCTCTCTTTATGGAGGTATGGAAATGTGAAAAAAAATTGTAAAAAATGGCATCTTTTGCTTTGTGTGTGAATGTGCTGAATAGCATTGGAGTCAATGAGAAGAGCAATTTACACACGTGTTTCACTTAGTATACACACATGCCCTGCATTGTTAGTGGACTCTTATCTTTTCAAAAGAAAAAAAGGCCTCCCATTTTGCCAGCTTCTTAAAAACATCTGTGATTATTATTTAAAATAGTGAAAAATTAAAAAGGCATATTTTAATATATATTCATTTACTGTATTTTTTACAGATTGTGCTGTTTTGAAGTGAAGCAGAGAACTCGACGCGCGACGAACTCAGCGTGCTACAAAGCGAGACGCGCAGCGAAACGAAACATGCAGCGAATTTTTGTGAGTGAATTTATTCGCCCATCACTATCGCTGACCCCTTCTAAGAAACAGATGCTCTGTAAAGGCTACAAATGTATTGTAATTGTTACTTTTCATTACTCTATTCAGCCCTCTCCTATTCATATTCCAGTTTCTTATTCAAATCTAGTGATGGGCGAATCTCCCGAGATTCGCTTCGCCAAAAAATTCGCGAATTTTCGGGCGAATTTTCGGGCGAATTTTCGGGCGAATTTTCGCCAAGCGAAATTTCACTGGTGATTCGCGAATTTATTCGCCAGTGAACAGATTGCTTAAAACGCAAATTGAAGAGTTGCTGAATAAAAAGCTAAATAGCTCAAAAACCTGAATAATAAAAAATGAAAACCAATTGCAAATTGTCTCTGAATATCACTCTCTACATCATACTAAAAGTGATCTCAAAGGTGAACAATTCTTTTAATATAGGCCTATCTATAACACATACAGTACTAATTTTAACATGAATTTCCCCAATAAGAAGAACGGATACCAATGGCTAGACTTACTAGGCCTGAAGTAGAATTCTGCTGTGGGTTCTTTATCTCATACATGTTTCCTAATCTTTTTTTCAAATAATAGAATACCCCCTCGGGACATAGAAACAAGACAGGAGGAGGAAGAAAAACAGCGAGGAGTCCCTTGTGCACAGATAACTTGATATTGTTATAAGAATATTTTAAAAATGCAATTTGAAGAGCTGCAACACAATGACACATGATGGAGTGTTGTGAATAGAAGACATGCACCCATATGTAATAAAAGGCACTCATTTTGCCCAGGAGCAATATCCCATAGCAACCAATAAGATGTTTTCTTTTAAACAGGTGACCAGTAAATGCTACCTGCTGATTGGTTATAGCTACACAGTTAAATTGGGTTGAAAAAAGACCATCAAGTTCAACCCCTCCAAATTAAAACCCAGCACACACATACCCCTCCACACAAACCATATAGGCCCATAGCTATACAGTAGAGTTTAGTATCACAGTAGCCTTTGATATTATGTCTGTCCAAAAAATCATCCAAGCCCCTCTTAAAAGCATCAACAGAATCAGCCATCACAACATCACCCGGCAGTGCATTCCACAACCTCACCGTCCCGACTGTGAAGAACCACCTACGCTGCTTCAAATGAAAGTCCTTTTCTTCTTCACAATAATGAAAAACATCAGTCCCAGAAATTGTCCAGCAAAATCAATGTGTATACATTGCCAAGAAGCAGAGGGCCATTCCCATAGATCAGTGATCCCCAACCAGTAGCTCGTGAGCAACATGTTGCTCTCCAACCACTTGGATGTTGCTCTTGGCGTCCTCAAAGCAGGTGCTCATTTTTGAATTTCAGGTTTGGAAGTGAGTTTTAATTGCATAAAAACTAAGTATAGTGCCAAGCAGAGCCTTTTGTAGGCTGCTAGTCCACATAGGGGCTACCACAATATTCAATCATAGCACTTATTTAGCACCCCAAGAGACTTTTTCATGCTTGTGTTGCTCTGCAACCCTTTTTAAATTTGAATGTGGCTCATGAGTAAAAAAGGTTGGGGACCCCTGCCATAGATGAACCAGAGCTGTGTGTGACATAGACTGCACCTGTTGACATCCATGACACTTGTTTGCCAGTTGCTCTATTTGTTGATAAATTCCTGGTCACCACACAAAACTCCTTGCAAGTGACTTCATTTTTACTATGCCCAGGTGGCCTTCATGCAGCTAACCTAGTACTCTTGATTGCAACTTTATTGGAATAATAACACAAATTCCCCATATTACACATCCTTCATGTATAGTCAGTTCATGTCTATGTGAGTAGTAAGGAATTAGTGAGGCCTTGTCTGTATACTTCCAGCCTTTAAGAGTTGCCTCATAGACACATGCTAGAGTGGGATCTCTTTTAGTTTCATTCTCAATCATTTTACAGGTTAGAAGACAATCAATCTGATGTACAGTAACATATTCAGAATTTTCCTCAGAAGTGTCTTGACCTGGTAATGGCAGACGTGACAGACCATATGCATTTGCATGTACCGCTGTCCGCTTGAACTCAATATCATAGTCATGACCAGCAAGAAACAAAGCCCAACGCTGCATACCTGCCGCACCTGTTGCAGAAACTCCTTTCTTTGGGTGAAATATTGCAACCAATGGTTGATGGTCTGTTACAAGGGTAAACTTTGGGGCACATAAGAATTGATTAAATCTTTTCACTCCCCAGATAAGGCTAAGTACTTCCTTGTCTATCTGTGCATAGTTGCGTTCTGCATTTGTGAGTGAACTTGAAGCAAATGCTACTGACCTTTCATTTTTGTCTGGGAGAACATGAGATATCACAGCTCCAATGCCATATGGGGAAGCATCACATGCCAGTTTTAATGGCAAGGATGCATTGAAACGCACAAGGACATAATCAGACATGACCAATGTCTTTGCTTCCTTGAAGGCTTTGTCACACTGTACACTCCATTCCCATTTATTTTACCTTTCTGCAGCAATTGATTTAATGGGTGTAGCACAGTTGAAAGATTAACCACTAAAGATTAACCAGCTGTAATAATTAATAAACCCCAAAAATGATCTGAGCTGTGTTACATCCTTGGGCAGTGGTGCTTGTAACACTGCCTGGATTTTCTCTGGAGACTTGTGCAAACCACTGGCATCTATATGTCCACAATATTGTATAGAGTCCTTAAAGAAAGCACATATTTCTTTTTTGTTGGCCCATATTCTTCTAGCTGTGTTAGAACCCTCTTTAGGTTTTCCAAATGTTCTGTATCATCTGTGCCTGTTACAATTATGTCATCCAGATAACTTTTAGTATGTGGAATGCCTTGTAGAACTTGATCCATGGCTCTTTGCCATATGGCAGGTGCCAAGGTCACGCCAAATACTAATCTGCTGTATCGGTATAGCCCTTTTGGCGTGTTGATTGTAAGGTATTGTTTGGCATTTTGGCATTACCTCCATTTGTAAGTAGGCTTGTTCAAGATCAATTTTGCAGAATTTTAGTCCACCCGCAAGAGAGGCAAAGATATCCTCAAAGGTAAGGGATACTTATCAGACTATAGAACTGGGTTAATAGAAACTTTAAAATCTCCACATATTCTCACTGAACCATCCCTCTTTAGAATAGGCGCAATAGGTTTTTGAAATTACTCCATCTTGTTCTAGACTTTTCAAGTCTGCTTCCACTTTTGGACGAATACTATAAGGCACTGGACGAGCTTTGTGAAATTTGGGCTGTGCATTTCCTTCAAGGCATATATTAGCCTTGATGTGTACCCATGCCTTCTTTAAATACTTCTGAGGCCTGAGCTAAAATGGCCTTTAATTGTTCCACTGGTTTGGTGTTTTCAGCAGACACTGAGGGGCAGATTTACTATTGGTTGAATTAAAGGGTTAAAAAAACCCTCAAATTCGACCATGTGAATAGCTGGGGTATAAAAATCCTTCAAATTCGAATATCGAATTTGAAGGATTTTACCACAATTCGATTGTTGAAATGATCGAATAGCAAATATTCGATCGATACAATCGTTCGAATCGAATGATTCAAACGATTTTAATCATTCGAAAAAAAATAATTAAACCCAATTTGGTAGCTTTGATCTGGCAAACTAGGCATTTGAATAAAAATTTAAAGGAAGTACTTCGACTGTCGAATAGTCGAATAGATTTTTATTCGCATCATTTGATTTCATCGAATTTTTTAAATTCACTGGTTGAAGTGGTCTTCAAACTTCAAATCTTTCATGTGAATTTAGTAAATCTGCCCCTGAATGTCACTTTTTGTCATTTTTATAACATTTTCTGCAGTAAGCATTCTTGAATCTGCAGGGTGCTGCATTATGAAATCCTTTCCCACACCTGTAGCAGGATCCGGAATTCTGATTTGAATATCTTTTATTTTGACCTGTCCCTACTCTATTCAAATCAGTTGCTGCTTTCTCTAGTGTTTCTGCTTTGCTTCTGTTCTGTAATTCTAATGTGTCCTTAGCAGTCTCCATTGCTACTGCAATTTCTTATGTTCGTTTAAAGGTAATGTTATCCTCTGTCAGCAGCCTTTTCTGTATGTTTTTACTGCGTAAGCCACATACAAATCTGTCCCTTTTTGCATCATTCAGTCCATCCTTAAAATCCCAGGGCTCTGCCAGTTTCCTTAACTCTGCTGCAAACCCAGAAACTGTCTCACTATCCTGCTGGTTCCTTTTGTGCAATCTGAATCTTTCTGCTATGAAAGATGTTTTTTACTTTTGCGGTTAAGTTGTGCACAAAGCTGTATATTTTCCCTCCTATTACACTGAGTAATGCTGCCACGTGTTTCTCTGAGGGAATGTCATTTACTTCAAAATATTATTTCTCTATATATGTTGCCCAGTCCTCTACTGAGCTGTCAAATGCTTCCACTTCACCAATATATCTAGCCATATTTCCAGATAGCACACAACTCTCTGCAGGGATTTACCAATTTGTGTTTTTTTTTAACTGCAGCTGTTGGTGTCTCACATTTAGCAGATCTACCCAAGATCCTATCCACGAAGCCAATCTGTTGTGTCCATGAATTATAGAGAAACACACAGAGAAGTAGATGCAGGAGTAATTGCTGTAATGCTTAACAGGAAGGAAACTCAATAACAAAGTAAGGTGAAGTAGCAGAGAAAACAAAACAGCAGATTCAACATGAAGCCTTAAACATAAGACTAATTTTCAACATTGCCCACCTTATATTTTCTAACTGTCACCCAGCTAGCTGTCTCAACATCCTGCTGCTGTTCTGTTCCCCCCAAACTATCTGACCCCGCTAGGTCCTGCTCAGTGAGCAAGAGACTCCTTTCAAGATTGTCAATCGACCATAGTGTTGCAATTTGTCCCTCTAGTGCTCTAAATCGAGCCTCCAAAGTGGCAATTTGCTCACATCTACCACAGAGGTAAGCATTTTGGATTTGTTGTTCCAAATCTGCATACGTATGGCAGACTGTGCACTGGGTCAGACCTTCAATCTTGCTAGCACTCATTATCCCAGTTAAAGATCAAAACAGGAATAAAAAAAAATTAGGGTTTAGAACACACGTTTGAACCTCCTTTAGTTTGCAACTCCACTTATAGATTAACAATTAGATTTACAATGCCACTTACAGATCCCCCACTTAACTCTGGTGTTTGCAACTCCACTTATAGATCACCCACTTAAAAAGCAAACACTTAAGATCAGCTAGAGCAAGCTCCACTGGAGTCCCAGGGGTTCTATTTATACAGTCTGTTCAGGGGCAACTAATCAAACCCCACCCCTCAAACTGAGGGAAAACTAACTGCAAAGTAAAGCAGGTCGTGACAAACTTGCTGTAAGCACAACAGCACACCAAACTTTGCTATTTAGCACCAAATATAGAAAAAATAAATATAAAAAATTAAACCACAGTATTTAAATATACCACCATACTATAAAATAACAGTTACTTATCCTTTTCAGTTGCTTTGTTTGTTTTTAGTTGCTTTATCCAGTCAGCAGCCTATTTGTATGGGTTACTGCTCCTCGGCAAACAGTGTCTTTTATTATATAACCCCCATGGTGTTATGAATCTAGTTCTAATTGGGTACATTTATATCTGGTGGGAACTAGGGTTGTCACCTGGCTGGTATTTTGCCGGCCTGGCCAGCATTTTTGATGGTTGATCCCAATATTATTAATAGGCAAAAAAGATAAATATATAGGAAGGCCGGTATTTTTTTCAAGAAAAGGTGGCAACCCTAGTGGCAACATGAAGGGTTTTTCACATCAAAGTGGAGTATTATGATACAAGGCCCTCAACTTATTGATAGTGAGTCCATCTTGCCATGACAGTGTTGAACTGGTCCTCCTGGGGCCTGAAAAACCCAGGATTCAGGGCCCAGTTTCATTACAATTTGATGTAGACAGTGATAATTATTTGGAGTGTTATATAGACCTATGGTAGAAATGAGAAGGGAATTTTCCTTGGTTGAGCTTCACCTGTGGCCTACTTATAGATAATCTGATGAGCCTGTCTGATCCTGGACATTTATAAGGCAAACAGCAAGGAATCTATATCTTCTTCCAGCTTTATAAAAAGTGGCTTTGGGAAATATGCCTCATTCATATTCATGGAGTTAGGTCCTTCCGACGTCATCACAGAAATGTTTGTTAAACACAGCAAAGCTCTTTTTGAAGTAAAAGACATAATTACATCTTTTTCTATTATTAATACGATGAATAAAACCCAGGGACAGATGTGACCAGCGGGAGGCCAGTGACATCTGAGGACTAGCTTACAAATGCCGCACTGATGTCAGGTTAAGGCAGGTACTACCAGGCACACAGAGAACAGAAAAAATGGGGAATCTCAGAATTTGTAGCTTGAAAAAAGCAATTTATAGCAAGATAATTGGATCACTCCACCTGGGATAGTTTAAGAATTTGCTGTTGAATCCCAAGGCTCCATTTCTGCTGAGCCTTCCCGAATGTGCCCGTGAGAGTTAATGTGTATCTGACACAGAGCTGCGTGTTTATGCGGGAAATGCATGTACAGCCCCTTGATGTCAGTTTGTGAGTACTTCTACTAGTTAATTAGCACAAGAGAGCTAAGTGCTAATTAAGTGGGCTCAGGAGCTGTTAATCCATTTCTTTCTGGACTGCGACAGATTGGAAGAAAATAGGACAGGTGTGATAGGGAATGAATCACACAGGACCTGAAATATCTGAAACGCCCAAAAAAACTATATCCTAAGGATTACTGGCTATTATTCTCCTGCTTTCTCACGGCGTCTCTTATTACTCTCTCTATAGCATTATTAGGTCACATCCAGGGAACTCTGCACCTCTTGTTTAGCTTTGCCATCCTTCATTATGCCAGTACAGTGCCAAATTTAGCCCAGGTACCCCTTTCTCCCATGATCCAATGCAATTCCCTTTGCATTACCTAAACATGAATAATATGCATTCATCACAGAACGTATGTACTGGGTTACAGGAAAAAAAGTGGCTCTTAGCAATATCCTGGTGCTGTGCATGACTGGCAGTATCTCATTTCAAATGCACATGGTTTAAAGGGGGTGTTTACCATTGAGTTAACTCTTAGGGGCATATTTATAATGCCCGTGTAAAATGTAGAAAAACAGTGTAAAAAACATGTAAAATAAATGGAGAATACCATGCCAACACCAGATTTGACATTATTTTACATTGCTTCCAGTGGAAGTTACCCAAAGAAAAAACACATTAAGGGCTGGTGCCGACAGGGAGATTCTGTCGCCTGGCGATTAATCGAATCAAAAAATCAATAAGTGTCAACGCCAATACACACATGGCGCAACTATTTCCGGAATCGCCCAAGTTTCCTCACGAAGCAACTTCGTGCGATTCCGGAGAAGGCAGTTCGGGGAGATTGTCGCCTCGATTAATCGCCAAGCGACAGAATCTCCCTGTCTGCACCCAGCCAAAAAATGTACGCCGTTTTTAAAAAGCTAACAAACAAACTTTCGAAAATAGATATGTCACTTTTTCTTTGAAAAAATGCCCAAAAGTTGGGGATCTTTTCTATATCCAGATGTAGCTGCATGCACAGAAGAAGCATAACACTCTCCCACATATTTTTTCCTTTTTTAAACCCAGGGGTTGGGATAGATTATCACTGTTACAGATAACTATTGTGCTGTTCTACTCTGAATAATCCAAACTTCCTGGTAAATAAATTACCTAAGGTTACTTTTGGGTGGCTTTTCCTGTCTAAGGTAAAAATGCCAACCAATGCAAGGTTTTCTTGTGGTGCTACTGCAGAACCTTGCATTGTTGTATATCTTCCTCATTCCTCATTAGTAACACTGTCATCAGGTACCAGTTTGATCAGAATGCAGTGGCAATACAGGGCTGACCCCTTATTCAGTTGTTTGGAGGGTTACTGCCATTTCAATCGAGTACCTGCCAACCAACTTGTGTGACAGGTGACCTGTAAATGGTATATACAGTGTTGTTTGTAGTTACAAGATTCCCACTGTTCCCTATACTGTAGGAGTATTTTTCCTTATATCTTTGCCCAGACTGTTTTGTGTATTCATTTTACCACTCAAAAACTGGTACCATATAAATACCTAGATATCTACATACACACACATACTGGTTCTTTGTGAATATAAATGGGAATATAACACACAGACCCTTCACCAAAATATGTGACAGCATAACTTGCTGTGATACAAGTGTTTCCATGTACCTGTCTAAATCATTTTAGCCTTGATAACTGGCCTGTAGACTGGGGCTCTTTGGTTAAGTCACTGGCATCTAATTCAGCAAGGGTTGGGTTTAATTCTGGGGGCATTTGTTGTGCTACCTCTGTAGGGGACTGATAGCTTTCCCATTTTTTGGGCAATCCCCTAAAGTGTGGCCACATAAAGTTTATGGATGGAGTAGAACTCTTCTTCCCCCAGAGACTCCCCTAAGTGGAAGGGACTCGAATGGAGCCCATGTTAGTGCAGGAATTAGTGAGTGGGCAGCAATCTCTTAGGCTCTCTAGGAGAGATAGTCAGGTTCAGGGCTATTTATATAAGCAGCTTTTGGCTCCACCAAGGAGTGTAAAATGGGTCTAGATCCCAAGTGGCATTGTGGCCTAGAAACAGAGTGCACGTTTTGGGAGCTAGACTGTTCATTACCTGGGGTTCTGCTAAAAGAGGAGTCCCCTGGGGAAGAAGGAAAACTCTGGGTGGAATGAATGATATTCCTGGTATGTGCTCCATATAAGGGTGTGCACTGTTCACAGTACTTTTCGTATGCATTTATTATTCCATGACTGTGCCCTTTTTTTCTCATTAATCTCCTTTATGGATTGTTAGGAATAAAAAGGTTTTGTTTAAATTATAAGAACCACCTGCACCCATTCTTGTGAATTACTAAAGATTACAACTCCACGTCACCCTGCCTCCACACTGTTGCTAGGGTCAAACCTGAGGGGAATAGGTTTTATCTGGAGCAAACATTAAGTAGAGTTGAGTTTTAAGTAAAGTTGCGTCTTCATTTTCTATAGCCTTACACCTCCTTGTGGAAGGGTTGTCAACAGCCAATTTTAATTATGATTATCATCCTGTAATTAGAGATATTCCTATAATATATTATTACCCTATTGCTGCAGGCACCACATTTAAACTGAAAGTTCTACAGTTGTCTCTGTAGCATGCAAAATGGGGTGGTATCAGGCCCGGACTGGCCATTTGTGGGTTAGGGCAAATGCCAGAGGGGCTGCTATAAGGTCCCATAGAAAGTCAGTGTTTAGTGGGCTGGTGGGGGCTGTTTGGGCCTCTATGTGGGCTGATGGGCCTCTTGTGTACCTGAAATGCCAGGGCCTATTTTAATTCTCAGTCCAGTTCTGGGTGGCATGTGACTCAGACATGGTGAGGCCCCATAGAGATGCAGTTTGAAGAAGGATGAATGGGTATGCAGTGGGTACACTAGGGCAAAATGGCAACAGTAACACTTCTGTCACCGTAGAACACTACCCACAAATGTAGCTATTATGGCTTAACAACCAAAAAGGAGCCTGCATATTCTCAACAAATATGGATATAGAAACCAGAAGTACATACATATTCATGATTGAAACATGCCTGAGAAAAAGCAGAACATATTCAATATTCAAAATATGATGAACTGAAATAAGAATGCAACCCTCTAGTATGGAACAGTCAGCAAGGATACAAGTTAAAAATCATATCTGGACCCAGCTAAGTGTGTCTCAATAATAATTATTTTTCCAAAAGTCTCTGGGCTAGCTGCCGCCAGCTCAACCATTAGCTACCCCTGGCTGCTGCTCCCTACACCCAAAGTTGTTTGTGGTGTTGGGAGAGGACTGGAAGTAGCATCATGTGAATTTATATATATAACCAATGCAAAGCTTAAACAAATGACTGGGGTTTATTATTGGATTATTTAGTATGAGAGTGTCGGCAACCCTTTAAAATATATATCAAATTAATATCTAATTGCAACACACAATGACAGAGCAGCATTTCAATTGAAATGTTAAAAGGGACGCTATCTCTTTTATTAGAATTACGAAATGCCTGTTTATAGAGGTTGCTATTTCCTCATCAGTCTATTATTTCACATAATTACCTCTACATTTTGGCACATCAACAACAACATCTGAGATTTGATTGCTAGCCAGTAGATTGAATAACGAAGGGTGGTTTCTTGAACAGACTTGGAATTATTATATGGCATTGTACTCATTGTTTCCCCATACAATATTCTAATTTTAATCAGTTAATTGTTCATACCAGCTTGTGCGGTGTCCCATAACATAGACAGGAAATCCAGGTTTTAAACTATTATATAAATGAAATTTAGCTACCTCTCCTACCTGACACAAGGATGGGGAGGCATGGAAGAACGGACAATGGGACCTCAGCAATGTTAGGGATTTGAACTATTATATTATTGTTGTTATTAAAGTGGGCAGGCCCTGTTTTTTTTTCATAACCATTCTTCCCATAATTTTCCCACATTTGGTGCGGGGAGCAAAATTTTTCCCACTCCAATTTTCACGTTTTGTTTGCGACTGAATGTGTCCTGTTTTATTTTTTATCATCAATTGTTGTCACAGTTTTATTTGCTTGACAGGCTTCTCATAGATGGGGAGGAATCAAACTTGATGAATTAAGCAGGGTAGAGTCAGCGGCCCACTACCTTGACCTTTCTTAAGGAAGGGAGACTATAAAAAATATAATTTCATATTTTAAATTTTTTACCAGAGTCTCACAAACCAACAAAAACAAAACTGCCTTTTTTTTTTAAATCCCAGCTTGCAATTAGCATCTGACAAGGTGTTAAAGATCCGAGGTGATCCAACGCAACACAATTAGTGATGGCGCGAACCGCGGCAAAAAAGTTCGTGGACATGTTCGCGAACTTGCGACAAAAAATGCGAACGGTTCGCGACCGTCGCGAACCCCATAGACTTCAATGGGAAGGCGAACTTTAACAGCTAAAAAAGATATTTCTGGCCAGAAAAATGATTTTAAAGTTGTTTAAAGGGTGCAACGACCTGGACAGTGGCATGCCAGAGGGGGATCAAGGGCAAAAATGTATCTGAAAAATCCATTGTTGACACAGCGCTGCGTTTTGTGCTGTAAAGGGAAAAACGTCGCTCAGGTGGTTGTGGAGACTGTAATATTATGGATATTTAGACAGAATGTGAACAAGCTCACACAGCTAGATGGCAGTTGTTTGAAGTACAGTAGATTACTAGCCAGCAAACTTACTATACACTGTCCCTGAAATCACTAACAGCTCTCTCCCTACACTATCTCTTCCAAGCACACACACAGGCAGAATGAAAAAAGGGCTTCGGTTTTTAAAGGGAAGGGGAGTGGTCCAAGGGGTGTGGGGTGGTCCAGGAGGGAGAGCTTCTTAATTGGCTGCCATGTATCTGCTGGTCTGGGGTGAGAGGGCAAAAAAAATGCGGGAAAAAAAAAGCGCCAAATTGACGCGAACCCAAAATGCGAACGTCGCGCGACGTTCGCGAACTTTTGGCGAGCGCGAACAGCGGATGTTCGCGCGAACAAGTTTGCCGGCGAACTGTTCGCGCCATCCCTAAACACAATTGTCAGATACAGACACAGCTTGCAGCATTTGCATCCGACAATCGTGTCACGTCGGATCACCGTTGCGACACCGTCCGACTTCCTATTACTTACCTTGTTCCTGTCGGATCCGACTTGTCGCCCAGCATCGGATCCAATGGAAACGCAGGTAAGTCTGCCATGTAGTTCTGCCTTAACACACCACAGAGCAAATTGACCTTTGACTGCTCAAAGCAGTCATGTGCTATGATATATGTATCAAGGCTGTGCCAGGCCTGAAATTTTGTTCTTTGAGCTGAGCCAAGATACCAAATAAAAGCTGTTTAAAACTTTGATAAATGGCGACGCGACGCGCGTTGAAAACGACGCGACGCGAAGAAAATGACGCAACGCGCGTCAAACGCGTCCCGCGACTCGTTTCGCGAATTTTTCGCCGATTCGCGAATTTCTCTAGAAATTCGCGAATTTTTCCGCGAAGCGAATCGCGGGAGATTCGCCCATCACTATTAAAGATTTGGGTGAGTGATGACCAATTGCATTATTTATGTATCAATTCAAAAACTATGAATATTCTCATTCATCCAGGTCATGGTATATCTAACACAAGTAACTCAAAACAACTGGACTTCATAAAATTTTAATGAAGACGTTTCACTGCTCATCCGAGCAGCTTCTTCAGTTCAACTGACTGGTGTAGGGGAGTTCTTGGCATATAGACTCTACCCATACTGGGCCTTTGTCAAAACAGCAGCAACCAAGCCCAATGTGAACATCAAAAGAAATAACCGCCCGGAGACACATAGTAGACAAAACATAGTCATTTATATGGGTATTGATTTGCCACACTTTATTAAAGGGATTCTGTCATGATTTTTATGATCTAGTTTTTATTTCTAAATTGCACTGTTTATACTACAAATAGTTCACTCTGCCATGTATTTTTTTTCTAAATGTATAATACTGGTGAGTAGGCAGCCATCTCAGGTCATTTTGCCTGGTCATGTGGTTTCAGAAAGAGCCAGCACTTTAGGATGGAATTGCTTTCTGGCAAGCTGTTGCTTCTCCAACTCAGTGTAACTGAATGCTGTTCTTAGATCTACCAGGGAGCTGTTATCTTGTGTTAGGGAGCTGTTATCTGGTTACCTTCCTATTGTTCTGTTGTTAGGCTGCTGGGGGGGAGGGGCGAAATCACTCCATCTTGCAGTACAGCAGTAAAGAGTGACTGAAGTTTATCAGAACACAAGTCATATGACTGGGGGCAGCTGGGAAACAGACATTATGTCTAGCCCCATTGCAGATTTCAAATTTCAACTAAAAAAATGTGTTTGCCCTTTTGTGAAATAGATTTCAGTGCAGAATTCTGCTGGAGCAGAACTATTAACTCATTTCCTATGAAAGTGTCCCTTTCAATATTAACATCAGGTTGGTACTGGGGAGAAAAATATTTATAGAGCATCATCCTCTGCTGATATTTTCTATTCAAAGCCTGCACGTGACATGTAAGTTTTGGAGCAGGGGCTGGGTGACCTGCAGAAATTCTGAATATGCTGGTAGGACTGATTTGTAATGTTCAGCTCCTGCAATCACTGCTGTAGAGTAGCTGGATGCATTTGTCATTGAAGTAGGGCACAAAATAATATATAATGGCCAGCTTTCCTCTGTGTTAAAATTGAAGTCTAGTGAAGCTTTAGAGAAAGATGTTTATGAATTTCAACTTGACATACTGGATATGATTGCTGTAATTATCTCTGGTCATTGATGTGGAGAAACTGAAATCTAGATACAACTATAAGCCAGTGGTTCATCTTATTGAAGTCTAGGGTGCAGAAGCTATTAAACTGATGCAGTATGATAGAGGTATGTACTTTTTTGATGTACCTATTGAAATAAATCTTTCCTAGTTCAACCTCTTGGGAAAAAGGAAGATTTGAAAAGACAACGCTAACTTTTTTAGTGTCTTCAAGTAAGTGTATACCAATTATCCCACCATTACTATGTATGATTTATACTATTCTAAGCGTGGCAGGGAATTTAGCCCAATTCTGGAAGGTAATATTTTGACAAGATATATTTTTCCAGGAGTAATCCCTAATAATGGATAAATCCAATGTTAGGGATTTGAGATGTGCAGGGTTGCATTTTATCATATGCCTGGAGACATCTTATTGGCAGATGTTTTAATAACAATGCAACTTGTGAATTTGTAAACTGGGCTGGGGTCTCCAACTATTTTAACCTGTGAGCAACATTGTTGCTTTAAGGTGCATTTTACTGCTTTGATCTTCAAGCAGTCGTACAAATGGCTGACATTCAAACTATTGAGCTGATAATATGACAAGCAGAATGGAGTATAGTGTGAGATATGTAAGTGGGTCACTGATTTAATATCCAGAAATCTACAAAGGAATTTATGCAGAGGGAGAAGTACATTATTCTGGAATGTCCATCACAGTCCCCCAAATATCATCGAAAAATCTATGGGGTGATTTGAAGCAGGCTATCCATGCAGCCATCAAATTTAACTGAACTGGAGAGATTTTATATGGATGAATGGTCAAAATTACTGCCATCCAGAATCCAGACACTCAAGGCTATCTGCGGCATCTAGAGGCTGTTACATTTGCAAAAGGAGGCTCAACTAGGTATTGATGTAATATCTCTGTTGGGTTGCCCAAAATTATGCTCCTGTCTCATTTTGTTATGATGCACATTTTCTGTTAATCCAATTTATTTATGTCCAAGGGCGTTCCACAGGCTGCTGCTGCCGCCACCCCTCCTGCTCCGTGCTTCTAATTTATATCGTCGAAGCGGGTGGAGGAGGGGCCGCATCACTAGTGCATTGAGCGCTATTATGCTCGCTGCACTAGAAGAGCCGAATTTCCATTTTAAGAAACGGAGAGCTCTTAAAGTTACCAGAGGCGGCTTTTTGCCACCCCTGGTAACTGGCCGTTCCGTGCCACCTGAGGAAAGATGCTCACCTTGCCTCATGGCCGGAGCGGCCCTGTTTATGTCCCTGCTGAACTACTACTGTTTCCATAAGGCATGTTATATATTAAAAGGAAGTTGCTATTTTGAAAGCTCAGTCAATGATAAACAAAACTCCAAAGAATTAAGAGGGGCTCCCAAACATTTTCATCTGACTGTATATAAATGCGTACTTTGTAATTGATCCAAGGGTCAGAGTTTAAAATTAAGTTTAGACTTATCTACTTACTCACTAACTCACTGCTTGCTAGGAACAGTCCTTAAATACAATACCTTGCTCATTTGGAAATAAAATTAAATGTTTCAAGAAATGTTTATTGTCTGTTTTGGTCATATTCTCCTTGTATATGCTGGAATGGTCTTTAGCTAATGAAATGCCATGTGCTACATGGTGTGTGAAGTAAAAGGGCAAAGAGTTGATGTAGGGTAGGTGAACTGAAGCATTTGGTACATTTATGTTTCCTTATTTTATGATTTGGACTTTGAAACAAAGTATCAGTCTTTGCAGATAATACAAGGTTTTGTTTTTAAAGGGGAACTATGAAAATAAAATTACTTATGCATTTTTAAGTAATGCACCAAATATAATCATTTATAAATGCTTTTAAACTTAGCCAGTGTCGATTCCTGCCACCCCAGCAGAAGTATTGGCGCTGCTTTCCTCTGCCCTAAGCCTTGCTCAATAAAGGATACAGTCTTCTATGCACTGCATTGGTGTTACTAGTACTTGCTGTACCAATCTTGCCAATTCAACTTAGCTTAGATTTCTATCTGCACCTTGCACTACATCAGTGAATATCAGAAGAGGTGGCAGGTGCTCTAACAGCGACTGACATTTAAGGAATGCATGGCAGAAAGTAGCTGGCAACCTATTACCAAGTAGAAGTGATCCAGGAATTTCTTTCTTTCTGGAGTAAGGGACAATGACAGTGGCTTTTTACATTAAAGGATAACTGAGCAGCAGGGCCAGACTGGGAGGAAAAAGCAGCCCTGGCAAAAGTATCAAAGCAACCCATGTACTCACAGGCATGCAAAGCATTATATATATTTCAAATCCCAAGGTTAACTAGAACTAGAGTCCATTACCAAATAATCCCCAGCAATATTATACACCCTATTTGCTGGAACTGGTCCTTGCAACAAATGTCTCACTCTAGTTTCTATCACAACTATTCTATCTGATGGATTAGTGACCCAGTGTATTCTAAATTTTCCTTTGTGTTCCCCCAGCTAGTCCATGCACCCTGGCAGATAATTTATTTAATTACCATGTGTATCACAGGGCCAAAGTGTGTCATACTTGAATAGACTAGTCTGTCTCATGCAATTAATTCTACATATCACTGTGTTTCATATACAGGCTGAAGTGACTGTTCTGATCATGGATCCTATTGTTGCCAACATACCTATCATAAGCATAAGGGATTGGGTAGATAGCAAGCATGTGAGTACTGCAGTGGCGTAACTACTCCCTGGTAGTGATGGGCGAATCTACCCAGTTTCGCTTCGCCCACAAAATTTGCGAAACGAGTCGCAGCACGTTTTTGACGCGCGTCGCGTCAACTTCGACGTGTCAACTTAGAAAACGACGCAAGGAAAACGGTTCGATGCGCATTGCGTTGTTTTCGTCGCGTCGCGCAACTCATTTTTTTTCAGCAAATTTATTCACCAGCGGCGAATCGCGGGAATTCGCAGCGAATTAGTCCCTGGTGAATAAATTCGCCCATCACTACTCCCTGGTGGGCCCTGGTATAGGATGGGCACTTGGGCCCCCCTGTCAGGCCCTTACCTCTATGAATTGCATGCTGGAATTTTGATGGCATGGGTGCTGTAAAATCTCCTGCCTGTCATAACCATTTTTGTGGCTCCGATGGGCCCCAAGGGGGTGGGGGTCCTGGTGCAATTGCACCCCCTGCACCCCTGGTAGTTACGCCACTGGAGTACTGTATACAGTATTGGGAGTGGGTCCCTAAGCTCAGTAAGTGACATCAGCATAAAGCCTGTGAATCAGTGAATCAGCAGAAAAGAAGATGTGGAGCTACTGGGGCATCTTTGGAGACACCGATCCCTGCTAAATGGTTTTGGTTGCCTGGGGCTGGTACAGGAACTAAAACATAATGTATAACATTCCAAGCCTACTTGTTTAGTTTAACTTTTCCTAAACTAGCCCCAAGACTTCACCATCTTTTTCTACAGAACTTTTACATTATGTTCTTATGCCAAAAAAAAAAACAGGTTTACTGGGTCGACAAGCCACCTAAATTAGCACCTACTATTTATCATAATTTCTGTGAACCATAGAATGTTTATTCATTATTGTGCTTACATGACCCACTTTAAAAAAAAAAAAAAAAAAAAATACAATTTAATTGAACATGTGCTCCTTAGCGCCTCAATGCAAGCGGCTGGCACACTAGCGCTTGAGCTCATTAGTTAATAATGTGTAGTACAGTGTAGTCCATGATTGAGAGTCAGTTGAGAGATCACTTGGCGAGGGCTTGCATATTACTGCATCAAGCAACATCTATAAATAACTCAGTCACCATGGAGAAATGTATGTACCACAAATGAGCTTTGTCTCAGCACACAATGCAAGGCACTAGGCCATATCTCTGTGTTATCAGACTTGCTGAGCCAAACCCAGGTTTCTCCCTTTTTCATGGAGACTTCCCATGTCCTCCGGGTGACCCTATTGTGGGAGGACTGATGATCATTTCCCACTTTAAAAATGATGAATCACAGTATCCAAACCTCCCCATGCTCCTTCCACAGTATAGAGATGGGCTGGCATGCCATGCATTTCTCTCCCACTTCTTCTCCTGAGGACATCAAAGACAATTTATTTGTGAGCTTGTAAAGGTGATTGGGAGAGATAATCAAGCTTTGAGTCTTCCCTCTTTTCACTTATCTCTGGCTTGTGTTTTTTCTGTCCTCACTGACAAATTGTGATGGGTGCTGAGAGGTCTTGGTTATCATGAAACCATTAATGTCAGAGAATTCCTGCAGTGTTTCGAAGGAATGTTGGAAGGGAAGAACAGCAGCCAAGCACAAGTTATTATGCTCATCTCACTATACAAGAGACAAATTAAGAGAGCATGGCTCATTCCAAGAATAATTTGCATGTGCAGAAAATGACTATGAATGCATGTGTTTAGATTAAAATCTAATAAGTAGAACTTTTATTTCGGAATTTTTAAATGCTCAATAAATGGCAATGTCCCATTTTAGAGCAAGAAAAACGGATTTAATGTAATTGATAAGTGCATATAAACACAGAAAGGACATTAAGCTTCATCATATTCTTCTCGACAAGAAAGGGGAATATTATGTGTATCCACAGCCATTTCCTGTTCATATATTATTCCTTAATATTGCTTCAGCACAGAATGAGGTGAAATCATACTTTGAGACATTTGCCTAAAATATAGGGTTGCCAATTAAATGTGAGATTTACATTTACTTTCAATCAAATTTATTATGTTTATCAAATACCTTGTCATTTTATTCTACAGAGAAAACCATACGCTTCATCAGTAATATTATTTTGTATGTTGGTCCTTACCATTTTCCATGTGCTATATTTGAATACAATTAAATTCTAATTATTCAAATCAGTCAAATTTAGAAAATTCGATGGTCGAAGTTACCTCATTTGCATATTCAAAATTCGAATTTTTTTAATGTGTGACCTAACTTTATAGTTTGTTTGGTATGTTTGTGTGCACTGTTGAATCATACGATCCCAGGAGGCTGTCCTTATTTTTTAAAATGCCAATTTTCTATTTATAATTACCCAATGGCACATGCTACTAAAAAAGAATGTCATTATGAAAATGGTTTATTTACATGAAGCAGGGTTTTACATATGAGTTGTTTGGGGGTATAGTTTTCTTCAGAGTTAAGACTTTTGCATAAAAGTCCCTTATAAAACAGTGTTGGTACTAGCTTTAATACAGCATGCTCGGGGAAATTTATTGGTCATGGTGTGTATAGCCTAAGATGATAGGACTTTTATCTTTTTAAAGAAAAAAAAATCATTCCATTTCCCTGAGATAAATTGTAAATTTTGTACAATTTCCAATTGACCTGCTTTACCTATGTGACTGAACAAATCCATTCTTGATCGTTCTTCATGTACTCTTTGACATTTGTATGCTGTATGTACCATATTAGAGCAATGATTACAGGGTAACCATATAATTCCAGATGCCTAAGCAGGTACTTTTATAAACGGTTCCTTTTGAACTTAATTTTTTTATATCACTTGTATGTCATTCTGGCTTTGAGATACTCATTAGATGATGACAGTACAAATATACTGAGATGTGCTGAGTAGACCTCATCATTTAGGCTTCAGAGATACTGTATATCAAGATGGTTATACTTATGATTACGTGACCTTCGGTTGACCGTGAAGTGATCTGTCCGTCTATCTCATGTAAACATACTTTTTTTTGCTTTTCCACTTGTTTGGCTTCTCTCCTTGAGACTTTGAAAGCTTGATATGGAAAGATTGAGTTTACTCTTTGCTAAAACTTTGTAATGAGAGAAAAAGTGACCTCTAAGGTTCACCTACTTATTAGAAATTCATTGAATTACAGCAATTACTTCCAGAGATGGAAGACCATTCACATTTACCTGCATCTGGTTTAAGGATTCATGGTTTCGCTCTGCTTTCTATTTTGTCCCATCAATGAGTTTTCCAATCTCTCAAGCTACAACATTATGTAAAAGCAGTGCTCACTGTTCTAATTTCTCTTCTGTTCAATATTATTTGAGGCTTTGGGTCATCTTACCTAGTTTCTAGCAGTCATTACGTCAGCCAAGAACTATCCTGCTATTCAACATAACAATATTGCAAAATATGCACCAAGACCAGTTCCATCCCCCTATTTCTCCTACTGTAGCTGAATCTCTATTCATAACAACCTTCAATTTGCCTCTGCCTATTGTGTACAACCATACAGCTGGCCTTTTGGGACAAGCTGTGCTAAAAACTGTTTGCAGGTTAGAATTCAGTGCTTTCCTTTTTATTCTGTGCTTCTATTTTCCTTAGGTGGTAGCACTGCCAGATACAGGGCTGGATTCATTCAAGAATCATTTATGTCTTTCTCTCTGTAAATTTTCAAATGCCTCTATAGGCTACAATATTTTAGGCAAACCCAGGGCTTACTTTGTTCCAGGCAATGAAATGCTTAAACAAATACTAATAAACAAAGCTCTGTGTAAAGCCACCTCTCAATAAATGAATATAGCCATAATTCTAAGAAAGCCTAGATCATTCTTTTTTTGGGCTACTTTAAAGTCTCTAATGAGATCAGAATGACAAAGAAATTTCTAACAATGTGTCCTCAGCTGCCCTAGATCCTTGGGCAATGATTTTGTGTACAGTATATCCTGATTGCTGCAGAAGGATTCGGATAAGGCATCTAATGCGCTCACCATATCAAAATCCAGTAATCACTCACATCTAAATCCCCCCTTATCTTTTAGAATCTCTAGGCAATCCTTCAGCAATGACCTGACAAAAAAACATGTCCTGGATGCACATCGCAGTTCATCTTCTCTTTATATATCCAGACCAGAGAACTGTGTCCCCTTTAGATGTTACAGTTATTTTCCCATTTATGGCACAAGACTAACAGAATAAGACGCCTGCCAAATGTATTCTTATTTAAACACAGACAGTTAAAATGTATACTAATTGGACATGCTTATTAACAAAGGCAACATTTTTTGGGAGTTTCAACATCTACTAATATTGTGAAGAGCAGATTAGGTGTCAGATCAACAATTACCCCATGCACCATACTCGGTGCCAAAATGGAGACTATACTCAGGAAACAAACTGTGGTAATCAGGAATAAATATTGACTTGAATGTGACAATGGTAACAGGTGTTGCCCCATAAAGGTGCAACTGCAGCAACATACATACATGCATCATTACAACTTCACTCAAGGCTTTTAATTGTCTGTTGCACCATAATTCTGTCCATTAGCTTTGTATACAACTGCGTGCAATCCTTGTGATGTGGATGAGGACAGTTGTTTCCCACCAGTCCAACAGTGAAGTTGATTGCCCTTTGTACATCCACAGTAAGCTACTGTTTCTGGGGCAAGTTACTGGATTCAGGTCAGGAATGAGGGTCAAAATAAGCCCTGGCCTTGCTAATATGCAGAGGTCCAAGCAGCCAGCCACCAGCCTACTCCATAGCGACTGTCTATGGGCATTAGCCATAATGCACAGATTGCCAGTCTGGCCTAAATGGATGCTCACAGAAAATGGGCATTCATTGAGTAAAGTAAAATCATGATCAGAATGACTGACTAGAGTTTAATTGGCTAGTCAGTCCACCAAAGTAATAGACTTGTCCTTCTAACATACAGTATATGCCTAAATTAAATTCACATGTTTACAGAACTGGGAGAATTCATAATGTATTTCCTAATTCTAATTCTTAATTAGGCAAAAAATTATTATGCTGATTCATCACTTTACTGTTTCTACTGGACCTGTCCAGACCACCCTTGAAGCTCAATATGCCTGTTGTGTGTTCCCCCAGCTCATAATTCTAACATGAATGATTCCATATCTCAAGGGAAGCCTTTCATATTCACAGGACTGGTGTTGTCACTTCCTTCAACATTGCTGAAGGAATGCTGCTATGGTATTTCCCACCATATATTTAAAACCATATGTCCACCTAGTTCTAGTATAGTATAATTATTGTGTAGTATTTATGTAGCGTTCAATGGGGATCTTCACCTTTAAATATGGTAGGACTTTGCAAAATATCACTTCAGAAACTCTCCCCTATTTTGGAGACAGCCCACAACTGGTGATTGGGATGTGAAAGCAATTTCTTGCCTATTGATAACACATGAAGGAACAATTTTGGGCAATAACATCCCCATCCCTTTACCAGGAATGATGATCTGGGATTTTCTGCAAGCATCCTGAAGAGGTGGGGTTTCAAACCCAAACTCAAAATAGTTTTTTGCTGTATTAAAATCTCTCAATTATGTTTATTGCACAATCATGAAAACAATCCACTTTTTTAGTTGTTGTTATTTTTAGTGGAAAAGTTGCTCTAATCCACCTAAGATTGCATGGGGCGAAATTAGGATCTTAAACATGTTATCTTTCATGTTCCATTAGCACAAATAGATTTTGCTATGATGTACAAAACTTTCAAGGTGGTCTAACTTCTAATACTGGCTGACAATAGCTGCCAACTTGGCCCTTCAGACATTATATGTAGCTGACTTTTTCTGGAGGGGCATCCAATATTTAATTATAAAGTTTTGGGGTATGCGCTATTCTTGTAGCAATAACCGTGCACGGGTCCACTTCCATGTGCAACACATAAATTAGTATTAAGGGGTCTGTTTACTAAAGTGCGAAAAATTTGAATGTAAATTTCTACATGTTATCGCTGAGAATATTTTTCCGCCAGAATATTCTCAGCGACTAAGTTTACTAAACAGCGATGCTCTCAGAAGTCATTGCGATCACTTGCGGTAACTACATTACCGAACCAGTTTACATTAGCGCTAATTTTAGAGAGTTGCAAATTTTCTGGAGACAAATTATGTTTGCAAATATTTATTCTAGAAAATAGTCTTGTTTTATGGCGTTAATTATGGCAATTTTTACTGTGACATTTATGGCCAGAAATGCATATTCAAAACTCATAAACTTTATTGACTGATGATTATACCAGCCAACAACATTACTAGAGTGACAGCAATCAAACATGTCTGCTTCATATAAACCCATACTTCATCCATCCACTCACACACCCTTCAGCCAATAGAATCATATGAACAAGAAATCATACCAGTTATCTCTTTGTATCATTTAAATTCACAGTTTAATGAGAATTAAACTCCCATTGAGATTTTTCTGGCCAAAAAATAAGTTAACGCCACTTTATAGATGGCGGTAAAATGTTGCGAATATTCTGGCGTTAATTTTGTCTTTCACACATTTCGCTTTTACGAAGCGTTATTTTCTGCGATAACTGGTGAAAAAATATTCTTGCGCAAGAATATTCGCAAATTTATATTTAGTGCAGTTTAATAAATTCGCGAACATATTCTGCGTGAAATTTGTCTATATTTTGTGTGAAAAATTTTACTGCACTTTAGTAAACAGACCCCCAAATAAGAATTTAAATAAGAAAGGTACATGGCTAGATTTAAAAAAAAAAAATCCCTGTAAAACCTGTTTTTTCCCTGGAGTGGAAAGTGGAGTTTTTATATACTGTATTTAATATGTTTTATTAATTTTGAGAAAATGTTGGTTTATATTTATGAATTTGGTTGCACATTGTCATTTTAGAATGTATGATAAAAAAAAGAAAAAAGTTATTTTTGTATTTTATGGTGCTTAAGCACTTTATTCTTATGCACAATCAGATTTGTTTAACTACAAAGTTAAAAATATTTTATTAATTTCATGTTCCCTATCCTCAGGATGGATAATTTTTAAACTTCTTTATAGAGAATTAAAGTAGTGAATTGATCTCTTCAGGTTCCAGGCTTATGGAAAATGCTACTAATGAGGGTTAAACAAATAGCTAGATGGCCAACCCTATGAAGCGCCCAATAGCGCAAAATGCCACGGTGTGGCTGACACAAGACCCGGGGAAGACACTGCAATGTGGTGTGCTTTTTGAATGTGTTACAAGATTTTTTGTTATGGATAAAATGCACAAAAAAATGTTTTAAGTAAGAACCTGTGCATGTTTCAAATTTACAGTATGTGAGGGACATCCAATGGCCTGCCCAAGTGATAACTGGCAGAAAATAATAATAGATATCTATTGAATAGGTTAGAGTAGACAAGGACCAGATTGGCTCACTGATGCTGTACTGTCCCAATCTATTATTGAACCAGATCAATCTGAAACAGTGCTTTGATGGCCAAACTGGGCAAAGATTTCCCTCATTTAGCGACTTCGCCAAATGAGCAGATCTACCTTTATGTATCCAGTTGTATGTATTCCCTGGTTGCTCCAGATCTTGTCAAAGGAAGGTTCTTCCTTCTTTCTGAGAATAGGCCCAGTTCTGCCATTGCCTTAACACTGGCAAACTGAGGTGTAACTGCTCAAGGGTTTAACAATCGTAACAAGAGACTTTGCTTCTTGCTGCCTATTCGCAGTATAATTTATTCATAGTATCACCGGATTGTGACAGCAATACCAGTTAGTTCAAAGTTCATTGATTAGCGCTCATTTTATATCTCCATGTTACAGAGCCATCAATCTGTTTTTCTCTCTCTCTCTTCAAGTCTTTTGCCAAGTTTTTTTCACACCCCCCCCATCTCAATAGAAATTTAATTTCCCCTTCAAAAAGTGACAGGGCTAATTGCTCATTGTAGGATTGCTGTGGCATACAGGAAGTACGTATGCAGAAGAAATGCAAAGCCCTCTCACCTCTGTGTGATTAATTACACCCTTAGCTCTGGCTCTCTTTCACCCCCAGCAATAATTCAAAGCCTGGGAGAAAATTGAGGTTTTTCTTTTCCTGTACTGTTTAATTAATTACACATGTCTCTGCTTTACATGTGCCAGGGACGAAAGCCTTTTGTTTTTCTTCCCCAATTATTTTCAATCCCCTTTCTACGGAGGTGACAGCAGCCGAAGGAACAACAGTAGCGGAAGCCTCAGTGCTGCTTGGCCCAGGAATCTTCCATTCTTCCTTTCAGCAACACAGACAAACATTTTGGCTCCCCAGTGGATTGGAGATGAACAATCATTTTCTAACTATACAAAACAACATCCGTACCTACATTAATATCTGCCACTTGTGTGTGTGTGTGTATTTACAGTATATATTGCATAAAAAAATAAAAATTCTGCCTTGCTTATGGCAGGTATTTGAAATATATGGTCAGGATTAAAGCAAGTTTTTTGCAAGCACATGGTAGGATTGGCTACCCTTTATCTGAAAAGCTCAGTTACTGTGCTACCCTCTGTCTGAGACAGGGTAGACAAAATAATTGAACTATAAAAATGTATGAATATATGAAATCTGAACATTTAAAGTGAGACAAAAAAACAACAACAATATCCTTGTTCGTTAATGGCATTACAAAAGTCGCTATCTACGTAATGACGGTATCCCTTTAATTCCACCCATGTAATAAATATTGCATTGCAAGGGAACAGAACCTTGGGCAAGGATTGCAGTTCCTTAGCACTGGGTAAAATTTGCTTTATGATTCTGCTGGAAACTTTCCAAACATGTTAGCCCAGAGCCATGTGTAAATATTAACCCAGGCAGCCTTGATATTCTCTGATAAGACCCTGCTTGTATTAACTCTGTGTTTCTTCAGCCAGTCTTGCCGGATTCATTCTAATCTTGTTTATATGTAGGGGAAGCAACCGTTTTTAAAACAGAGATTGAAACTGATAGCTATTAAAGGAAAACTAAACTGTAACCTGTTTCTAAAGGAAAATGTTTTTCTTGACATTCCCAAGTGTTTTTAGTTATATTGTGCACTTCAGCCTGACGAATACCAGTTCTTAGCAACAGGTTTCCTAGGTTTTGGGCTGACATGACTGTTCTGCTTCCCTGTGGGTGCAGCCTGCCAGGAAAAAGGGAACCAATATTAGGCTCAGTGCTGTTACAGTCCATGACAAATAGCAATGTCAGTTGACAGGTTCACCTACCACAAACCAATCACTTTTATTAAAAGGCCCCAGATTCTTTATTTCTAAACACATATATACAAGTCTGGACTGAGAATTAAAATAGGCCCTGGCATTTGAGGTACACAGAGGCCCAATCAGCCCACACAGAGGCCCAAACAGCCCCCACCAGCCCACTAAATCCTGACTTTCTATGGCATCTTATAGCAGCCCCTCTGGCACTTGCCAGAACCGACAGAATGCCAGTCTGGGCCTGCAAATATAAACATCTAATATGTTGCCAATAAATATCAGTAATATTTGAGACAAATATAAAACCACAAATCAAGGATTAAAACGAATAATTCCTTTGTTTCTGCTCAATGCTACAAACCATTGTCTCCCCACAACTCACACCCCTTCCCTCACTGGCCTAGGCCTGCCATCTAGATTTTATTTTACCAGCAATGTACCTTTAGCCTTTGACTGTGTAATAGTGATGGGCGAATTTATTCGCCAGGGTGAATTCGCGGCGAATTCCCGCGATTCGCAGCTGGCGAATAAATTCGCGAAATGGCAGCAAAAATTCGCCGCCAAAAAATTCGGCCAAAAAAACAAGTCGCTCGTCGTTTTTGATGCGATGCGCGACGAAAATGATGTGACGCGCCGCGTTTGATGCGACGCGTGTCAAAAACAAGGCACGACTCGTTTCGCAAATTTTTTTGCGAATTTCTCTGGAAATTCGCTAATTTTTCGGCGAAGCGAAACGCGGGAGATTCGCCCATCACTACTGTGTAAATCTGCCCCTTGATGTCATAATTCCACCCATTATGTCACAGACCCATCCCCCCACTGGCCCTCCTTCCTTGTATTGTGGCTAGGGTTGCCACCTTTCTTGAAAAAAACCCCGGCCTTCCTATATATTTATCTTTTTTTCCTATTAATAACATTGGGATCAATCACTAAAAATACCGGCCAGGCCGGTAAAATACTGGCCAGATGGCAAACCTAATTGTGGCTTGTACTTTCAGTATAAAAATATGGCAACCCTACTTTGGCTCAAAGCCTCATTCATACAAGATCTCAACTGGCTGCCCCTTCCACTGCTGTGGCTACTCATACCATACTAATACCCAACTTTATTCCATGTTCTGGGGAGAATGGGAGCTGCTAAAGAAACAGTAAAAAAAGGACTCTACCTCCCACTCCTTTCCCCTTTTAATCTCATGGCACCACCCCTTTTGCTAGACCCACAATAACCACCCCCCAGCATTCCAGTCCCCTAACCTGTCTAGTTCACTATTCTAGAAGGGGTTCTCCACCTTTAAGTTAACTTTAAGTATGTTATAGAATGGCAAATTCTAATAAACTTTTCAACTGGTCTTCATTTTTTTGTATGGTTTTTTTTTTTTTTTAAATTATTTGCCTTTTTCTTCTGACTCTTTCCAGCTTTTAAATTGGGGTTAATGATATCATCTAAAAACAAATGCTCTGTAAAGATACAAATGTACTGTTATTGCTACTTTTTAGAACTCACTTTTCTATTCAGGGCCTCTCCTATTCATATTTCAGTCTCTTATAAAAATATGGTAAAATATGCATATGGTAATGTGGACCCTAGCAACTAAATTGCTGAGGCTGCAAACTGGAGACCTGCTGAATAAAAAGCTAAATATTTCAAAAACCACAAATGATAAAAAATTAAACCCAAGTGCAAATTGTGTCAGAATATCACTCTCTACATCATACAAAAAGTTAACTGAGAGGTAGACAATGCCTTTAACCCTGCCATGGCCCCATCATTTCCCAATGCCTGTCTCACTTTCTATCTGGTTTCCACTTCAAACAAATTGATCCAGTCCATTTGATTCCTTGTTTTTGTAAACAGGACAATAGTCGATTAATTTACAGGTGCACGGAGAGCATACAATACAGGCAGGGGATCCATTATCCAGAAAGCTCCAAATTTCAGAAAGGCTGTCTCTCATAGCCGCTCCTGGTAACTTTAAAAGCCAAAGTTCCAGTTATTAAACAAGAAATTTGGCTTTTATAGCACAGAGAGCACAATTTCTCTCTCTGCTTTAGCGATGCGGCCCCCCACGGACCATCAGGAAATCATAAGGTAAGCGCGACTGGGCAGGGGGGGGCAGCATTTCAGGACTGAAACAGTCCTGGCTACACTTAAGGTATGAAGATCCAAATTATGAAAAGATCTGTTATCCAGAAAGCCCCGTGCCCTGAGCAATATGAATCACATGTCCCACACCTGTACAATGAAAATGGTTAAATGATATGAAAAATTTGTGGATGTGTTGCCATTTTAAAACTTGTGCTGGATTAAATTATGACCAATTTAGTGCCAAACAACAATAATTCCATTCAAAGGCTGCTCGGAATTATTGTTATTTCTATTGGAAATGCTGGTAAGCCATTTAGCCTGACAATATGTTCTAGCTACCAGTGTGTGAAGCTGATATGGTCAGTGTTCAGGATTGGGTTGAGTCCGGGGTGGGGGGGGTCTTCATGGCTGTGCTTTCATTATCTTTATTGTTTCTGGTCACAGCATAAGCATTTTTTTGCCTTGGGTGCCTAGGAAGGGTGTCTCTTTGATGGCAAGCATTATTGCATAAATAAAAATGAAAGTTAACTTTGCTTAGATTAAGCTATTCCCTTTATTTTGCCATCGGTGTTGGGTAGGCTGGGTTGAGTCCTACTTGCGAGCAGAGTATCTTCTTTCTGCATAATGCAACATGTCTCTGGCAGATGCAATGCCTGATGGCTCACAGTGGGGCCTACTCAGATCTTTTGCCCTCTTTTCTTTAGATTGGAAACAAAACCCATTGGAAGGGGGGCGTTCTGCTACAAGGCATCGCGGTTCATATCTGAAGTCCTGCTGCCTCTTGAATTTCGGGCCCTTATCTTCGTTTTCCCTCAAAGGCTGTGCTTGTTCTAGCGGAAGCTAATGAATAGGGACGCAAAGCCATGAAATGGGAAATAACGGCATAGCTTAATCAGGCATTCAACCTCATGCCTTGCTTATCAAGCGTGGAGAGACAGAGAACCTCAAGTAACTAATAACCCTCTACCTGCCAGAACAGAGTGCAAAGCCTCATAGCAGAAGGGTTAACAGCAATGGCAATAAGGCCTAAATTGTGTTGAGTGCTATACTTTGCCGGTTGTCTGCATGAAAACCCCCGGAATTGACAAGATATAGGAAACGTCTATAGTTGTGAAATGGAAAACAACAAACTACTATTCTGGGGCAGGAAATTTTTGCGCCAAACTGGGCACGGCTGAGTGGCTTCCCTCTCCTGCTTGAATGTAACTAAAGCTGACACTTTCCATGAGAGCGATTTGTTACCACAATGAGGAACCAGAGGAGAGGAGCCAATCAGATAACCCTGCCACAGGAACTCTCCTTGACTTGGATTTGAAACAGCAAGTTTTATCTGCACTTCAGAAAGAAAATGTGACTGTTTATTCTTCTCTCAAATTATTTTCTCTCTCTGTCTTCTAGATCTCAGGGAGCAAAGGACAAAGGAGGCAGTGAGAGAATGACAGAGGCAGAGATGGGAGGGAGAAACATAGGGAGAAAGAGATGGGAAGGAGAGCAACAAGAAAGAAGCAGTTGTTGGAGACAGAGCTCTCTGAGAAAGAGAGGGACCATGGACTAAGGTTGCCACCTGTCCTCATTTAATCCGGACAGCCAGGTTCTCAGCAGGGATGCCCAAGTCAAGAAAGTCTGCCCAGTTTTCCCAAAAAAGGGAAACCAGGTAGGATTTCCCCTGATTGACATGGCGACCAGCCAATCTTTGATCGCCATGTCATAACCCTGCCCACGTCCACAATCACAAGTCACTGACCTGCCCCAGGACATCATGGCACCACCTCACCCAGATCGTGAGCCGCAAAAAAAGGTGGCAACCCTACTAGGGATCCTATATACCACTTGCATTCAGTGGCGTAACTACTCCCTGTTGAGCCCTGTTACAGGATGGGCACATGGGCCCCCTTGTCGGGCCCTTAACTCTATAAATCCGATGCTGGAGTGTTGATAGCATAACCATAACCATTATCGTGACTCTGATGCACCCCTGGTAGTTACGCCACTGCTTGCATTATGGCTGCACTTTCCCACTTTTTCCAACTTTTTGATTGTGTAGGATGTATATATATTTACACACAAGTCTTTAGTAAGAGTGCAACAAAACTGATGGATCTCCATCAAAACATTTACAGAATAGAGACCTATTATGCAGAATGCTTGGGACCTGGGGTTTTCTAGATTGAATTTTTATACCTTAATGGGGGAATGTAATAAAAGTCGGTAGCAGAAAAACTATTCACAATGCGAAACATTATACCGATGTGAGAACAAATTTTGCTTTGCGAGAATTTAATATAGCTTTTGCGAACCCGGAAACTGTTTAGCGACCACTTCCGACAGTGGTAGAACGTTTGCGAATTTTATAGCTTGCGCCAATTCACTGTCAATGTAATAAAGCTTCTTACTGAAAAAGTTATGTTTGCTCCAAAAGATTACACCTTCAAGCACTTCTTAAGAGTGCGCAATTAAAATTTGAAATGCAATAAGTTTAAAGAACAATATTACATTGCTAGAAGTGCATTTGTATTATTAATGGTGCGAATTGTTTTTCTCTTTGCGACTTTAATTACATTCCCCCCTAAGTCTGCTAAAAACATTAAAACATTAAATAAGCATAAGTGGATTGTTTTACTTCCAATATATCTTAGTTAGGATAAAGTACAAGGTACTGCTTTATTACTGCAGTGATAAGGGAATAATTTAAAAAATATATAGTTATATGGTTATAATCGAGTCTATGGGGAATGGCCATTCCTTGATTTGATGCTTTCTGGATAACAGGTTTGCAGATTAGGGATTCCATACCTATATTTTGCAACTCCCAAACTGAATGATTCTGCAAACTGTAACTGATTGGAACTTGTTATTCAGGCCATGCCTGTCATTGCTGCTTCACTACAGTAGAGGCTTCCAAACAACAGGGGAGGAAATTATTAATTACCCCCCCTTTTTAAAAATTAATTTAGGATAAGAGTTTGGGGAATTTTATGTTATTATGATGTATTTTTAAAGCACAAACATATTCCATATCAGGCCCGGACTGGCAATCTGTGGGTTCTGTCAAATGCCAGAGGGGCTGCTATAAGGTGCCATAGAAACTCCGAATTTAGTGAGCTGGTGTGGCTGTTTGGGCCTCTATGAGGGCTGATTGGGCCTCTGTGTATCTGACATGCCAGGGACTATTTTAATTCTCAGTCCTGACCTGTTCCAGATTACTGTACAACAGAAAACAGTGATGTACAGGCCATCCGATACCCGTGGGTCTGGCGGGTTCAGGCTAGGGTTGCCACCTTTTATAGGAAAAAATACCGGTCTAACCCCAACCCACAGTCCCGCCCAAAGCCACGCCCACAGTCCCGTCCACATCCCCGCCCAAAACCATACCCCCAAACTGTACCCCCTTACAGTCCACACAGGCAGCTGTTTGCACGCACCTCGCTCCTGCACCCCCATTAATTGAGAAGCCAGTCACATCAAAAATCTCATCACGCGAGACATCAAGTCGGCAAGTAAGCACCGTGACATTTGTAGGCAAAGGTGGGAATGACAAGTAGAAAGAGGGGGGGGGGAGTGAGCAGCAGCGAAGCGGCAGTTCCTCTCCTCACACTAATTTTACCGGCAGTGTAATTGACGGTATTTTTTCAATACCGGCACCGGTCTAGAAGCTCATTTTCCCGGCTAAGCCGGTAAAATACCGGCTGGGTGGCAACCCTAGTTCAGGCCGACCTTGCTGTGCCGTTACACCTTACACTGCTGACTTTCGGCTTCCGGTTTGATAGGTGGGTGCCTGCCCTGGTCCTTTTGTGACATCATTAGAAGGTTGGGTGGGCGTTGGTCTATAAATGGAGGACAGAAGTCGGGTGCAGGCAGGTGCAGGTTTACATCAAACATAACGCTCTGTGTTTCAACAAAAGCCCACGCTTTAAAAACAGGTATTCCCTTTCAATACAAAATATTTCATGTTGTATGGGGTCTAACTGAATGAATTTGATCAACCAGAATGCTTGGAAACTAAGTTTACTAGAGAAGAATTTCTGTAATTTGGACCACCATACCAAAAGTCTGGTAAAACCATTTAAACGTTGAAAAATAATATTAAACACTATTACGGATTTGTGCAGAATTTACAGGAAGGCCACACCCCCATGACCAGTTTGGCACAAAAATTTCCCGCCCCAGTATAGTAGTTTTTTCCATTTCACAACCATAGACGTTTCCTGTTTTGCTAGTCTTGGGGGAGTGCTCTTCCTGTAAATTCTGAGCTTTCTGGAAAACAGGTTTCTCGATAGGGGATCTAGTTATTTAGCACAGCATGACTCAGATTGGCACTAGCTAGTAATATACACAAGTACAGGAATGGGATCCATTATCTGCAAACCCATTATCCAGAAATCTCCCAATTACAGAAAGGCATCTCTCACAGATCCCATTATAATCAAATAATCCAGATTTTTTAAATTGATTTCCTTTTTCTCTGTAATAATAAAGCAGTTTCTTGCACATGATCCAACCGAATAGATAATTAATCCTTAACGCAAAACCTGTATATTGGGTTTATTTCATGTTTACATGATGTTTTAGTAAATTTAAGGGATGAAGATTCAAATCATGGAAAGATCCGTTATCCTGACAACCCCAGGTCCCGCGCATTCTGGATAACAGGTCCCATTCCTGTGTATGTGTTTTTCACTAGCAGGGGAACACATTTTTAGTCTTTAGGGTCATTTACAATCACAAGCACAGTTGACAGTTAAAAGTGCAAAAGACAGGATAGAATATTAAGTTGTTCTTTATTTAACTTCTGCATGTCATGTATGCAGGGCAAATATATTTTATTTATGTTTTTGCAGGGAGCCAGGCAATTAGCTATGAGGCCATAGTATCGTGTGTGCACATTCCTCTGTATATTTGCATTTATACATGTAAGGCATTCTCCATAGACTTCAGTATAGCCATCCTAAAGAGGACTATTGGGAATACCTCAGGGGGCGCAAGCAATATTGCAACTCCCACTCATATGCAGTATATACTGGCAAACATGCAGGAAAGGAATGTTTTAAGTACACAATAAACTTTTGCCCTCATGTCTGGGAAAGAAAATGTAAGATACATCATCATCATTTATTTATGTAAAAGTAAGTATTTATATAGCACTTTTCTCCAAGGGGACTTGATGTAATCAGTATGTTCTACAGCAATCGAGGCAGCCGTCACAGGTGCACTGACTCTGCTGGGACACAGCGCAATTGTGATTATGGCCAATGACTCCCATACACACACAGAATTAGGTAATCAGTTGACCTGCTACTCAGCTCTGGACCAACACTCCACAGTTTCATCAATCAAAGAACTTGGCAGAAGGCCCATAAACCTACTGGTAAACATACAGCTCAGTCAAATACTGGTCAAGTCAACTTGTGCTGATTATTTGTGCGCAAGTAAGGTGGCACTGGGATCTGAACAATTTTTAGATCCAGTATCAGAAGCACCCCATTTGCGGTCCAACATTTGATTCATTGGTTGTCATTAACTAGTAACAGAGTTACCACCATAGTTTCATAAACACTCCACTGTTATATAACGATTATTAAAAAAAAACTGCAGGAAAATCCACATCGGCAATGAGTAATTTGTTCCAAATATCTCTTAAAGGGGTTGTTCACCTTTGAGTTAACTTTAAGTATAATGTAGAGAGTGATATTCTGAGACAATTTGCAATTGGTTTTAAATTTTTATTGTTTGTGGGTTTTGAGTTATTTAGCTTTTGATTCAGCAGCTCTCTAATTTGCAGTGTCAGCAATTTGGTTTCTAGGGTACAAATTACCCTAGCAACCCTGCATTGATCTGAATAAGAGACTGGAATATGAATAGGAGATGGATTGAATAATATGATAAGTAATAAAAAGTAGCAATAACAATACATGTGTAGCCTTACAGAGCATTTGTTATTAGATGGTGTCAGTGACCCCCATTTGAAAGCTGCAAAAAAACAGAAGAAAATTGCAAATCATTAAAAAACTATGAAAAATAAATAATGAAGACCAATTGAAAAGTTTCTTCGAATTTGCCCTTCTACAATATACTAAAAGTTAACTTGAAGGTGAACCACTCCTTTAAAGGGATACTGTCATGGGAAAACATGTTTTTTTCAAAACATATCAGTTAATAGTGCTACTCCAGTAGACTTCTGCACTGAAATCCATTTCTCAAAAGAGCAAACAGATTTTTTTTATATTCAGTTTTGAAATCTGACATGGGGCTAGACATTTTGTCAATTTCCCAGCTTGAACTGCTTTCTGGCAGGCTGTTGTTTTTCCTTCTCAATGTAACTGAATTGTACACAATGGGGCATGGGTTTTACTATTGAGTGCTGTTCTTAGATCTACCAGGCAGCTGTTATCTTGTGTTAGGGAGCTGTTATCTGGTTACCTTCTCATTTTTCTTTTGTTAGGCTGCTGGTTGGGGGAAAGGGAGGGGGTGATATCACTCCAACTTGCAGTACAGCAGTAAAGAGTGATTGAAGTTTATCAGAGCACAAGTCACATGACTTGGGACAGCTGGGAAATTTACAACATGTCTAGCCCCATGTCAGATTTCAAAATGTGAGTCTCACAACAAGGGCGTATAGGCCACCTGCAATGAATTCCCAATTCTTCTCATTGAGAGAACTTAAAGCTTAGCATGAAAGTCAATTTGGGAGAGGTTTGTAGTGAATACTTATAGATTTTCTTGGCAATTTGGCTGCTACACTAATATTTTCATATATTTGAGCTAAGCCGAACCATGACCCAAGGTTAGACCTTCAAGGAAGACTCTAGGTAATCATGTCAGTAAGAAGACTCCAAAGCTTTCAGTTTAAATATTTAGTCATGTGTACTATAGGGTTTCTGGGTAAATAAACATCACTTCTAACAGGATCTACAGTATTCCCCTTAAATAGGGTATGGGGAATAGAGGGACATCTGTGATTGAGTGGGCCATATTTATGAGTTTGGGTGTGGGAAGCACATGCAAGGAGGCTATGTGTAAATGTAAAGAACCGTCTGGAAGATGGAGGTGGGGGCTATGTGAATGGATGCGTTGCTGTTCGTATGAGATATTTTTGCAAGGCTTTTTAAGTGAAGGTGCATCACTCTTACAGATACATGTTATTTTTTAAGTCAAATAACATCCACATATCATTCATAAGACCTCAAGTTTCAAACAAGGAAAGTTCATTAGGCTTTGGATATAAAAAGAACCGGGTTTTATTTATTGTCTGAGCTTTAAAAGTGGACAACTGAACTATCTGTCATCCCCGGCTCTTAGTCTAGTTTATACTGGAGAAGTAAGGAAGTTAAACAGGAAGGCAGGAAGATTATGCAGAATAAAACATATGTTGCACAATCTCATGTGGGCCACATAATTTATTGCAACATTATATATTCATATTTCCAGGAGACACTGGCCTGGGAGTCTGAGGCTGCAAGAGTTTAATTTCTGGCAATGGATTGGTGCAGACTGGCCCACTGAGGAAGAGAGGGGTGTTTGGGCTTGGAGGTGTGGGGTGTCAGGTCTCACCAACAACTTCACATCTCCAGCCATAAAACACGCTAACACATCTGCTGGGGGCTTTGCTCCCTAACAAGTTGAAATTGACTAAAACGACTAGGCTTTAGAGCTCAGAATTAACTAATTAACTGGATCTGTGCCCCTTTAAGAGGTACATTTATTGATGATGGTGGGGTAGTGAAGACATTTATACATACACATACAGTATATGTAGATATTTGAGTGCAGATATCAGGAGTCTGGGGGGGTGGGGCAGTGAATTAACCCTTTTATTGCCAAAAAAGTTGAGGCCAGCAAGCAATGGAGTTGATAAAGCATCTGTAAGCTTGCATTGTTTGTTTAAGGAAAGTGCTATAGAAAATCACTGTACCAACATTGGGACTAGGATGCCTTCTTCCAATAAAGAAGAAAGGTTCCTAACTATGCAGATGCTTTACATACCATTTTATTGAGGTTAAAAGAGTGAGTTATACTCTTATATACTGAGAGACCTGCTTGTTTGTCAATGTTGCCAAACGAGTAGCTCTCTCCCCAATATGCCCACCCTGAGTTGAGCGATATCTGGCTGATCCAATTGTGGGACCTAAGGCCCAACGATCAGATCAGAATGGAGCCGATACGGGCGGTCAGATTGTGGGACCGCATCAACGAACAGATATGGGCACATGATTTTTAGTCCCGTCCGATCGACATCTGGCCGACTTTCAGCCAGATTTCAGGGATCAGGGATGCATGTCGGAGGGCCCCATAGGCAGGACAGTACTCAGTCTGTCGGCAGCTTTTATTGGCTCATGTATGGCCATCTTTAAGTGCAATTCTCTGCTTCCACAACCACCTTACTTGGTTTGATTCCAGTACTGGGATGTTTGGGCTTTAGGTTAGCATCAACTCCAGAAGATTAATATCTGTGCTTTTTCAGACTGCCTGCAGCAGCCAAATTGCCTTACACTTAGTAAGTTAGGTTGAATAAAAAAGTCCATCAATTTTAACCTTTTATGTCTATATAACTTGCCTAACAACTTGTTGATCCAGAAGAATGCAAAAAAAAAAAAAACCTTTTGAAGCCTCGGAGGGGGAAAATTCCTTCCGATGGCACTCGGACCAGTCCTTGATTCAACTTGTAGTAAAAGCCAGTTTCCAATCCATAGCAGCCAACTTCACTAAGACCAACAGACAGCAGTCATTTGCAGGCACTGTATTAGTTGCAAAATCCAGTTAAATCACATGTACTGCTCCCCCTATGTCCAGAATCTTACTTACCTCATCATACAAAACAAACAAATTTGTCTGACATGACCTATCCTTTATAAAGCTATTCTGATTATTGATCATAATGCCATTCTCTAGAACATAATTTTGAATGTGATTCCTCTGCAATACTTCAAATAATTTTCCCACTGCAGATGTCAAACGCAAGGACAATGTGAACAAGGTGCCAGGGCCAGATGGAATACAACTTCAGGTACTGAGAAAGCTTAGATCAGTTTTAGACCAGCCTCTCTTTCTGATTTTCTCAGACTCATTGTCATCTGGTTTGGTAGCTACCAGGCTACTAAGCTTTCTCAGTACCTGAAGTTGTATTCCATCTGGCCCTGGCACCTTGTTCACATTTTCCTTGCGTTTGTATCTACTATGAAATGATTATAATGATGGATATTCTGGGTACACATTTTGATTGTTTAAAGGCAACCACCCCACCTCATGGGACACCACTTTGCCCCAAAAGACAGTGAACCAGGGCCCCAAATCCTTCCTCACTTTCTGAAACATGTGGACTCCATAGAGTGAATAAAATAGATAGAGAGAAAAGAGCACCTTTCTTCTGTACAATACTTCCATGGTCTTTTATCTAATAATTAAATTAATCACAACCAAAATTCATTAACCTTAATAATTAATCTGTACTGAGACCACCTTAGTATTCTACTAAATAATTTATAAAGTGCTAGTACAATTAAATCAATTCATTTATATAATTAATTCAAAATCCATGATTGTAAATTTCCATGAATTGATTAAAGCAATAATAATTAATTAGTGTGATTACCTCAATAATTGATTCCTGCTGTGACCACCTTAGTATATTACTAAATAAATGTAGAGCGCTAGTGCAATTAGATCAATTAATTTACACAATTTACACAATTCATTCAAAATCCATAGAGTGGCAACACTTACAGTTAGGTCCATAAATATTTGGACAGAGACAACTTTTTTTAAAATTTTGGGGCTGTACATTACCAGAATGAATTTTAAATGAAACATCTTGATGCAAACCAATGGTATTCAATATGTTCATTTAAGCCACTAGGTGCGACTGTATTTAACGTATACATCCACCTCTCTTCACGGTGTAGCAAAATTCTCTCTCGGTTTCCTCCTCTCCTTGGTCTTGGGACCTGTTCAAGAATTTGAAACTTGAACAAGATGGTCATTTGAGTTAATTCACGAATTGGCGAAAATTTCACTAAACGAGTCACGTGCGTAATTTTTGACGTGTGTTGCGTCATTTTCGACTCGTCGCGTCATTTTCGAATTTATTTGCCGGCGGCGAATCGCGGCAATTCTTGCCTGGTGAATAAATTCGCCCATCACTATATGCGTGTTGTCTCCATTGAATAATTGGCAAGATGGAGGCATTGGCGATTCAGAATAGTGAGGTCAGACGCACTGATACACAGCACAGATGGACACGCTTGAAGAGGTGGAGTCATGTGGGTATTTGAGGACTTTTAGGTTGGAATCACAATTGTGCATATCACTGACGAAACCTTGAAAAATGTTTGGCTTTTTGTACTCCACATGAATAAAAGTTTGGGGGTACCTTCGTGTACACCAATTCAGTTGTTGAGTGCAGCTGATTTCTTCTCACTACATATTAAATTCACCCTGGGTCACGTCATTCTTTTCAAGCTTGCACAAACCAGAGAGCCTGCAGTTTTTTCCTTACAATCCTGAGTGTATCAAATTTTTTTGGGGATGAAACCCTCCCCCAGGTACTTTTTTTTAAAGAAATACTGCAACACAGATTATAAAATTCTGTTCTTGAATGGCACAATAGTTTAGCATAAGATGTTGGAAAGGAAAAACTAGATGGCATAAGAGTAAATATCTGGAGAGACTGCAGACATCCAGGTGTGGTAATGTAGAACAGAGCCTCTATGAGTCCATAGTCGCCAATCATTGTTCTGCATCCAAAAGCAGTTGATTTTCCATTCAGTCCTCCAGACTAAACCTGCCATTAATTTGTGATCAAGGTCTGTGCCCGTTAGTGTCATGTGTGCAAGATGAAGGGTCACCCATGCCAGGCATCTGTAGCATGTCCCTCGGGCCTTCCAGCCACTTGCATGGGGCTCCATCAGCTTGGTTTGAATATCTTAAAGAGGATAATCTACCGAGATCAGCACACATAGTGTTATTTCTAGGATGACATTGTTCTGCTGTGCACTGTTCTTGCAGTTTCTCGCAGTGGCACATCTAGACTAAAAATAACTAGAAAGCCTTAACAGTTTAACTGCTGGAGCTTTGAGGATAATCATTATGTGCTACGTTAAATCTAACAAGAAAGATTCTCAGACCTGCTTGGGACATCATCTTACTGATGCCGCATGAAGTTGAAGGTCAGGTCATTAAATGTCAACTGCCATGGGTTCCTTAATCTCACTGAGTCTGTAAAGAGTTAAATGGAGGGTAGGCACTGTTAGGAGGTCGTCATTGAGAAAGGACAGGTGGTGATTAATGCTAGAGGGGCCTGCAGCTAACTAGTACCTGGGCTATAATTATCCCACTCTGCAGGGAATGAGGTTCCTGAAGCCATTGTAGGCCTGCAACATCCACCCTGATTGGTTCCAGCCTCTCTACCCCTTCCTAGAAAGAAGGGCAAGGTGCCCCTGTTTCGTCTCCTGCTGTTAATGATGTACAGAACCCAGTATCAGCATGGAACCTTGAGCTATTAATATACAAGTTAGGTTCCTTTACAAAGCATTATTTTCCAAAATAATTTATGAAGCACTAAAATGAAGCATTGTGTCTCATTGCTCAGCATTGCATTTTAATACAAAGCAAGCGTTGTTTGCATATTAGTAGTCCCACTATTTACTAGCACTAGAACAATACTTATGTTTGAGTTTAAAGATTAAAATTTCCATCTCTATATAAGGAAGCCTTCATAAATATTCAAGTAAATACATGCAACAATCGGAACAATGTGCAAGCAGAGCGACTGACTATAACCACAATAGTAACACAATGACTATAACAGAAGTGGTTCTTTATTATTCTTTGCTGTTATTCTATGTTTATAGCACAGTAACTTCAAAAAGTAGTTATCAGAATAACCTTTAGATTGTAATGTATAGTTAGAGCACAATGTTAATCCTGAACAATGTTAACTTCCTGAACAGTTACACAAGATCAACAATCAGCACACAAGTGGATGAGGGTTAGATGCCTCATGCACAAAATCCTGTACATACATTTCTATAATTGATTCACTGGATACTATATTTTTTTTATGTTTCAAGATTTTTATTGTGTTTTACTTAAACAAGATTTTAAATAATTGTTGGTTTCTTCACCTAGACTACTATTAGATCTGAAGTTAGCAACCATATTAAACCAAACCTAATGTGGTGTTTATACAAATGGCCTGCGAGTGTCACTGTGCATACACAGGACTTTCTGTACAGCTTGAAAGTGAAAGTAAGAGTTAATGCTGTTATATAATGGCTGCATGAACCTGCTAATAAAGCATTGTTATACCCTCCTCATCCTCGGCTACCAAACACAACACCTAACACAGCTCAGTAGTAGAATAATGTCTTTAAATCTGATATAGAAGTACATACTGTATAATGTTTTCAACAGAAAACATTTGGAAGTAGCAATTACAGAGTGAGTTAAAACTGTAGCAATCCCAGTTTGATATTTGCAACTAGAATCAAATCAGTCCCAAAATATTGTCCATGTTTATATAAAAAGATTGCTTAAGATGAGGTTCAGCAGTCTTTTCTCTTATTGCTTCTTGAAAGCAGAATTGATTTAAAAGAGTCAGACTATCCATTAATGATGGAGTGTTTTTAGAAAACCAATTTAAAAACAGTTTCTTTGTATGTAAACATCATAAGAAGACTGAAAGACAAGTTTCAGATTTTGGGTGTCCCGACATGTCTTGTCCTGGGAAATTCAGGTGGAGTAAGCAACATCAGTGCTTAATTTGACTTCGATTTTTAAGATTCATCCATTTTCCCAGGGCTAACCAAACCTTACGTACTTATAGGCAACTCCACAAGTAATGAAATCTTAGTCCTCTATTAGTCAAGTCCAAACTAGCACCAGCCCCAATTCTTTTTCTTCTCGGTTGATCTCCCTGCTTTCTTTTTCCTCCTGGTTCTATCAGGTTGGGTTGCTAATGCCAGAGATGGTCAGCTGGGCCTTATGTGTAGGCCTTTTTTAGTTTTAATTTTGTTTCTAAAGATGATTTTGGAGCAGCAATGGTTTTGTGATTTATTTCAAGCTATGCCTAAATGCTATCATTTTAATCAAACGTTAATCTTTAGTGATGGGCGAAACGGCCGCGTTTCGCTTTGCCGAAAAATTTGCGAATTTCCAGAGAAATTCGCGAATTTTTTGCCGATTCGCGAAAACAAGTCGCGCGTCGTTTTTGACGCACGTCGCGTCATTTCAGACGCGTCGCATCGTTTTCGGCGCGTGCCGCGTCAAAAACGAAGCGCGACTCGTTTTTGCGCGGCGAATTTTTTTTGGCTAATTTTTTTGGCAGTTTCGCGAATTTATTCGCCAGCGGCGAATCGCGGGAATTCGCCGCGAATTCTCCCCTGGTGAATAAATTCGCCCATCACTATTAATCTTAATATTATACTAATTTGGTTTTGTGTTATAAATAAACACGGTCACGGGGAGAAAGTTCTCCTGTTTGCTAAACATAATTGTATTTGGAACTTATTAGCACAATAAATCTTCCTCTCTGATCAAACTGATTTCCAAGGGTTCTGACTGTATGGGAGATTCTTAGCCTAAACACTATCATATTCAGACAGAGAGTCATAATAGGGCCTGGCATTTCAAGTACACAGAGGTCCAAACAGCTCCTCACAGGCACAATAAATACAGTTCATGCTTGCATGTGTCAGGGGGCCTATCGGTAGTAGCTATGGACACAGCCATCTTGGATTCCGCACCGGGAAGGTAGGACACTCCATCAGGAGCTCCTGACACCAGTTAAGTGATGCCACAAAAAATGAAAAAGGAGCCACAAAAAATTCTGTGTGTATTTCAAGTCAGAACATCTGGACTAAACTGGATATGTTAATGTGCCAAATGCTAATCACGGCCCATGTAGAGATATACCATGTACAAGTAGAGATGCACTAGAGATGATGTGAGATGGGCTACAGCTGAGTTGGTGGTCAATATTGATTGTAAATGCACTGATATTGTCCTGCTTGAGGAATACTCAATTTGAGCTGAGGTGTACCATTATTAGCCATGACAATGACAATTAAAACAAATACATTACAGGTATGGGACCTGTTATCCAGAATGCTTGAGACCTGAGTTTTTCAAGATAACTGATCCTTCTTGTTTTTAGATCTTCATACCTTGAGTCTACTAGAAAAGCATGAAAACATTAAATAAATTCAATAAGCTGGTTTTGATAAGCATGATTTATATCTTAGTTTGGACAAGGTACTGTTTTATATTACAGAGAAAAATTAATTTGGACTATTTGATTAAAAGTAGTCTATGAGAGACAGCCGTTCTGTAACTTGGAGCTTTCTGGATAACAGGTTTCCGGATAACAGATACCGTAGCCTGTATATTTAAACCAGGAGTGGCAAACAATGGATACCAGTATTTCAGATAATACCAAACCTATATAATTTCAGCTTATCTCATATTGTGATTAGTTCATGCTTCTACCAATGTATACTACAAGATGCTATCTACTGCAAGTCATTTATTTGTGCAGGGAATGACAGATGTGACTGATTTCTCATTTTTGTACTTAAATTTGGGTACTTAAAGGGTAAAGAGACAGCAATTGGTACTGCTACCCTATGCAATAAAAACTGATACCCATTGCCCCAGTTTACTACCGTGGTATTCTTCTGTGAATTTGAGAGGCAAATACAACATGTCACAAAGATAAGGAAATATCCCTCTTGGACATTTTCATGTCAGTATTCAGGAGATGCAGCCTAATTTGAGACAAAGAACACAATTTCTTCTCTCACATCTAAGGTTTACATAGAGCTGGCTGAAACGGCAAAAACAGAGTGTTTGGAACATAACAACAGGGTTTGGAGGTATTTACTGGGACATCCACTTGCATACTCCCTTGTACTCCATAAGCAACTCAACTGCTTTCTCCTCTCACACCAATTATTCCAAATCTGCTATTGGCAAGTGTCCATGATGCATGGACCCATGACATTAAGAATATTATTAAAGGGATACTGTCAAGGGAAAACATGTTTCTTTTTTTCAAAATTCATCAGTTAATAGGTAGCTGCTATCTCGTTACCTTCCCATTGTTGCTGGGGGGCAAAGGGAAGGGTTGATACTCCAACTTGCTGTAAACAGTGACTGAAGTTTATCACAGCACAAGTCACATGGCTGGGGGCAGCTGGGAAACTGACAATATGTCTAGCCCCATGTCATATTTCAAAATTGAATTAAAAAAAAAAAAATCTGTTTGCTCTTTTGAAAAATGGATTTCATTGCAGAAGTTTGCTGCTGCTGCAGCACTATTACACTGACTGGTGTAGGGGAGTATATACTGACTGTATTTGCCGAGAACTCCCCTACACCAGTCAGTTGAACTGAAGAAGCTGCTTGGATGAGCAGTGAAACGTCTTCATTAAAATATCTCAGCAAGTCCAGTTGCTTTGAGTTACTTTTTATATATATATCATTATGCTACATTTATAAAACATGAGGTTGTAGGTGAATTACACATTGCACTTTTCTGGCACAGGGGATATCTATTATAAGCTGTTAGTGAAACTAGTTCAGATCAGTGGCCTTTAGTTTTATGATAAATAGTGAGAAAGAGAGAGATAAGCTATAAGCGCACATTAAAATTAACGTCTGAAATCAGTGAGATTGGTATCAAGCCTCAGTGATAAATATGAGTCATGTAGCCTTTGCTTTAAGTGCAGTGTGCTATCAGATGTGTCTTAGGGCAATGACCCTGCATGGCACTTCTGTAGGGAAAACTAGCCAAATCAAGTTCACTTTAAAATGCCAAACCCATGACACATACGTCATTCTAAGCCCAATGGCACATGGGTCAAAATGTACAAAATGCACTTGGACATTTTGGAAGCTCAGAAATCTAGTGGCAAACTCACCTAGACAAGGAGATATTTGGTGGGGGGTGCATTTACAGGAGGAATGCACTGTGGAGGAGACACCAGAAAATGGCTGGGGGGGGGGGGTTCGATGAGTATGGGGGTTGGTGCTCTGACAATGGGGGTGATGGTGTGGTCAGAGAGGATGTAGCATAAGGTGTCGGGGTAATTGCTTTGGCTCAAATATTACTTGGTCTGTTGATTGGCTTTGGATTCCGCAGCTTCCTCAGCTTGTCAGTCAAAACCCTGTGTGCTGTAGGCCTTAGATTATTGATAAATCTTATTTTTTTTATTGTTAATGATTTATTTATATATTTTTGTTATGTAATTCTAGGTCTTGGAATCTTAACTACTGGTTGCTTGGGTTTACCCACCAATCTGGAAATTAGAATGGAAGACCAATAGGCGAAGGCCTGAGCTAAATATAACAAATAATAGTAACACTCAATTCTCATAGTTGATCTGTTTTTGGTTGCCAGTCAGTGACAACCAGAAAACTTTTTTAGCTGCAGGGTGGAAAGAGGTGGAAAGAAACTGGAAAGCTAATGATTGATAAACGATACAAATTAAGTAAGAAATACTATAATAAAAACAGAGATCTCCAACCTTTATACCCATGAGACACATTCAAATGTTTTAAAAGTAGGGGAGCAACACAAGCATGCAAAATATTCCTTTGGGGTACAAAGAAAGCAGGTCTGGACTGAGAATTAAAATAGGCCTTGGCATTTCAGGTATACAGAGGCCCAATCAGCCCACATAGAGGCCCAAACAGCCCCCACCAGCCCACTAAATACTGACTTTCTATGGGACCTTATAGCAGCCCATCTGGCATTTGCTAGAACCCACAGATAGCAAGTCTGGGCCTGAAAGTAAGGGCTGTGATTGGTTATATGGCATCACCTATGTTAGCTGGCAGTCTACAGGAGGCTTTGTTTGGCAATACGCCTGGTTTCTATGCAACCAAAACTCCTGGCCTCTAAGCCAGAAATTCCAAAATAAGCACCTGCTTTGAGGCTACTGGGAATAACATCCAAGGGGTTCCTCCTGAGCTACTGGTTGGGGGATCAAAAACATCTGCACTTTTCTGAGTTTTGTTGAAAATGTTTCACAGTTTATTCAAGTGGCTTCTTCAGTCAAGAAATCAGAAGGCTAATGATTGATAAATGATGCAAATTAAGTAAGAGATACTATCATGACTTGGATGGATGAAAATATTCAGAGACTTAGAACAGGACCATCTACAACATATGACATACTAAAAGTTATTATAAAGATGAACGTCTTCTTTTAAGTCTGCTAAGTTTTCCAAGTTTTTTTAAGTCTTTGATTGGGGGTTATTTAATAAAAACTAAAACCTGCACTAATTTTACAGACTCGAAAACTCTAATCGAATTTGCAGAAAATTCAACTAAACTCGATTTGAGTTTTTTCTCTGAAAAAAATATGAATGTCAGGAAGGCTAGTAACATGTTCAAATCTCCCATTGAATTATACATGAACTCGGCAGGTTTTAGGTTGCACAGTCGAATTAAAAATTTTAAAGGGCCAGAGTTTGATAAATCTCAGAATTTTAATTCAAATTAAAATTTGAATCAAGTTTGGATACTACACAATTCGAATTTGAGAGTTTTGACCATTAAAAAATTGATCATCACCTTCTTCTCACAAACTAATTCTCATTTTCTTGGACTAATACGAATTTGCATTTTACTTCTGGTGTTGTGATGTGGATTGATCTGTGGTTTGGATTGGGAAGTCCACAGATTTATTTAAACACAAATGTTAGAATCAAATGAATGATTGAAGGAAAACCACATGCATTAAATCTCCCCTAACCAGTGACTGGAGTAGTGGAGTTGCATCTGCCAAATAAAGATGGCCATATAGGGGCAGATAAAAGCTGCCAACAGACCAATACCCGGCCACAAATTGGGTAGATGTTGACTGAGCAGACTTAAACCCCTGTAAAGGCAAGGACTGCATCAGTTCATTGATTTGGTTATCACTCTTCTTGTATTGTACTGCAATCCGGTCATTTGGTTGGTCGGATTAGCGTGATAACGATTATGTAAAGGTGTTGATAAAATATCTACTTGTCTATCGATCTCATAACATGAGCAGATTGTTGATGACCATGTCATTACAACCAACTACTTAGATGCAATGAAGGTCTACAACTTTACTGCTAACAAGGGCTGAAATGTGATTTACACATCACAAATGCAGTGTTCTCCTTGTGCAGCTCTGGCTGCACTGTGCATTTCACTACTATGCTAAGAAGTATTCTGAAGTGGCACATATTCCTTCATAAACAATTGCAGCACACATAGCATAGACAAACAAAGCAGACATTTCTGCACTAAAAATGTCGAGGCTTTCCATCAATTAGCTTTTGGAATGCTTGCTTCCTTCATAGATATTCTACATGCAGTATGTCCCATAAACAGACATAGTAACATAGTAAGTTAGGTTGAAAAAAAGACACGTCCACCAAGTTCACGTCCACCAAGTTCAACCTTTTAGCTTTTTAACCTGCCTAACTGCTAGTTGATCCAGAGGAAGGCAAAAAAAAAACCCCATCTGAAGCCTTTCCAATTCCTTCCTGACTCCAAAATGGCAATCTAACTAGTCACTGGATCAACTTGTACTATGATCTATCTTCCATAACCCGACCACAACTGTGCCTGGCATGCTACTGGAATTACCTCAGTTTTAGATGTCTAATTCCTGGAGCTCAACAACACTGAGGTGCACTGCATTAGTACGTTGGATTAGTGCAGCCCACTGCCACCATTACCCTTATGGAGCTATGGATACTAAAACAGTATTATAATAAAAGTTGCAATGTTTACATTAGACCTAGCAACCCATAACATTCACCAGGGAGCATTTATCAATTGCCTGATTGAGAGCAAATATCAGATTGGATGCTATGGGTTACTAAACCTGCCAAACTTTGTGACTTTTATTATATTTATTATAATTAAGACTTTTTTTCAATTACTTTCCATTATTTATTTTTTTACTGTTTTTCTAAAATCTAAATTTAAAGTTGAATGTTTATGTCCCTGGTGTCTGGCAGCTCAGTAATTCAAGTGCAGACTCTAAACTGTTACAATTTTGCAACATTTAGTTAATTTTTTTTAGCGGCATTTCTGGAGTATTAACAACTATTGTTTAAATTCTAACAACTGTCTGTAATGAAATACAGCAATTCTGCTCAGTAGGAACAAAGATAAGAAATGTATCCATTAAAGGGCAGCTATGGGGCGAAAAAAATTCCCCAAACCGAAGGTGCGGGCTGATAGAGCCCGCATTCCGGTTTGGGGTTCTAGTAGTTTAAAAAAAAAACCTCAAACCTCTATCAGCCCGCACCTTCGGTTTGGGGAATTTTTTTTTGCCCCATAGGTGCCCTTTAAATGCTTCAATTTAGAAGAGTTTTAGGGGGTCGGCGACTCCCCAGAGCTACTTTAGAAGATGAAAAATTACACTTTACACTTCAATATTAGAAAAATGGTCACAAATAGAAAATAGAAAGTAACTGGAAAAAGTCATTAGTCCTGGTGGTCTATCTGAAAACAACTAGTTGTTTGAAGGTGAACAACCCCTTTAACTTGAGACATCACAGTTGGATGGGGGGGTTGTAAAAGGAAAAATATTGCATGAATTCTTATAAGTAATGCTGGCACAATTCCTACCTTTGATACGAATATATTAATACTTTAATATGAAACACCTAGGCAATGTGTTTAAGGTTTTATGTTAGAAATGATGACATATTAGACCTGACCTGCTCTGAGCAATTGTAATAGCATAGCGATGACAGTTGAGATAGTGCAGTTTCCTTCCATATGTTGTCAGATGTCAAATTTATCCTAATGTCGGTACAGTACGGCTCCAGCCCTGCCACCTTCCTGTTTAGGCTAAAAGACAGATAATCTTGCCATGGAGGCCTCGCAGAACATTCCTGTGCAGTTGCGGCATTAACATCTTCTCAGTGAACTCTGTTTCTAGCTGAGGCTGCATATGGCCACAAGGAGCCAACATCCTAAGATGTGTCAATGAAAATTACAGGAAATTAACTTATTTGATCAAAGGCAACCGCTGATCCAAAATCAAAATTGTTTGATTTTGTATTCCAATTACTGGAATTACAGGCAGTGGGTGTAGGCAAATAAAAAAAATCCCTATGACATAGTTAAGATAAATCAACAATCCCCAGGCTCTTAAGAGTAAAGAAAACAAGACAGGGAAAGTAGAAAATTGCAGAAGGGGAAAGATGAGACCCGAAGAGATGTTCAGGAAACAAGTGCGGTTTAAAGGCTGTAAATAGAGAAACTGGTGTGGGTGGGAATGTTACACTTTTCCCGCAGACCTGGCGGGATTAATGCAGGCTCACTTTAGTAAAAATCATGTATTTAGTGAAATGAGAAACCTACTTTCAGAAAACACCTTTTGAGTGATCAACCAGCAATTTCCCCCCTGGGTTTGATGCATTTGTTTTAGCAGTTTTCTCTTATTTTTAATGGCAAAAGGGTTTGATGTGAAAAAAAAAATCCCTGGCTCTTCTCAATTAAAGGCTATATATCAGTAGGTATGATTCACTAAGGAAGCAGAAGCACAAAGTTGAAAGAGAGGTACAAAAAAAAGATGGTGCCACTGTCCATCCTAAAAATTCCCCATAATGCTAAGCAGTTTGCAAGCAGTGTCTTCAAGGACTTTAGGCGGTTTGCTATTACCAGTGGGAGCAATTATGGTTGCAAAATATACCCCTATTTGACATGAGCTGTCAGTTGGGCTCATGTTGAAAAGGTGGATAAACACTATCTGAACATACGCAGATGTGCCTGAAAGGAAACTATAATAATCTGAAGAACCATTTAGTTTGGATGATTCCTTGGACAAGCATAATATCCAAGGCTATTGTGATACTAAAATCTATAGTTAGTGTACGAGTATATATATTTTATGTCAGTGTATGGAGGGGTCAGTGTGTGTATGTATGGATGCTGGGTTTCATTTAGAGGGGTTGAATTTGATGCACTTTGGTCTTTTTTCAACCCCATCTAACTATTTAATCCCTCCCTAACCTTGTACCATTCATTGAGTCCCTCTGCTTTCTATTGTGGGTGGTTCACAGATTCTCTGGCTACACTCACTTCACAGCCAAAAATCCAACACTTCATATTTGGAGAAAGTGACAAAAGGGTTGCATTACATAGTCAGCCTAAGGAGGTCCATATGAACAGACACTATAATGTCTTTCAGTCAGTGGAATCAGGTATGACTTTGTGGGAAATAACAGCAATTTATATTTTTATAATTCACAAATGAATTAATATCCTGTAAATTGTATCTTTATAAACAGCTCCTAGTGATGTCATCAGTTATTAACCCTTTTGCCACCAGCCATTTTGTCCTAAATGCGAACATCTATTGCCAAGCAATTTTTAGACATTTTGTACTCTTTTGTTTTAAGGGCCTTTCTTGGGTGGGGGGGGGTCTTTTAGTTTACCCAAGAAAACAATATTCCACTCATGTAAAAAGATATGGGCTTCTAGGTGTATAAAAAAAACAAAGAAAAACAGTTTTGCATGATACAAATGCATCTATCAGAAACATAATTTATTTTATGAATGAGAACACAGCAGATTTAGAAAGTTCAGTGTGTCCTGAACACGCCAATACCAAATATATATATCGTTTTTGTTGTGTTTGGGAGCCGAGGATGGGGAGAGTATAACAGTGCTTTATTAGCAGGTCATGCAGCCGTTACATAACAGCAGTAAGTCTTACTTTCACTTTCAAGTTGTACAGAAAGTCCTATGTATGCACAGTGCCACCTGCAGGCCATTTGTATAAACACCACAGTTTTATGGAGATTTCTCACTTTTATAGATCAAAAGCACTAAGCAGTACACTACCAAATTTCCAAAGCACTGCTCCATAAAATGGTATACTTATGATTTCAAGGTCAAACATTCCACGAACAGTAGGTTTACCCTAGAAAATTACCCATTATTAGAAAGAACAGATCCTGGAGAATCAAAAATAGGTAAATATATCTCCAAACTAGTACGCCAAACTACCAAGTTGCAATTCTATTCTAACGTTATCATTTTTTATAGAAATTAGTGAATTTTTTTAAAAATTACCTCAAAGCTTCCAATCTACAGCATCGTATCTCTCATACATCATTAGGTACCAATGTACAACACCTTAAATATGATTGCCAGGAGTCCACTGAACATTTTGAGGCTCAATATGTATTGGTGTACCTAAGTATGTGGCATATAGAGGCCCCAAAATGTAGACACCCCATGTGAGCTATCAGTTATGTATTTCCAGGTACTGCAAAATCAACACACATTCCTCATTTTTAGGGGGGCAAAGCTAGAAAAAAGTAAGTTCACCCCCAAAAACCATACATTTTCAGAAAGTACACATTCCTCCGAATTAGTGATGGGCGAATCTCCCTCGATTCGCTTCGCCGAAAAATTCGCGAATTTCTAGAGAAATTCGCGAATCGGCGGAAAATTCGCGAAACGAGTCGCGGGACGATTTTGTCGCGCGTCACGTCAACTTTGACGCGTCGCGTCGTTTTCGGCGCTCGTCGCGTCGTTTTCGGCGCGCGTCGCGTCGTTTTCGGCGCGTCGCGTCAAAAACGACGCGCGACTGACGCGCGACTCGTTTTTCGGCTAATTTTTGCCAAGCGAAATTTCGCTGGTGATTCGCGAATTTATTCGCAGGCGGCGAATCGCGGGATTTCGCCGCGAATTCGACCTAGGCGAATAAATTCGCCCATCACTACTCCGAATCCATAATGGGTATGCATGTCTTTCTACTCCAAAGCACCAAGCCGCAAACCTTTCCTAAATTTGGCAATTTGGTGGCATTTCCAAAAATCACCTAAAAATTTCCACCCTGCAGCATTGTATTTCCACAAATACTTTTAGGTATCAAGATAAATCACCCCAAATATGAAAGCCTGAGGTCCTCTGAACAGTTTGATGCCCAATATGTATAGCACATGGCATATAGAAGCCCCAAAACGAAGACCCCCCAACAGATTTACATCATTTTGAGGGGGCAAAGTTTGAAAAAAGTAAGTTCACCCCCAAAAACCATACATTTTCCAGAAAGTACACATTCCCCCGAATCCAAATTGGGTATGCTCCAAAGAACCAAGCCGCAAACCATTCCTAAATTTGGTGATAAAGGCAGCTGTTTTTACATTTCTGAAAATCGCCTAAAAATATTGCAATTGGCCACATTTATCTCACCCAATTTCTTACATACAATTGTAAAACACCCTAAATATTGATGCCAACGGTCTATGGAACAGTTCGATGACCAGTATGCACAGATATACGAAAGCAGCTGGCACATGCAGACCCCAAATAAAAATAGTGCATGTGACTTTTCTCTGCTGCCGATTTGCAAATACCAGTGACTGAGCATTGTCTTCCAAGAGACCCCCCAAATGAAAAACATACATATGAATTTTCACGCTAACCAACACAGATGCTGAAAACAGTACCCCAACAGTGTGTTATGCCGTAAGACCCCCAAACTGTAAAAAGACCCCCAGATAACCATACATTTTTGGAAAGCATATATTCTGACGGATCAAACAAAGTAAAATATACATTTCTATACCAAAGCACCAAACCGCAAAACTATACTAAATATACATGAGGAACAATAATGCAGGGATAAAATTGCAATAAAACCACAAAAATAGTGTAAATCAATGAAACAGCATAATTAGTGGCCCAAATCAATTATCTAATAGTCACACTGTTGAAATAACAGGTTTTTAGGCAAAGATAACAGTACAATGAATAAGTAAAAAAAAAAAAAAAAAACAGCTGTTTTTGAGTTTTTGTGTATACATGTTTCTGCACTAATAAAAGTTATCTGTAAGTGACTGTAAGTGCAGGTAAATGTGTAAAAAAATGTGCACTTACTTTTTTTTGTTGCAGGATGTCGCAGAAGCACGTGGAGAGTCTTGGACATCGAGTATGCAGAGCCTCAGCGTAGCAGGAAGAGCGTGGGTGGCTCCGCAGGGAAAGCAGACGCTCCGTGCGATGCGTCTGCTTCTTACAAGTCAGATCTGCGACAATCGAGTTGCAGATGTCTTCCTTCCCAGCTTTCTGCCGAGGCAGCACAAGCCACCAAAGCAGAGAGTAAGCTCAGCTGCCAAAGAACGCACCATGTACATTCCAGAACGTATGCTGTACGTGCTTGGCGGTTAAAGGCTTAAAGGAGCTTAGCTATGTCAATTTTTTAACATGACTCGTGTATTATAATAAATAAATGACCCCTTTTTAGAAAATACGAGGCTATTAAAAGTAACCTTGGAGTTCCATGAAACTCCTTGGTTACTTATATCATCCTTATATTTTACAGTAGGAGTACTTTAGTCACTACATATTTAGTAGTTCAGAAAGGGTTTATGCACCTTTTCTACATATTTTTCTCTGTAACCTCTTCTAAAACCCCACAAGACATAGTGGCCCTTAAATCACGAACATGATAGAAGCTTGTTTGACTAAATCAAAGCAATCCATTTGAGACTTAACTTCTCCCAGAGAAGGGAAAACCAGTATTTTATCCAGCAAGGGGAGGCCCACAAAATATTCAAGTGGGTGTAAGCTTTATTCACAAGTTGCAAGGAATCTACTTTATCCTAATGCATTTTTGTGTTTAAAGGAAAATTATGCACACATATTTTAGTATCTTTGTATGTCATATATAACACAAAACAAAAACCATGGTACCGTGTTAGCAAGTAGCAAAAATAACAAATAAAAAACAAATATAAAAAGTATTGTAGCAGTATTGTTGTATGGTGGCTTTCATTTGTATTTTGACAAAGGGCCTTGGCGCTCCGAAAGCTTCCAATGTATTTTTATTGTTAGCCAATATAGGTATTAATTCTACAACAATTACTGTATTTTTTTGTTTTTTTATTTGTTATTTATGTCATATATAGTTACTTTTTTCTATGCATAAAGATGTTTTGAGTGTTTTCAACAAGCCACCCCCATATTTAAATTTCACATAGTGACTCATCCAATCTAGTCTTCTCATGCCACAATCACAGGGCCGCTCCAGCCATGAAGCAAAAAGCCGTCTCTGGTAACTTTAAGAGACGAATTTCCGTTTTTTTTTAATGGAAATTCGGCTCATCTAGTGCAGCAAGTGCAACAGTGCCCGCTGCGCTAGTGATGCGGCCCCTCTTCCACCCGCTCCTGCGATATAAGTTCAAAGCGCGGATCGGGAGGGGGGGCGGCATTGGGGCTGCTGCCTCAGGCGGCAGCAGCCCCAGAAACATCCCTGCACAATCAGCATGGTGTCATGCAGCATTGGAGTCATAGGTTTGATTCCAGCCAGGACACTATATTCAAGAAGTTTGGATGGCTCAGCATATCTGCATGGTTTGCTTATGTTTACCTCCTAACACTGCCAGTGCATGGGGACATATTTTCTGAATTGGAAACATGCTAATGAGGAGTTTTGTGTCAAGAATTGGGACAAATCAGGAATCAGGTACATCATGCAGCAATAAATGCTTACACCACTGTGTGTTTCATAGACCTAACAGTAACTAGACAGATATTTGCAATAGACAGTATATCTGACTTTCTTAAAATATTTAATATTTTATCTAGAGGAGGTTCATTGTCCGAATGCAGTGCATAGTCAGCCAAGATCACTTATCTGGGGTGTGATGGATGTTAGCAAAGTAATAGGACATCCCCCCAATCATAGCAAGTATGAACAGAAAAAATGTTTTGATCCACAAAGACTGTCTCTTGGAAATAATATTTGATGTTAACCTCAATGGCCCAACATTATTGTTATGGCAAGAGGATAACCACAATATCCAAGGGCTACAGTGTTCTGTTTTTGAAAGTGCTTCACCTTCAATAGACTTTAAGGGATGGGATTACGGCAGTAGCAAGCCTTGAATGGAATGTCTGGGGCATATCTTCATTGCAAGTACAAGTTAGAAATGGCTTGGCTCTATGCCAATCTCCATAGCAGTATGAGGTGCCCAGTGGGTTCATTATGCAGACTAAGTGTAAAGTGATAGTTTCCCTTTAATATCTGTGAGGTAGCAATTGGAAACTCATTTGTGGCCATTAGGTCATTGAATTGTAGCTCCAATTTACCCACAAAATGGTATTTAATTTCTTTTCCAGTAGTCACAAAGCAGTGTCTTCTGTGGCCTAAAAAAAGACAGTGTTTGCTTGGATAAGCATTATCAAGAGGTTATGAGATCCTACACCACTCCCACCCCTTCAATCATCACCTCAATAGGTTTCTGGGTTTGTGCTCCCTGATATCCAACTTGTCCGGTCCCTGCCTGCATGAGACTCACGTTACCAGCTTGTTGGAAACCATTAATACATTGCCTCTTTTTCTGAAGCCCAGCAGGCCTCTGGAGCCAGCAAAAACAAAGATCTGAACAAACAGAAAAGATCTGTTTTGCTTCCATCAGGCTCAGAGACTCTGCATGCAATGTTTATGTTTCAGACAAAATTTCTGAAAATCATGCTTTGCTGAAGAATTTGGCATCAGAATCTGGGCAGCCAGAGACCCTCTCTATGAGCTTCCCCCAGATCCCACTGCAGGAGATAGGTGGAATGTAAAGGATTTGACAAGGTGATGAAAAGTCCCCATTAGGAGGGGACATATGGGGTGATCTGAACAAAGTATTTCTAAGCACTGCTTTATAGGGCAACAGCGAGGAGCAACCACATGTGGTTGAAATCTCTGTCTGTCCTGGATGTGAAATAAGGTGCCACATCAAGAAGACACCCTCTGATCTTGCCACACTCCCGCTGGGAGAATGAACTCATTGTATTGCTAACTTACAAGGCAGAGCTGACAGCTGAGTGACAGCACTGTAAGGCTTGTGTTTATATGTACAAGGAACTGCGTTGTTATCTGTGTATTTGTATTGTCAACATGGACATGTTATTTTATTGGATGCATGAGTCTATTTGTTCTGCATAAAAACTTTATAATATTTTCCCATTGTCTAGGTTTGCCCACAATGATATACTTGATTTTCAGCATCTTCCTAAAAAATACTGCTAGATATGTAAAAATATATGATTAAAAGCCCACCTAGACTGTCCAGGTTATACGCTATAAGAAAAACTATATTGTTATAATTGAAGTTTAACAACTGCACAGTAAGATGTGCACAGTGGAGCTGCCATCGCAATTACTTAGCAATAATAAAGGACTTAATCCTGTAGTACCAAATTATGGAAAAATAACCAGCCATCTGTAACATGGTAGAGATGCTCCATTACATTCTAAAAGGCAAAAAGAGTCGCATGGCTTCCATTGGGGAAGGGAGCTAAAAATATGTCTCTAAAAATAAAATAATTTCATTTAAATTTCAGAATTCCTTCATAATATATTACATTCCCAATGCATACATTGGCTTTGTATTTACATATCAAACACAAACATTTCTCCAACAGCAGATAAAGATCCCCCTGCTTTCTGGATACCCTCCATCGGTCCTGTAGATCCCCAGATAGACATTACACACCAATTGCTCAACCATCACAAACTATGCTCCAAAATGATCCTGCCCATAATTTTGAATTCTGTATCTCAACTTTCCCTTCCTCTCCAAACTCTTTTTCTCTTGTCACTAGAGTATTATATATATATATATATATATATATATATATATATATATATA
>CM044446.1:19070131-19090359 GCA_024363595.1 Xenopus borealis | reverse complement strand
GAAGTATATGTTACAGCCACTACATTCCACTACACAAGCCCAGGAAACCTTTAATAAAACCTTTAATAAAATAAATCCTATTGCCCTACACGTGCCTCCTGTATAGTTGTGTTGCCATATGTTAGGAAATGTAGGGGGGAAGGAGGGTAACCCCCCAAAAAATATCGATCTTTTTCAGACTATCACCCTCCTATGCTAAAATACGCCAGCGTTTTTTTGGGACTTTTTTTTTTCAACCTCCTATCTATTGTATTGAATTTTGCCTGGTCTGACCAGGCGAAGTAACGTCTAGTGTAAGGGCTAACGTTCAGGAAAATGTTCATCTTAATGAATTTTTGAATTTACAATCCTTCGTCAGTGCGCAACTTCACCTGGCGTATAGGTGCGAAGTTGCACAAGTCTATCTACTTCGCTAGTGTAAATTCGCCAGAGCCGGTGTGTGAGTGAATTTCCGAAGTTACGAATTGATGTCACGCTGGCAAATTAGCGCTAGCGTTAGAGTAAGGCTCCCCAGTAAAGGCCCAAAATGTAGCTTGGAGCTGTACAGCTACTGTTAATGGGATATCCCAACACACACAGCCACCACTGAGTAGATACTTTATATAAAAATTTTTTTTTACTAACATTGATGCCAAATAGCTCAAGTGCTTTAAACCATTGCAGAAAAAACAGCCATTGTTTTACTGTTAATTAATGTACTGGTCTATATTAATTCAAATGTAATGTCCTGTTGCACTGCAGTGGTACAACTGGTGTGTTTGCTTTAGACTCTACAAAAGGTTTTATAAACAAGCTGCTTTGTAGCCATGGAGGCAGCCATTCAAAGCTGAAAAAGGAGAAAAGGCACAGGATACAAAGCAGATAACAGATAAGCTTGGTTGTTTTCGATGAATTCTTCAGAATGTATTTGCTATCTACTGTGTATCCTGTTTTTGAATGGCTGCCCCCATGGCTACACAGCAGCTTTTTTATATGAACTATAGTTGTATTTCTAAAGAAAAAACACACAACAGTACATTATATTGTCATTCCTAAAACGCTTTAATTTTCTGTTGTTACTGTTCCATTAATTTAAAAAACTCAATTAAATACCTGATTGGTTGATGTGGGTTCAAAACCACCTGAGGAAGACTGCTATTAACAACCTCTTAAGTGAAGCAGGAGAGCACCATCAACTCTGGCTTTCACAGACACCCTTTTAAGGATCTCAGTCCAACAGCAGAACGCTGTTGGACTGAGATCCTAAACCCTGCAGATGTTGTTCCAAAATTGAGGTACAGTACTGCAAGCATAGTCAGGATCAGGCAAAGAGTCTTGGGCAGGGAGCAGGGTTAGACTGGGCCTCGAGGCCCCTAGGTCTGACCCTGGCAGGCAGTGAAGATTCAAAGTCAGGATCAGGCAAAAACAACACAGAGTTCAAATAGCTTAGAAGCTCTTGAGCAAGTATCAGGATAAACTAAGCCACTTGTGCACTAAAAACAAGCAAAAATGTATTTCACATGCACACTCCTGGACACATAGTGCTGGCTTCCCAGACTCTGTGACAGTTTGTTTTCTTGTTCTTCTTGCCATTTCATCCTTAGCTGGACTAGCACTCCGGGAAACCAAGAAAACTCACAGTGGGCCCTCTTGCTCACCCAGCCATTTGCCTTGTATAGACAAAGAAAAGAGGTCCTCTGCACTCAACCCATTATCAAAATATTGAGACATTCTGTGCATACAGCTACTAAAAAATGCCTTGCCCTTTAAACAACAGGGATTGTTTGTCCATATATTGCAATATATTTAAGCTGGCCAACTACGTCAAAGTCATCCCATATCTGGCCAGTCCTACGCTCAATTTTCATCTGATTCATTAAAGGGTTGTTTACCTTTGAGTTAACTTTTAGTATAATGTAGAAAGTGATATTCTGAGACAATTTGCAATTGGTTTTCATTTTTTATTATTTGTGGTTTTATAGTTATTTAGCTTTTTATTCAGCAGCTCTCTAGTTTGCTGTGTCAGCAATTTGGTTTCTAGGGAAAAAATTACCCTAGAAACCCTGCATTGATTTGAATAAGAGACTGGAATATGAATAGGAGATGGACTGAATAGAATGATAAGTAACAAAAAGTGGCAATAACAATACATGTGTAGCCTTACAGAGCATTTGTTTTTAGATGGTGTCAGTGACCCCCATTTGAAAGCTGCAAAGAAACAGAAGAAAATTGCAAATCATTAAAAAACTATGAAAAATAAATAATGAAGACCAGTTGAAAATTTTCTCAGAATTGACCCTTCTACAATATACTAAAAGTTAACTTGAAGGTGAACCACCCCTTTAATAATTCTATTGCTTCATTATATATTTTACAAAGGGACTAAGTTTTACCTGCAACTTACTTGCTGCTTTCAAAGTAAAACTCCCAATCTTGGTTGCCCTTTTATTAGGGATTACCTGACTATAGCTGGGAAGGGAGGGGGCTACAACAAAGAGCTGGTCACTGCTCCAGTATAACTACAAGAAAAAGTTGTGCTCACCACTAATTTTTAAAACCATTAGGCGGGGGTGCAATGAGGCTGTGACCAAAGAATACTATACCATGGTCATCACCATTTCTATTTGGGGAAAAAGTAGAGGTGTACCAAACCCTCCATTTTCAGGTTTGGACAAATCCTCGAATCCAGGTTATGAATTGTGCTGAATACTGAACACAACTGAACCCTTCTGCAGCACTGGAAATTAGCACGCTGTGTTTTTTTTTTTCGATTTGGCAGGTTTCAAATTCAGTACAGCCAGACTATTTGATTTAGCCAAAACCAAATCTTGCAAAATAGATTTTACAGCTCGATAACAAGTAATGCTGGCCTATTCCTACTGATTATATACAGTAAATACCAAAAGGGCCATCTTGTAAAAGCCAAATTAATGCCTGAATTCCACCAACTTTTGTCAGATCGTGTTAGAAAGTCATAATGCGTGTAGTCACGCGTGAAAATATAATGGGACTGAAAGCAAAAAAAAAGCAGGTAAAAACTACATTCCACCCTGACTATTGGTTGTGAATGAAGAAATCTTCGTCTCCATCCGACAGTCTTATCGTGCGTAGTTTTTACCTGTGAATTTTCATCCAGTCCCGTTATATTTTCACCTATGCGGCTAAATCCTATTTGTTGCCTGCGTTCTGTGACGATATGATCCTGCGAAATACAGTGAAACCTCAATTTTACATCCCCTGATTTTACGTTTTCCCTAATTTTACATTGTTGTTTTGTGGTACACCTGTGGAGTTCAGCCCTAAGGGTCCGTGAATGCTGATCAGAGGCTACTCTCTACTGTACAGCTGGATGTGTTGTTAGTGATTAAGAGAAAAAAATGTGAAGAACACTTAGGGGCAGATTTACTATTGGTCGAATTTCGAATGATAAAAAAATTCGAAATTCGACCAGGGAATAGTGGGGAGGTAAAATCCTAACAATTCGACTATCGAATTCGAAGGATTTTACCGCAATTCGAATGATCGAACGATCGAATATAGGAAATTCGATCGTTGGTTCGAATATTCAAATTGAATTTGAATCGAATATTCAAACGATATTATATTCGATCTTAGGGAATGATCCCCATTTTGGTAGGTTTAATCTGGCGAAGTTTCTAATTCGACTTTTCGATGGTCAAATTTGGTCGAATTTGCCTAATTTGCATATTCGAAATTCAAATCTTTTTGAAAATTCGATCGAATATTTGAATCACTCATGAGAATTTATGTGAATTTAGTAAATCTGCCCCAAAGTGAATTGCACCCCAACTTTGCATCTACATCATTTAAATTAAAACCCCAGTCAGGAAGGTACAAGTCTGAATTTGCTATAATGAAGTGTGAACAACATTCTACTTTTGACAATGTCTACCTGCCCATAGAAGTTTTTGGCAAAGTTCTTGATGCCTGCCTGCCCAAAAACTAAAAGCTTTATCAAAGCTATCCAGTTGGATGTGTTGCTGTTCATCAACTTGATGGATTCATAGGTCACCTGTCCAACCAAATCAGTAAGGTAGTGTGTTGAACTACATTGGCTAACCATCCGCCTGTGCAGCCACTGACCCGTACACTGGCTTGTATTTACTGAGCCCTAGCTATCAGTAACATAAGTGTCTTTTCCCCCCACTTTCAGAACTAGAAATGCTAATTCCAACACGTCTTTAAAGATATACTAAGTCAGCCAAGGCCTGTCATGGAAAATTACACTGTAAATCAAGAGAAAAGGGTAACTGAGAAAAGGTAAATTAATCTGATGACAGAACTAAAGGACAATGAGAACAGGAGGCACATTTAAGGGTGTGCCAGCCATGAGGACACTGCTGAAATCACTGCCTGATATAGTTACACTACTTTACATTCCTGCTCATATTTAGAAGCAAACAAAATGTCTATTCTAGTTTTTACTCAAGCCACCAGGGCTGTCCACTTGTGGAACAATGTTAAAAGATTTTTGTTGAGACGAGAGATAAGGGCAGTATCACTTTATATGCTGCATCACCTTGGACTGTTCATAAACTCCTCTGCTTAAAGGAGAACCAAAGTCTAACTAAAGAAGTAAGTAGAAATATTGTACATTATGTTTTGTGCTTCTGTACCAGCCCAAGGCAACCATAGCCCTTTAGCAGTAAAGATCTCTGTCTCCAAAGAAGCCCCAGTAGCTCCCCATCTTCTTTTCTGCTGATTTACTGATTCACATGCTCTGTGCTGCTGTCACTTAAGGAATTTAGGGACCCACTCACAATATACTATATATGCCGATCTCCCACATAGAATAGAAATGTCACACTATAAGGCTGATTAGTAATTAATACAGATAATTACTACACAGCAGCCCTGTAGCATCAGCTTATATTACAGACAAACCTCATTTTCTGCTGGATAATTAGTGACAACTAAGCTTAGCTTCTCAACAGCTGCTCAGAGCCCACTGAGCATGTGAATGTCACCAATTTCCAAGATGGTGACCCCCTGTGACAAGTTTACGTCCTGGATCATTGCTGCTGTTGAAAACTGAAACTTTAGGCTGGTGCGAAAAGATCAGTATATAAAATATGCCATTTTTAGGGTTTAGTTCTCCTTTAAGCTGTTCAATTTGAATCTCCAACCACCCCCAGGAAGTTGTCTAATGAATGACTTTTCCTTACACTGCTGTGCTCCCTTTATCTTCTAATTACAGAAGAATTCAACCTGTGGGGAAAAAAAAACGTACCCCCCCACCCCAGGTAGACACCCCTCCCACATCACCCCAGGCTAGCTACCCCCCCAGGGAGATGCCCCATACTCCATACTTTCTCCTTGCTGCAGATTCCTTCAGCTGAGTTGCACGCAGCCATCTTCCATGATCTCTGTAAGCTGACTGGGAGATCGGCATTTCTGTGCATGTGCAGTTGGAACAGTTTGCAGGTTTGCACAACTGTGCATGTGTGAAATTACATGGAAATTGCCGATCTCCCACAGAGATTGCAGAAGATGGCTGCATGCAACCCCGCTGGAAGAATCTGCAGCGAGGGGTAACTATGGATTATGGGGCATCTCCCCGGGGGGTAGTTAGCCTGGGGAGAGAAGGGAGGGGGTCTACCTGGGGTGGGGGGTACTGTTTTTTTTCCCCACAGGTTGAATTCTCCTTTAAATGTACATGCCTGCAATCGGAAACCTCTACATTGAAAAGAAATGCATCTAGTTTTAACCAAGTTGCCTGATCATTGGGATCATTTCTCATAACATCCAATGTTGGATTTCAGTGACCAAAAGGAAGTTCCAGAAGGCTGCATATCTGATAAGTCTCATTGCATATGCGACTAATTAGATTGCAAAGAAGTAAACCCCGTGGCACAACAGTAGAACATTCCTGTTTTGGGGCGACATTCCTGTATTAATTAAATCTGACAAGATCATCATCTGTCTGGCCATATTTCGATTACTTAGCAAAGATGAATTAGAAAGAATTAAGTCAGTTACATAATCTGATGATACTGGAAACCTTGGGGCAGTGAGACAGGACCGCATATACAGTAGATATGAGAAGTAGGAGAAGTCACATTAAGCCTGCAATCATTCTTGGACAAGTAGGAGTGTAGGAGAATATTAAGAGTTATTAGAAGCGAGCGTCCCAGTGATGAGTGTGATGAAGAGAAATGCCTTGGCCGAGGCAGAGGAAAAGTAGAGGTGTTGTAAGAGATTTGGCTGCAACTAGGATGAAGACAGGAGAACTACACTGTAAATGGCTATAATAGTATTATTAAGGCTATAAACCTTGTAGTGTTAAGTTTGTGAGTCTGTTAGACACCAACAGGCTGAACTCATTGCAGAAATTTATTGCAGTCCATTAAGCCCTTGTGGTTCCATTGCTTCCCTATAGCGTATTTTGGGTTTACATGGCTAAGAATAAGGAGGAATCTCATACCCTGAATTTCCCCTTACCAGTTGCCATTTCCAAGCATGGCCTGGTAAGTTGAATCTAGTACTAATGAAAGTCAATGGGTGTTTTTTCTAATGGCAAAATTTTTGACTCAAATTTTTGTCCAAATGCATTAAAGTCAATGGGATGTTTTTGTTATGGTGACAATTTTGTTACAGTAAAATTTTCTGCAGCAAATTGTTGCCACAATTTCGTGTAAAAATTTGCAGGTGGCGAAGTGCAGAAATTTGCCTTGAATCTATGCCAGGCTAGGCACAAATGTATCTCTTTAGTTACTGATGGACTACGTATCCCAGCATCAGCAGTTAGTATTTAAAGGGTAACTAACAAAAGAAAAAGGAATTGTGTTTCGGAACGTGAGGTACTTTAAACTGTGCTGGAATATTAATACAATTATCTCTTTAGAAAATGTATTGCAGGACTAACTGAATACCTGAAAATATGATGTGGGAAAGAAAAAGTCCAGTCACATACTGATTCTGGAAAAATGGACAATTCTCATTAAAACTGTGCTAAGGTTTTGCTTCAGTTAAGAGGTTGAAATATCTGCTTGTTAACACAAATTAAACACCAGGTTGATGGCAGAATGACTTACTGGAACAAGTGATGGGCGAATCTGGGGTGTTACGGTTCATCGAAAATGGCAAAAAAATTCACGAAATGCCACCAGCGCTTCATTTTGGACGCGCGCGTACGTTTTTGGATGCTGGCACACATTAGCCAGCGAAAATGCCAGTGTCAATTTTTTTTGATCCCTGCAAATTTCGCAAAAGTTTTGAAAATTTATTTGCCAGCAGCGAATCGCGGAAATTCACCACGAATTCAACTCTGCCAAATAAATTCTTCCATCGCTAACTGGAACTGCCCGATAGTCTCACTCAGCCTGAGAGTTTATTAAAAATAACCTTAGGGTAATGGATCTCACAAAATGCTATATTATATATTGATCCACTTTTGGATGAATTTTGTATTCATATCTCTTTAATTATGGATTGGCTTTCAGAGATGGAGTCAGGAGGATGGTGGTGGGTGCGTGTAATGGGGGGGTTGGTTATGAGATATTCAATAAAAGCTTCTACTGACAGGGTCAGATTTGCTTACAATGCATTTAGGCTGCAACCTACCCGTTATAGTTATGAAAAAACAACAGGATACAGTGTCATTGAGTACCCCTGCATAACACATCAACCCTGTGCTTTTTAGCTGGATGTATTTCTTGTGTAGCCCCTCTTTAGTCTAAGGATTCTGCCCAATATTCATATAGTACATGCAAGTATAGTCACAAAAGTTTAACCCAGCTTCATCCTTCTGTTGGAATCAGAAAAGTATAGTGAACCCTCAGCTATTCTTCTACTTAAACCTGAGAAAAAACATGAACCCCAACTTCATCCATTTATTGGAATATGAGAAGGATAATAGTAGTGATCTTTAGGAACAGGAACCCCAGTTTTATTATTTTGGAATCTGAAAAGAATCAAAAATCCAGGTATTTCTTATTTACCTGGAATAGTGGTCTCCAGATTTATCTTTCTATTGCCGAGGACCTCTTGCAATTAAGGGAGAATTCATCCCATTATTAAAAAAAAAAGAACTCTACAACCCTACCCTACATAGACCCAGTTCCCTCCTACTTCCAGCCTAGCTGCTATACCGGGTAAATGCACCTAACTTTTTACTTACCCCTTGTGCAGATTCAGGGCATCGGAGCTCACGGCAGCCATCTTCTTCTCTTCGGAAATCTTTAGGAAGAGAGGCGTATCGGCACATGATCAGTTGGAGCAATTTTCTGGTTTGCATTTTTTTTAATAAGGGGTTGAATTCTCCTTTAAGGGTGGAGGCACATGGGGAGATTAGTTGCCAAATAACAAATCTCTACTGCAGGCAACTAATCTCCCCAAATGATTTCCCGCTGGAAAGATTACAAATCAGCATTGCCTATAAATTGGCCACTGGGCTCTCTGTCTGTAAATTGGCTTCTTTAGATTACAGTCTAATAAAGCAACATGTAGAGTGAAATGGGGTTATACAGTCAGGATTATGACAGAGTTTGCCCAAAGAAAAAAATATGCAGCTAGGTTTTAGTGGGCCAGCATAGTTAGAATCTGATTGGCCTTTATATACTCTATTTGTTACAATTGGATGCTATTTTTATTCCTGTTGGAAGCTACTGTACCCATATATATCAATAAACCCTTATTATGCTTTGTGCCAGCCTAAACCCTGCTGAACGACAAACCAATCCAATGCTGAGCCTTTCTAAGATATGAGTCAATCCAGTTGTCTGACAGCCATACGCTCCTTGAACAGCCTTCTCTAGTAGATATGGTGCACCAGCTCTATAAACATAATGCACTGTATATATTTGAAATCAAGTTGTTATTATAAATATTTGTATTAGTTGGCACTGCAATCTAACCCCATGATGTTCTCTTTTAACGTTGGGTAGACAAATCTTCTCTACTGCGGGTGACTAATCTCCGCAAATGCCTTCCCGCTGGCAAGAATATGTATGCCATCCCACTGGCGATTCAAATTCTTGCTGGCGGGAAGGCATTTGGGGATAATAGTCACCTGCAGTAGCGACTATCTGTCACTTGGTGTCTCATCTCCCTAAATGTTTGGTTGCACCCCCACCTGTTAGCTCATACCAAGTTGATGCTGTTTTGAAGACATGCTCATTAAAAGCCATTTTCTTATAGCTCCATTGATACTTATTTGACCCTCAGATGGGGCCACATTTCAGTTTTGGAACCTAAGAGTTACACAGTTTAGGAAATATTGTGCTATATAGACCAGAGAATACTGAACAGCAGCTTTATATCTCTTTTGCCACCTAAAAAAAATTGCAAATTCCAGGTTCCTTCCTTCAGAACCAAAGAACTGCAAACCCTAGCTTAATTTTTGTTTTGGAGCTTTGGAAAAATAGCAACCAGTATCTTTCCTGTTTTGAAACTAAAGTCGAATAGGGAACCCTTGCTTCTTCCTCAGAGAAGAATATCAACCCCAAGCACCAACTTTTTGTTGGAAGATTTGTAAACCCCAGCTTCAATCTAGTTTGGAAACGGAGAAGAACAGCTTCATCCTGCAATTGGCCCAGATATGATAAGTGAATCATTACAGCATGTTGTTGGGATCAGAGGACCTAGTGCTTAGCAGCTTCATTATGTTATTGTAGCTCGAGGACATCATCCTGTTATTGAGGAATGATAGCCCTCGTAACATTAACCTCATCATTCTAATGGAACATAGGGACAGTAGTGGGACGTGCCTTTTTCTTACAATTGGGATTTGAGGACATCCTTTTATATGACATTATTTAAATTATATTAATAATACCCAGGGAATCTATCACAGAGCTGTACAGATCCTCATTTTGCTACTTGAACTTGAGAAACAAGTCATTTTCTTATTAATTTTTTTCTTTGGAACACTAAAAAAAAATTCTTTTTATAAATCTATTAGTAAAAAAGGGTGCCAAATTAGAGGCTAATGCATCTGTAATGGAACACCATTCCTTAAATTATCTAGAAAATACAGGTTTTTAAGCACACTCAATCTTAATCTCCTAAACAATTAGGCCTACTATAATTTAATGTAATTACCTTCTCAACCCAAATACCGAAAATGATTTTTTTCAGTTTAATATATTGTATTGCTTTTCCATCATCAAGGCCAGAGAAGAGCTGAACGTAACAGTTTTCACACCGTACTATCTGTGGACCTGCCATTCTCAATAAGTCCTCCCCCTCCTTTCCCATCACTTTTACATTTCAATTTTCACTGTCCTCCCATGCTGAGGTCACATATCAAAATATCATTAGTTCTCTCCAGCACTTAGGTTTCAGAAGCAAATAAAGACCTTTTATTTTTTCATGTATTTGGTCTAAGAGCCTCTTGGGCTTTGTCCCTGCAGAATTAAATCCACACACCAGTATCTTAGGCAGGCTTTGAAACTGTTTTAAAACAGAGACGGCAAATGTGTAGAAGAACTTCTTAACAGAGATGGTGTTCAGTCTTTCTGCCTCAGGGCAGGCGAATCGAGTTAAGAAGACAAATAATTTATAGATGGGAACATTATAAAAATAAAGAATATTTAAGTACAGCAGGTATGGAACCTAGGGGGGGAATGTAATTAAATTCACAAAGAGCAAAAGAATGCGCATCAACGAGATTAAAATTCCACATCTCGCAATATAATATTGTTCCTTAAACTGTTATTGCATTATGACTTGTAATTGCGCATTCCAAATTTTAATTGCACACTCTTAAGAAGTGCTTGAAGGTGTTAATCTTTTGGAGCAAACGTAACAACATTTTCAGTAGGAAGTTTTATTACATTGACTGCGCATTGGCGCAAGCTGTAAAATTCACAAACTCTCTTCCACTGTTGGAAGTGGTCGCTAAACACTTTCCGGGTTCACAAAAGCTATATTAAATTCACACAAAGCAAAAATTGTTCGCGCAGAGGCATAACTTTTCGCATTGCAAATATTTTTTCCATTACATTCCCTCACTTATGCCTTAAAAAAACACAGTCATTGTGAAAGCTCTGAACTACAGCAATGCCATTTCCCACAGCATCTTATTTAAGCTATTTTCAGTTTAACTGATTGGCTTTCCTTCTGTAATAATAAGACAAGTGGCATCTACTTTGGGACAGATTTACTATATTCGTGTGAAGGATTTGAATGAAAAAATTTGAATTTCGATTTTTTTTGGGCTACTTCGACCATCAAATTTGCAAGATTAGACTATTAAATAGCCAAAAATTCGAATTCAAATTCGATAACCGAAGTACTTGCCCTTTAAAAAATATTCGATATAACGGTAGATTAAACCTACCGAATTGCTATATAACCCTATGTGAAGCTCTCATAGGATTTTCCCAAGTTTTTTTAATCGAATAAAAAAAATTCAATCGAATGGTTAAAAATCGTTCGATAAATTGAATTGCGTTAAAAAATTACGTTTACGTTTAATTTGATGGGTAAATTAACGTTCAAATTCCACCCTTAGTAAATCTGCCCCTTAATGTTAAGTAAGCTTAGTACCACACTGAAAGCAACCATATATTTTTAATATTTAGGTAGTTTTTGTAAGCTTAAGGCATGGTGGTCCACATTGAGCAGGTCTGAATCATTTATGGAACCATAGCTGTATTTTTTTCATAGTACAGGTATGCGACCTGTTATCCGAAAGGCTTGGGACCTGGGATTTTCTGAATAATGAATCTTTCTGTAATTTGGATCTTCATACCTTAATTCTCCTAGAAAAACATGTGAACAATTAAATAAACACAATGGGGGAAATTCACTAAGAAGTGAAGCTGCGCTAGCGCATCGTTCGCCAGACTTTGCCGCACTTTGCCTGGCGAATTTTCGCTAGCGCTCATCCAATTCACTAAAAAGTTTAGTCTAAACGAACGGTAGCGAAATTGCGCTAGTGAAAATTCGCCAGGCAAAGTGCAGTTGCGCTTGCGAAGGCTAATTTGCATACGGCGGGAACTTGAAAGTTTGAATAGAGTATATGTTACAGTTCAAACATTATACTACACAAGCCCAGGGAACCCTACTAAAGCCTAATCAAGTTGTTTTATTGCCCTACACATGTGCCCCTAGTCTAGTATATGTGCCCTATGTTAGGAATCTACTCTATTGCACTTCGCCTGCTCTAACCTGGCGAAGTGAACTCTGGCGAAGGAGCTAACATTCAGAAAATGTCTAACAGTGAATTGGCGAATTTTTGCCCCCCTCGCCAGAGTGCAACTTCGCCAGCATTAGGGTGCTAAGTTGCACTAGACTATCTACACCAGCAATGGACTTTAAATTTGCAAAGTTAGGATTTGAACTAACGCTAGTTAGTCGCTTCAAGCTTTAGCGAATTCCCCCCAATAGGTTAGTTTTGCTTAATTGCAATTTCGGTCTGTTTACATTCTCTGCACTATTGGTTGTTACTCCTGAAACAAGGTTTAAAAATGCTGATTAAGACGTTGAGGAGATCTTACTCCTGCTAAATTCTTATAAGAGTCGGATCCAGGGAAGGCTAAATAGAAGGCTCATGATACTTTCAATTGAACTGAAGCTGGAAAGAGAGCGAAGAAGAAGGCAAATCATTTAAAAGATATAAACATGAAGAGCAGCTGAATAGTTCATAAAAGTTTATTCTCCCAATTATGTTTTTCGATTAATGATACCCTACATAAGAGGGGTGGGCACAGTGCCTCGACTAGGAAGGGCCAGTCAGGAGGATAGTCATGGGTGAGATTTGATGTGATTAGGTATTTTTTAGATAAGCCTGAAGTCCCTTAATTATTGTAATGTTTAGGATGAGAATTTGTTAGTCTAGATCATTTTTTAACTATAATGAACTTGAGTAGGGGTCCCCAAAAAGAGTATAGTAATCACTCACCACATTTAGGAAGTGGTCCAGGTCCCCTGCCCCGAGCCCTCATCACTGGGAGCGGAGAAACAGAAAATTTCAATGGAGAAGGCACTCGGAATAAGGCAATCTTCCACCAATTGTGTCCAAAGTCATCTTTTAACTATGGCTGATACATCAGCGTTTTCATATATGTTTATCATTGTTATGAGCTAACTGGGACCCTGGAAACAGGAGATCTTGAACCACAAAGTCAGAGATTTCCTGTTATAGGTTACCCATCTACGCAGATGAATGCAGTAGAGCTTATGAAACCAGGCGGCTTTCTAGCAGGGTCTGATTGGGTTCCTTGATCGCCATACACCCAAAGTATGCATTGACTTTCAGTCTTCACATATTGCTCCTGACTTTATAGCTAACTCCATGGACATAAGAAGTAATTTGTATTGCCTAGAGGAATTTGTGTGGATTTGCCTACTGTTTAAGGTATTTTCTGACATTGCTGGCATAACGAGACAATACTATGTGTGCAATAAGTGTCATATATTATCTCATGTGACAGGGTTATTTTATTTTGTCTGGAAATCCTTATTTTACCTTGACAATACAGCAATTGGCAGTGTTTTGAGTGGCACCCAATGGCTGTGTTGGCATTAAAAGGCAAAGGATTTTTAAGGAATTTGTGTGTCATATCAGATAATATCTTGGAAGAAGTGGACATTGCAGAGACATGCACCCTAAGGGTAAGGTCACATGGGCAGATTCTGGGAGATTTAGTCGCCTAGCGACTAATCGCCTGTTCTTCTGGGCAAGAATCTACATGAACTGCCTTCCCCCAGCTATAATGAGAAAACGCCAGCTCAATGGCACTCGCGGTACTTTGATTTACGAAGTTGCCTGAAGTTTCCTTGTGAGGCAACTTTGGGCGACATCGGAATCAAAGTGCCATGAGTGCATTGCCACAGGCCATTTTTCATTTTAGCAGGCGGAAGGCAGTTCAGGGGGATTGTCATCATGAAGAAGAGGCGATTAGACACCAGGTAACTAAATCTTCCCAAATCTGCCTATGAGAACCTATAGTGGGAGGGGGGGGGGGGGGGGGGTCATATATAACTTGTAGTACTACACAAACAAAAGAATTCTAAAACAACTGGTCTTCATTTTTATTTTGCTGTTATTTCTATTGTTTGTACTGCAGCCTTCAGGCATGTAATTTTATTAAGATGGTTGCTAGTGGTTACCCTAGAAACCAAATAAAATTGAATTGGAATCTGTTTTTGGTTGCTGGAATGAAATCGATTAAGGCTAATAATTAAAAAAAACATACAAAATTTAGAAATTAATGTTGCTTAAAATGGGACTTTCTATACGGTAACATACCAAATATTTAAGTAAAAGTATACTTTCCCCTTTAAGCACAAGAAATTCGTTTATAGCAAGTCTTCCAGGGAGTGTATAGGAAATATACATACAGATTGTTTATGTGATACCAAAAGGCCATAAGGGATGACAAATGATAAATATATAGACAGGAAACAAGGAAGCTCAGGCAACTCTGGGGTCAACACTTCTGGGATGTATTATACCTGGGGGTATTTCTGTGAACGTGCAAAGCATAATGTAGGTCTTGTTCTGTGAGGCTCTGACCTTAGAAAAGTCAAAGTCACCTTGAAGAGGATGGCATGATACGTGAGCAGTGTACTGATTGTACAGGCACATCACTAGCATGGACTGAAACCCTGTAGCAAGAAGACTTGCCCTGATGCAGCAAAGCAGTAATTTATATTGATGTCTTTATGGTGGAAGGTGAAACTTCCCTGTCTGAGGCAATTCCACTGATAAAATCAAGACAACGTTTTAAAAAAAATATCTAAACTGATTCACAATAGGAAGATGGCATATCTATCTGCCCTACCTTCTCGAATTCAACTTTAATTTTATATTTGTTTACCCCCAGGTACAACTGATATTAAAATAATTTGGCCAGTTTTATTTATTATAGTTCAATAAAAAAAAAGGCTGTCACTGCACGGCTTAAATTATGAGTTGAAAGGGTGAGTGAGCTGAAAGGGGTGGTTCCATTCTCTAAATTTACTTTTAGTAGGTTGTAGAATGGCTAATTCTAAGATACTTTTTAATTGGCTTTCATTTTCTAGTTTTTGAATTCTTTGCCTTCTTCTTTCAAATGGGGTTCATGGACCCCATCACAAGAAAATGTTCTGTAAAGCTAAAAATGTATTGTTACTTTTTATCATTGATCTTTCTTTTCAGAGCCTCTCCTATGTATTCATATTCCTGTCTCTTATTTAAATAAGTGCATGGTTACCAGGGTAATGTGGACCCCAGCAAAGATTGTTGAAATTGCAAAATGAAGAGCTGCTGAATAAAAAGCTAAATAATCAAATACCACAATAATTAAATATGAAAACTAATTGCAAACTGTATCACAATATACATGATGTCTCTGCATCATACAAAAATGTAATATAAAGTTGAACAACACCTTTAAAGGAGAAGAAAATGTAGACTACTAAGGCGGTGCCACGTCCTCCATTGATTCTAGTTGTTACACATGGCTGGTGCACGAATGCACTTAACTTCCATTTTCTTCCATGTCCCAGGCATTCCCAGCATATAAAAAGCCTGAGCAGTGTTAGACTGGCCTACCAAGAAACCATAAAAACTCCTAGTGGGCCCAGCTAACAGTAAGCTCTTCTGCTCCCAACTATTTGGCCTATGTCATGAAGCAAACCAGATGTAAGGTGATGATATATTTTGGGAACAACCTATTTCAAGACAGGTGAATGATCAGTATCAGCTTGATATACTAATATAAATTTAATCTATTACTTAAGTCCCCCACTCATTCTGATGCAACAAAGCCAAAGACCTAAAAGAATAGGTAGTGGAGGTGGACAGTGGTCTCTCAGATAAATGATACAAGGGTGTGATAATAAAATGTTACAATTCTTCTGACAGAAGCCACAGTGTTAGCAAATGTCTCTTTGGCCCCTGAACAGAAGTATTGCTTGAGAACTGATTTCCCCACTGTGTTTGGGATTAGCAGACATAGCAACGAGGTTGGTGCAAGATTAGAACCAGGAAACGGTCTTATGTTGCAATACTGCCCATCTTGTGGAAATATATAAATGCATATGACAGTAAATTTCTTTATCTTCCAATATCTAAGGAGGGTCCAGACTATGTAAGGTATATCTATGTACACCCACTTTAAATTCTTACTGATGTCTATATAAAGCTTGGACCAAGAGGTGGGTCTTTGGTGAGTCCTCCGGTTTCTCCAAGGCTTCATGCTCCAGTGTCACTTGGACAGCTTACCTAGACAAAACTTTCTCATTGTATTGTTGGGCTAAACAAATAAAGTAACTCTATTATTATAAAAGGATTTCCTTTCTATAGCTTTGTCTTACAAATAAACGAGGTCATGTATTACTAAAAATACCAACAAAGGTACATTATAATACATAAAAAAAAGAGACTAAAGAGGTTGATTGAGTGAGGCGTATAAATAGTTTGGGGAGTAGGCCTAAGTTTATCTCCTGAGTAGGGTTGCCATCCACCTGTCCAGATTTGACCCAGACAGTCCAGTTTTCAGAAGGGCTGCCCGGGTCAAGACAGTCTGCCCAGTTTTCCAAAAAAGGAAAAAACGGGCAGGATCTCACCCTGATTAACATGGTGATCAGCCATGTGATGTGGCACACCCTGCCTGCAACATCACTGATCTGCCCCTGTGATGTCATGGCCTACCCCCTGTCTGGATCATGAGCAGCACAAAGGTGGCAACTGTACTCCGGAGCCACTGGCATCCCACTCAGATACTGAGTCTGGGCACCTACACAGTATAGAAATCAGCAAATCAATTCTGTACTACACATGCACTTGATGAGGGCATTGCAAGGAATGCCTGGGGATTCACCTGGGCACCCACAAGATTCTACATTCCCTCCTTCACAGCAGCCCATGAACCTACCAGTATATTTATGGGTTGCAGGCGGAAACCAGAGTAGGTTAAAGTGGACCTGTCACCCAGACACAAAAAGCTGTATAATAAAATGCAATAAAAATTAATGTCCGCCTGGGTGCACATGCACAGAAGTGATGTAATTCTTGTAAAGTTTGCCCCAACAGCATGCCCATAGAAATGGATGTTTGCTATAGTTATTACAATACATAGGTATTATAAGGGTAATTGCAGGTATCGTGTTACCCAGTAAAAATGTTACAAGCCAACCCTTTTGAAATTAAAAATAAAAGTGGTATAAAGGTGATACATTTACTGTCTAACTAATATTATCATGGCAAGCTTTCAGAACATTTTCCTTCCTTTTTCAAGCAGATTACAACAAAGCTGTGGTATATATATATATATACATATATATATATATGTTCTCTGATGTATATATATGTATGTGTATATATATATATGTATATTTATATTTATATATATATATATATATATATATATATATATATATATATACACACACACACAACATTCAGCTCAATGGTCAAATGACCGACAAAAAGGAATACAATCTGTGTGTAAAGTGTTAGTATCAGTTAAGGCTAGTGGTAGATGAGCAGATTCGGGGAGATTTAGTCGCCAGGAGACTAATCGCCTCTTCAGCCCGGCGACAATCTCCCCATTGAAAAGGATTTCCAGTTTTTTATTTGTAATTATTTGTAAAGATTCCAGTTGTTTTGTCACCAGGATAATTAAGAGCTCTGCAGACAAGGCTTATATGCTTGGAACTGCTTTACATTGAGCTGCAGTCACCTGACAGACAATATACTGTACATGGTTGCAGGTAACTGCCAATCAAATCACCTGGAAATATTCCTAGTGACACAAGGCTGTCGTGGGTGTGGTCATGATTGTGTGTAACCCTAAGCATTTAATATGACTCCAGAGTAAATCCAGTGGGTCTAAACTGTAGTTTTAACTCTGTGTTCTCTCTTGATGCAGATTGGCCAAGCAGTGGTTGTTCCCAGCATGCTCTTGACCTGCCAATTACAGTTAAAGGGCAGGTCAACACCAAAAGTTAAAACTTGAGAAAACATAAGTCTTGATAGCAAACATACACACCAATTACAGGGCAATCATTCTGTGCCAAGTGATTAAGTTCAGAGGTGCAGCAGGGAGCAGGTTTGACTATCAAAGCTGCAGAATAGGCAGAGGGAAGCGGATAGCCTATACCCCTACCAGTACAATGTTTATCATTGAGTTCTGTGCCCTTGGACATCTATGATGTATTAGGTGCATGCCACCAGATCTGCCATGTGTGCAAAAAACTCCCAGCTGTTTACACAAGTCTGTATTGTGAAAAACTGTATTGTAGCTGAAACAATGACAAGTTAGAGATTAATATAACAGTTATTGGGGGAACTCAGCTTTGAGAAACAGCCAAAACCTGGAATGAAACTCCAGATCTTGAGTGTAAGCTCTGCAAGTCAATACCTGCAGTCTTTTAAGGCAGCATCATGTTCAATATATGAAAAGGCATATTTAAAGCACTGCTACTTTCTTGGTTAAAAGAGTTGTGTCAGCTTAGTGCTGGATCCTAAACCTGTCATCAGTTGATGGAATTATTACCATTACATGGTGCTAGCCACATAAAGTACAGCTAAACGCAAAATGTACATTGGAAATTCAGATTTCCTGATGTGACCCTAAGACTAAAATAGACAAAAAAAAAACTAGGATTAGCGTGCCAGGCACGGTGTGGTTGGCTTACTCTTTTGGGACTTGGGTCAGGTATACACAGACCAATGACTGAAATCACTCATGCTACTTGAGCCTTCCCATGAGGCCTAGTCCAAATCATTTGCATTACATGCTGTGCTCAGTCAAGAATTTCCTTGGTATCAGTCTTTACACCTACACACAATGCATGCTCAGTGTTCAAGCTTTTACAGTACCACAGACATTTCATCTGCCAAATATTTTTGAAGGACCAGTAACACCAAAAAATGAAAATGTCCTAAAGTGATTAAAAGGTAATGTGCCCTTTCCCTGCACTGGCATGGGGGCAGCCATTCAAAACTGAAAAAGGAGAAAAGCAATAGATTCCACAGCAGATAACAGATATGCTCTTTAGTATACAATGGGATTGCTTGTATGGCTGCCTCTTTGTATACACAGCAAGCTTGTTTATATAAACTATATTGTTTTTCTGAAGCAAATACAGCAGTATTGCAAGTGCAGGGCACAAGTACATTGTATTGTCTTTCCTTTAAAACGCTTTAATTTTTTGGTGTTATTGTTCACTTGTGGAATCTGGAAGTTAAAGTACTGGGAGACATAAAGCAAGAACAGAAGAATGAAGATATAGTTGGGTTCAGGGGCATTGATACAAAGGTTACAGCTGTACCAGGCCCTTTCTGTTAAACATGGCCCCACTGGCACAAACAGATCTTTCCTAACTGCAGTATGGAGAGACAGGAACCTTGGTGGAACTGTACCATGTGAGAATATGAACTGCAACTCACATGTAAATAGCGTATTCAGGGCTCACTGTAAGAAGCAGAAAAAAAATGGGTAAGATCAGTGATAGAATTTTATTAATATACATTAAAAGTAACATTGTCCCATGCAAGCACATAAAGGGGGAGAGCTTGCTTAAATTTTTATGCAGACCAATTACCAATAAATGCTTATTTTTTCCTTTTGCACTCTTGCAAATCCACCACCAGATGTTTTTACTTGCCTTTACATAATCGTCATAACATTGGTTTGGGAAACAAGGACCCTGTGGAGGTAGAACTATCCACAGTGCAGCCAATGTCCTGAGGCCAAGAAACTTTAGGGGGGGTCCTGGGCCTGTTGTTGGAGGGGTACTTCTGCTTTATAATAGAGTGGATGGGTGGGCCAAACCATAAATTATACATTGGAAACATCCAAAGCCTTAATACTGTGTTCTTCAGCTGTGAACTACAGAATCCACAATTCCCAACATTGGTGTTAAAGATAAATGTATCCTCAACAAAGAATTAGGCTAGAAATGCAACATCTTATTATTTGTGCTTTTATACCAGTCTAAGGCAACCACAGCCCTTTAGCAATGAATATCTGTGCCTCCAAATATGCCCCTGTAGCTCCCCAACTTATTTTATGCTGATTCACTGCACATGCTCTAAGTTGCGGTCATGTACCTAATCTTAGGGAACAACTAACAATATACCATATATATATGTACACACACATTGCTGACAACTAATGTTTTGACCACAACCCCTAAGCTTAAAGGGATTCTGTCATGATTTCTACGGTGTCAGTTTTATTTCTAAATTACACTGCAGATAATTCACTATACCATATAAAATGTAATTCCTAAACCAGCAAGTGTATTTTTTTTAGTTGTAATATTGGTGTGTAGGTGCATCTCAGGTC
>CM044446.1:19011320-19063077 GCA_024363595.1 Xenopus borealis | reverse complement strand
ACCCTTCTGCCAGAAAGCAATTCCAGGGGAAGCTGGGAAATATTCAAAACTGAATATAAAAAAGTCTGTTTGCTTTTTTGATAAATGAATTTCAGTGCAGAAGTCTGCTGGAGCAGCACTATTAACTGTTGTGTTTTGAAAAAACATGTTTTCCCATGACAGTATCCCTTTAATGTAGAAGTCAATGGCCGAGGTCCATTGAACCTTTTTCTTTGGAGGAAAACTTGATTTGAATTCAATTAGAATTTTTGGTTTGGGAGTATTCGATTGAATATTAGACGTGCAAGTTTTTTTTATAAATAATTTTCCATTCGAGTTGTGAGTACATTAAAAAAAATGTTAATGTAAATAACCCCCTGTGAGTCATGGTTGACCACCACTCTGGAAATATTTATTCAACCCACCATGACAGGCATTGTGAATTTCAACTGTCTACAACTTTCATGCAATACACAGTGGCAGTAATCATGAGTCTCAGTTGTCCACCGCTGTGGAAATACTCATGGGACCCACCATGATGGTCATTGGGAGTCTCGGCTGTCCACCACTCTGAAAATACTCAATGTGACCGACCACAGAAAAGAGTAAAGAGATTTTCTGTTTTCATTCAGTTTCAATTCAGAATCAAGGACTAACACAATATTCTGTGGGCTAGCAAAGCTTTAAAGAAAAGAAACTGACTACAGGTGTGTGTGTGTTGGAGGGATTTCATTACAGGAAGGCTGTGCTGTTAATTATTTTAACAAGAGGTGTACTTTCTCCTAGATCCTCAGAGGCAGGTGGTAAATAAAATCATAGAAGATTCGGTCACTTTGCAGGAAACCAAGGATAAATAAAATCATTAGTTTAAGAGCAGTTTAGGTATTTAAAGATTTTTATATACTTTAAATGCAGTTTGCAAATGTTTTTTAGACTTTGTTGCGTCTTAGGATAAGTTTATCGTAATCTGTGTAAAAAAGTAAGCGTCAGGCAAATCATGCTCACGCTTTTAAGAATATTTCCTCCCAGACTCATTAACCTGGGTAAGTAAGTAATGTTCTGAATATTACAAGGCTCGCAAGAATAGGTTGTTCACACTTACAGCGGGAGCATGACCACATCGGCTGATGTTAACTAAACGGGAATTAACAAGGTTATATAATTCTGCATTCTAGAACAAAGACGGATCCTTGTGCCATGGCTTCCAGTGGTTAATTACACCCATTCTGGAAGAAGCTGCATATCCCTTTCTGCTTCTAAAAAAAAATCTTTGGTCACACATCTTTATCACTCCCACTGGCCACCAGTGTGAGTGTTACAATTTCCCCACCTGAAGGATTCCAATACAGAGCCAATGTAGTGAGTCAAGCATAAGTCCTGCTCATGAAGATGACAATAAGTACTTTATAAAAAGTGCAGCCACTTTTTCCCAGCTCTGGGCTCTATGTGACAACACAAGCACAAAGCCTAATTATTCAGCAGTTGAGCTCAGACTATTTATATATTTTTTTCTCACGGTTCCAACAGCAGGGCCACTTATTAATTAGAAATGTGAGAAAAATACATATGCTGCTGCATCCAATAGGTGTAAATGCAATGGGTGTTTGCGGAAAACAATCACATTATTCTCTGCATGGATGAGGGAGACAATCAAGGGTCCGGCCTTTCACTTTTTGAAACTAAATACACAAGTAATAATCTCTGCCATGCTGGCTAGACAGGAAATGCCAAATAAACACTATGCTCTGCTAAAAATGTCAGGTTTTGCCTACACTAACAATTCCAAACTCATTGCATAACAGTGTTCTCATACTTAGTACGTCAGTGGGAGCAAACATGGCTGTAAATAACTGTGTTTTCCCTCAAAGTATCATTCAAACTAGAAAGGTTTGCTTGATATAATTTATTTGCATTGGCTGACTATCTAACCCTAGTATAATCTGATTTTAGCAGAGCACACCATGTTCTAGGTTATAGTACAATTGCCATTCCATGAACTGCAACAAATATTGTACTGATCCAAAACTATTCATCTCTAAATGCATACCCGGACTATATATACAGTGCAGTAATTTTATGCCTAAGTGGAATTCCTAAATATACTGTGGCACCCAAGGGAATAACCTTAAAGAGAGGAACCATTACAGCTAACATCAGCAGTCTATTTATTAAAGAAAAGGTGCCTATCAAGTGGTTTAGCTTAATTTCTGGCTAGACAGATAAAATAGAGAGAAAAAAGGTTTCCTCATTATAGTTAAAAATGGAAAGATCCCTGGGGATAGGAATGTAAAGGTACCCTTGGAAAGATGAAATTTCCCTTGATAATCATGAATGGTCTGGCAATTGAAAATGCAAATTTTTACCCCACTGTCTAGCTGATGGATTGGCCACTCCAAAGGTGCCCTTCACTGCATGGAGCATTAATGTGTTATAGAGTCGGGGTACGAAAAGCAATTTCTTAGCTGGGGAATAATGGACGTACGTAGCTGAATGTTTGTTGAAGGTCTTATGCTTTAAATGGGTCTTAAAAGACATGTCAGAGGTTCAATGGATGCTATTATCACTCATATCCCATTTAATTCTTGCAAAGGTGTCCTTTTCTGTTACATAATGGATTTGTTTTCAGATGATGGTGTAGTGGTTAGCATTGCTGCTTTGCATCTCTGGAGAATCTTTGTGCTGTGTAATATGTTGCCAATATACATATCTGATGGATATAATAATATAGCAATTTTATTAAAGGAATTGTTCAGTATAAAAATAAAAATTGGGTAAATAGATAGGCAGTGCAAAATAAAAAATGTTTTTAATATAGTTTTCAAAAATGTAATGTATATGGACTGGAGTTAGTGGGTGTGTAACATAATAGCCAGAATGCAACTTCCTGCTTTTTAAGCTCTTGTTTTCCACTGACTGGTTACCCTGGTTACCAGGCAGTATCCAATCAGTGACTTGAGGGAGGGCCACATGGGTCATAACTGTTGCTTTTGAATCTGAGCTGAATGCTGAGGATCAATTGAAAACTCACTGAACAGTTATGTCCCATGTGGCCCCCCTTCAAGTCGCTGACTAACTCAAAGCTGAAAAGCAGGAAGTTGGATTCTGGCAATTATATTAGACATCCAGTCACTCTAGCCTTTATAATTTGCATTTTTCCCTGACTAACTATATGGGAAACATTTTTTATTTTGCACAGCCTATCTATTTATCCAGTTTTTATTTTTACACTGAACTGTGGCCACGCCATGGTACCGAGCATTAAATATAAACAGTGGATCTCTGATCAGAATAGGTTATCCCTTATTATTCCTTCATTCAGTTCTGTATCTATTATCATCTACCCCAAATTCAAAAACTAGTGTTTTTCATGTAATTTTCCTTTATAGCTAAAAAAGTATATCTGCACAGTTTTTCATGAGCAGAGAACATTCATGTATACTTGCTTTTGCACATAGAATTGGAACTGCTGTTTTACTTCATAGTTGGGGGGTTTCTCAGGGCCAGAACTAAAGGCATAATGTCATGGGAAAAAATGTTGTTTTCAAAATGCATCAGTTAACTATTTGGCCTATTTCAAGAAGCAAACCAGATGTAAGGTGATGATATATTTTGGGAACAACCAATTTCAAGACTGGTGAATGGCCAGTATCAGCTTAATATACTAATATAAGTTTAATCTATTACTTAAGTCCACCACTCATTCTGATGCAACAAAACCAAAGACCTAACATAATAGGTAATGTGGAGGTGAACAGTGGTCTCCCAGGTGGACAGTGGTCTCTCAGATAAATGATACAAGGGCATGAAAATAAAATTTTACAATTCTGCTGACAGAAACCAGAGTGTCAGCAAATGTCTTTTTGGCCCCTGAACAGAAGTATTGCTTAAAGGGATACTGTTTTTTTTTCTTCAAAATGCATCAGTTAATAGTGCCGGTCCAGCAGAATTCCGCATTGAAATCAATTTCTCAAAAGAGTAAACAGATTTTTTAATATTTCATTTTGAAACCTGACATGGGGCTAGACATTTTGTCATTTTCCCAGCTGCCCCAATTCGGATGAGCTGTGATTAACTTCAGTCACTCTTTACTGCTGTACTGCAAATTGAAGTGATATCACCCCTCCCTTTTCACCACCAAGCAGCCTAACAACAGAACAATGGGAAGGTAACCAGATAACAGCCCTCCTTATTGAGCAAATGTTTTCTCCATGGTATTACAGGGAAAACCTGCATTTCAAACTTTTGGGTCTGAAACAAAACCTGAGATAAAACACTGGAAAAAATAAAAACACCAATTTCTGGAATTTTCCTTTAGTTTTGCAAATATTTGTGTGAAATATGACACATTTTTATTATTATTACTTAAAATATGTTTCAAAATCAGTATAACAGTATAACAGTGCATTAGACTGCAGAAAAATCCCTGACATTTCAAAGGACTTTTTCCACAGATTTTTTCCCTGCAAAACAAACACTGCACAGAAATATCAGTAATACAGCTAGGGTTTTTTTCCCCAAAAACAAAATGCATGGTGAAATTAAAGTTTGATTCTCAAAAATATTTACTACTGGTGAAAATGCCAAATCCACTGCAAAACTGCAGCAAATATTCTGCATTGCTGCCTTGTTATGATGGGGATATTAGGTTACATTCCAACCAGCACAATATGGATGGAGTGTATATTCCCACTGCCTCTCCACAGATTTTCTCCCCATGTTCCCTTTTCCTCCCGACCACCAATAACATACACACAGTAGTTTGTAAGATCTAAAGGGCAGAGATTGATGTGAACTATTACCTGTAAAACACTAAGTATATGCCGGTGCTATACAAATAACAGGTGATATGATGTAAATGACTGAATGAAAGAGGCATCTAAAGCATTCAATTCAGCAGCACATACACTGCAACCTATAAGACAAATACCCCAGAGCTTTTGATCCACACACATTCTACAATTTACATGCACACAGAAGCTGCAGGAGATCTGCAGGTATGTCACGTATGATAAATGGTTTTCCCAAGTTTAGAAAAAGCTTTGATTTTCGGACACAAAATTATGTCTTTTTTTAACTCACGATGCAGAATGTTGTTTGATCTCAGGCATAATTACAACCACACAAAAGGAGCAGCGTCCACCGCAATTGTGTCTGATACATTAAAACATTTTCAGTTAAATGTTTGCAAACCAGGTGCAAGATACAGCTAGCCTTTCCGTAGTGAGGATTGTGAGATTCTGTTGGCGAAAATCTGCTAAAAATTGCAAATGCAAGGACTCATGTTTTAATAAACTGCATCAACACCCACACCTTTGCTTTCATGTAACTGCAACATTTGTGGCTGCCTTTGTAAATGATTAAAAACTATCCCATTGAAATGCTATTGATATAACAGTTGCAAAGTCCTACATCCCTATGTCATGGCACTACCGTGCTGCATAAGTGAGGTGAGTTGAGAAGCTTGTCTGGGGTGGCAGTGCCCCATGAGTTACTGGGTAGTCAAATATCCAGTTTTTGAACCAGAAATTTGGCTCTTCTAGTGCTAGAGAGCACAAAAGCGCCATCTGCACTAGAACCCTGGGATTGTAAGCAGGCCCGGACTGGCAATATGTGGGTTAGGGCAAATGCCAGATGGGCTGCTATAAGGTCCCATAGAAAGTCAGTGTTTAGTGGGCTGGTTTGGGCCTCTATGTGAGCTGATTGGGCCTCTATGTGAGCTGATTGGGCCTCTGTGTACCTGAAATGCCAGGGCCTATTTTGATTCTCAGTCCAGTCCTGATTGTAAGGTTAGCTCAGGGTAAGGCTGAACAGATGCCACCTCAGGGTGACAGGGCATAGGAATAGCCACAAGTCATGTTGTATCATACCATGTTACGTTCCCTTTACTTGCAGATGCAATTGGGAGTAGAGCACCCAAAGTCCATCAGGGAGTGAGCCTGGGTTGGCAGGGACCAAAAGGTATTGGCCCACTAGTTTCTTTACCTGTGTCCCGTTGGCACAGTCTGGCCCTGATCTGAGAAAGCTGGGAAGCTGCTAGGATTTGCAGGCCCTGATTTTTGGGAAGGCCACAAAGGCCTAGACCTATGGTGGCACAATTTCAGGGGTGAACAAGCTGACTAACCGCATCTACTGACTAATTCCTACAGGAAACTGGCGCATGGCAAATTTTTCACAGATACATCTCCCACACGCATCCTCGGATGGAGTCAGGAAACGTATTCATGCGCACTGATGGGGAAAGAGGGCGGTGGAGAGGACAGACTGGGTCAGGTCTTGGGGTACCTGAAATACAAATCCAGCCCTGGGCTTTGCCCGATTCCTGTTTGGTGCATTGCTTATTATAACACTTTTTTTCAATGAAATAAAAGTTGTGATGATGCTCCTTGGCATTCCATCAAATGGCAAAACAAAGTTTGCTCCATCTAAACTCTATTTAGTTCTATTTAGATTCCTAATTGACTATAAATATGCCTACACTCTAGGGAAACAAGTACTGATTTGCACCACTGCAGTAACCCATCTTATTGCTGATTGGTTGCTATGTATAACTGCAATGTTGCCATTGTGACCTTAAGACATATGAGCCCTAGGTTATTTATTTAAGCCTCTAATTCGGCTGTCAAATTATGTGGAACTAATTTCAAATGTACAGTATAGGAGTATAGGCAATTAATAATGCATAGAAATATTCTAACTTTTTAAATGAAATGTAAATGCATAATATTCAATCATGTTGAGGGGGCCCTGTATGTGCACAAGTAAAAAAGAAGCATTGCTGCAAAAGTCATGGAGATATTTGGTCATTTTGCCTGTTCCGAGCCCCATTAGTGTTCAATGCAAGCCCATATGTGCCACTGCTGCCTAATAGAGGACTGAAAGCACTAGTTCCAAGTGATGGCATAGGACTTCCTATTAGCACACTTAATTAGTTTCTGCCCTTTTTCAGCGAGAGTCATCATTCCTCAAGGGCAATGCACATTGCCTGAGGAAAAGCACAATACTTAATATGTTCTGTATATACACCAATTTAAAAAAAACATGCCATTTCATATTAAATCATAAAATAGCTTAATTGTTTCCTCTTTACAGAACCTGATTGTAGTTAATTTATAGGACAAATTAATAGGATAAAGATGTAAATGTTCCAAACTACTAAAGCTAAATTTATTCATTTGGAAACATGCCTCTCAATACATTTAAAGTAACACTGCTTTTATGCAAAGTGTGGGCAGAACAGCTTAAAAGAACAGTGACGCTATTTACAATTGGTGGGGCAGGGTGTAAAGTGCAAAAAACAGGTGCAAGCCACCAAGTTTTTTTTTAAACTTAGCTCCCTGCCCTGTGGGCACAGGTAAAGGGGTCACCGATCCCATGCAGGAAGCAGGCCTGGGTCCGCAGCAGTCTAAGGACTTGAGCCCAGTTTTTTTGCAGTGTTTGACCCTGCCCATTAGCACATGATCCTATCCATACCGCATATCCTATGGCAGACAGTAAGTATAGAGCTGCATTCTGCCTGCCAATGGAGGAAGGATGACTTGACACCCAAACAGGCCTGCAAATAGACTATTCTATAGAAACTGCTAGGTTTTCTGATATACAAAGAAATACACTAAAAGTAAGCATAGGTTATATACATAGTGAATGAGGATTGAAAAAGGCTCACACAAACTTTTTGTCCATGAAAACCTTTCAGATACAACGGCACTATAATCCTCTATACTGTATGTACTTTCAGCTATTCAAACAGAAAGGTTACACGGAGTCCAAAGGCCAGATATTTTAAACATTAAGTTCTGCTTGTTCATAAAAGTACAGCAGAAGATTACAGTTGGCATAGGTTTTTATAAACAGCATTAAATAATGAGCTGACCATATGGATGGGGTGACAATAATTATGATCATTGTGTGGTTTAATCAAAACTAGATCCTCAAAGTTTAAATATTAAATAATATATAATATTTTTAAACCACTTTAAACAAGCAGAATTGTTAAGTTTTTCCATGGTGAGCACACTGACCAAATTAGATCAGTCAGTATATGAATAAATGTCTAATGCAATTTCAACATCTATAATCTAGCAAAATATAGTTGTCTAAATTGCAGGGCATCATGAAGCCATTAACCCACCAGGAATAGATCTGGTCAGCATTTGTAGTGATGCAACTGCCTGATCAATACTATTTGTGCATTTAAAACTGCACAATTGTTAATCCAGATGGTCCAATATTATTGTGAGGAGCTTCAGCATCACCTTGGCCTGACCATTCCTAGTACACAATGATGTGCAACAGGTTTGGGCACATTTTGGAAGACCTGATGAGAATTAGGAGCAATAGAGACATAATGAAATAGGAGGTAACATAGGGTGGATATCATCACAACTCTGTTTGCAAATGATACCCTCATCTTGGAGAACATTATGGGACAATCCTTGTTACATAGCTAAATTGGGTTGAAAAAAACAAAGTCCGTCAAGTTCAACCCCTCTAAATCCACGCACACACACCTCCATATATATGCCCATATACTAACTATAGAGTTTAGTATCACAATAACCTTTGATATTATGTCGGTCCAAGAAATGATCCAAGTCCATCTTAAAAGCATTAACAGAATCAGCCGGCAGAGCATTCCACAACCTCACTGTCCTCACTGTGAAGAACCACCTACGCTGCTTCAAATGAAAGTCTTTTTCTTCTAGTCTTAAGGGGTGGCCTCTGGTGGGTAAAAAGGTTCCCTGCTATTTGTCTATAATGTCCTCTTATGTATTTGTAAAGTGTAATCATGTCCCCTCGCAAGCACCATTTTTCCAGAAAAAAAACCCCAATCTGGACAGTCTACCCTCATAATTTAAAGTCTTCCATCCCTATAACCATCTTAGTAAGACATAATATTTGCATCAACTCTGCTGTCATCACCTTTCAGTTCACTTGTCTGTATGTGGCTGCCCACTTCTGAGACCTATATGTTGGAGAACAGACTATAATTGAGTTTCAGACAGGCAGAACACTAATGCACACTGCAGGAGAATTAAGGGAGATGCTTAACTGGGTATTCTGAGAGGATACAGAACAATATAATTCCCCTATTTCTTGATAACTAACAAAGTAGGCCCACTTTGGAGCCAAAACAGAGGTGGTGACTTCATTGTGCCGACATTTTGATGCCGGCGACTCATTCTGACGCCAGCGTGGCAACTCATTCAGACACTGGCATGATGTCACATACCTGGGTCCAGGAAGAACAGCATGAGAGGTGCCACCATCTTGGGACACCAGGTAAGCCTTCCTTACAATACCCCCCTCCTTATGGGGGGTATTGTAAGGAAGCAGGAGCACTCATCAGAACTGAATCCCTTCCATTCAACCAGGTATTGTAAAGAACCCCTGGAAAAACGAAAATTCTAAATTCTGCTCACTTCAAATTCCTGATGATCATCAACTAGAATAGGAGCAGGAGAAGAAGAAGAAAAGTCAGAAACAGTTGCTGGTTTGAGAAGAGAAATGTGAAAGGTGCTAGGAATCCGCATCTCAGGAGGTAGTTGAAAGCGGACCGGCACTGGATTGATGACTTCTACCGCAGAAAACAGCTGATAAACTTAAGTTAGATGTAGGGACTCAGAGATGAATTTTCCTGAAGAAGAAACCTTATCTCCAGGAGAATACTAGAGGAGCAGGGACCCTCTTCTTATCAGCAAACTTCTTTTGGAAAATGGAACTCTTCATCAGTTTGGCTTCTGTAGCGTGCCAAATGGCCAACATATGAGCAGCTTGGTCATTGGCTGCAGGAACATTAGTAAGAAGCAGATCTTGAGGAAAGGCCAGAGGATGGTGTCCATCGATGGAAAAAAGAAAGGCGATCTTTTAGAAGAAGCATGTAAGGCATTATTGTGAGTGAACTTGGCCCAAGGAAGCATATCTGCCCAATCATCTTGACACAAAGAGATATAGCACCTCCACATTCCTCATCCTCTCTGATCTGGATAAGATTGTATGCCCTCGAAGATCCAACTTTGTAAAGAGAGAAGCACCTTTGAGTTGGTCAAATAACTCAGAAATGAGGGGGAGAGGGTAGCGGTTCTTCACCGTGATCTTATTCAAACCTCTGTAATCGATGCAAGGTCGAAGACCGCTATCCTTATTTTCAAAGAAGAAGGAGAAGAAGAGGAATGAATCCTCTTTGGAGGTTCTCCTGCATGTACTCCATCTCTTTGGTTTCAAGAGGAGAGAGAGGATATGAGGACCAATTGATGAAGGGATTATGAAGGCTCAGCCACGGCAGTCCTAGCACCACTGGAGTAGATGGGCAATTGATCAGAAGAATAGACAGTCTTTCAGTATGCAAGGTGCCCAGCTTGAAGGGCAACTCCCCTGAGGACTTGGATATGAAAGCAGAAGAAAGCGGATGATCATCTATTGCCAATATTTGGAGTGGAACAGCCAGAGAAAGTAAAGGTAAAGTAAAGGTATGGCATGATGCTCCACAAAGGATCTAGGAAATTCCCAGCTGTGCCAGAATCAAGGAAGGCTTGGACTTGAATGGTCTTGGAAGGGACCTGGATCTGGACAGTAAGGAGAAATAGATGCCCACTACAGAGCCTTCCCAGACAAGTGGATGATGACATATCTTACCTTAGCAAACTCAGAGACATACTGATTGGGCAACAGCACAAACTGGATCTGGCACTGGTTAATAAATCCCCTGAATGTAAAGTGGAGGCGATGGACTACGTGGCTTGGAGGTGCGAGCAGGTGACGCTGGGAGCAGAGCCGAGCCAGATGGTGGAGCCAGAGGGTGCGGACAGAGAGCAGACAGTTTGTCCAGAATGGCCGTTAATTCTAGGCCAAAGTTTGTCTGCTGGGCTTCATATGACTCCATGTGATCTGCTGAAATCTGATTGGGCTTCCTCGGAGGGGTCCATGGCCCAAATATACTGTCTAGGGCCCGAAGGCTCCGAAAGGGATTTGCGGACCAAGGAGGAAGCAAAGTCCAGCACAGTTTGTGGTATCAAAAAGGTTAATTAAAAAAGAGAGGTCAAAGTCCAGGCAAAATGGTCAATTTAGGCAGAAAAAGGTTCACAAGACGAGAAAGCTGGCTGAAGTGAATAACAGGAATCAATAAGTAGTAAAGTCACACCCAGGAACTCACAAAGTACGACCTATATTCGTGCAAAGTCTGCAGTTGTCTGGCGTCTTTTATAGGCCCACTTTGGCGCCAAAACAGAAGTGGTGATGTCATTGCGCTGGCGTGCTGACGTTTTTGTCCAATCCGATGCCTGTGACCCATTCTGACGCTGGTGTGGCAACTCGTTCAGACGCTGGCATGATGTCACAGACCTGCGCCCAGGAAGAACATCATGGGAGGTGCTGCCATCTTGGTATGCCAGGAAAGCCTTCCTTACAAATGTTTGGCAAGAGGAACAACTATTATATTTTTTCAGTAACATTTACCATAAGGTTGGCCATGTACCACTAATGTCAGGTATAATAAGTCACATAGGCTATTTACAGTTGTGCTCATAATTTTACATACCCTGGCAGAATTAATGATTTCTTAACCATTTCTCAGAGAATATGAATGATTCAAAAACTCTTCTTTCACTCATGGTTAGTGGTTGGCTGAAGCCATTTTTTGTCAAACAACTGTTTACTCTTTTTAAATTACATAGAACCCCCATTTTACGTTTTTCAGGGGACCAGGAAAAAATTATGTAAAATCAGGGAAAATGTAAAATCAGGGAAATGTGTTAAAGTAACTTTTTCTTCAAGTACTGAAGGATATAAGCACAGGAGTCTCTTTTACAATATTTACTGTGTTAATAACAAGGGTTAAGCATTGTAGTGTTAATGTTACACTATAGGGGCATGAGCAAGATTTTCTGTCATTCACACACACAATAAAAGCAATATTTGATTGGTGCAGGACTGTATAAGGGGCAGACTTATTGGAATTGAGCATTTACAGGCAGAACAGGCAGAATCTGGTTAGTATTTTAAACCTCTTTATTTCACAAATAACATTCATAGAGGAAAAAAAGCAAATTTTGGGAACATCAGGACAAAATTTGGATGTAAAATCAGGGAAAACATGACTTAAAATCAGGGAAATGCACCCATTGAAATGCATTATAAATTGGTGGGACCACAAATAAAAAATGTAAAATGCGGGAAAACTTAAAATCAGGGGACTTAAAATCAGGGTTTCACTGTATAATCACTACACAAACTACCCAAATGGCCCTGATCAAAAGTTTACATACCCTGGTGATTTGGCCTGATAACATGCACACAGCTTGACACAAAAGGGTTCGAATGGCTATTAAAGGTAACCATCTTCACCTGTGATCTGTTTGCTTGTAATTAGTGGGTGTGTATAAAAGGTCAATTACTTTATGGACTCCTGACAGACCCTTGCATCTTTCATCTTGTTTTTTGGATTCTAAGTCATGGGGAAAGCAAAAGAATTGTCAAAGGATCTGCGGGAAAAGGTAGTTTAACTGAATAAAACAGAAAAGGAATTGAGAATGCCAATCGGCAGTGTTCAAACTCTAATTTGAGTTCTGTTTAAAATGTACTTGGACATTCCAACATGACAATGATCCCAAACACAACGCCAAGTCGACCTGTTATTGGCTACAGCAAAATAAAGTGAAGGTTCTCGAGTGGCCAGCTCAGTCTCCTGACCTCAATATCATTGAGCCACTCTGGGGAGACCTCAAATGTGCAGTTCATGCAAGACAGCCCAAGAATTTATTACACGAAAATGGAGTGCTCAACCCTATCCCAAGCATTTAACACTTGTCAGTGTAGGGTGCTAATCCGAAAGACCCCTCCCTCGCTCAGGGGTCATTGAAGTAATTACAAAAAAATTCAGATGCACACCTTTCAGTTGCAGTCAGTGTCCAAAGGGTGATGTATTGAAGCCCAAATATACATCACAAAGGGCAACGTTTTGGACCCCTCCGGGTCCTTTATCAAGCCTGAGAATTTATGGGAACTGGGCAGCTTTACCGTCTGAGAAGATAAAGAGCCTCATCCACAACTACCACAAAAGACTTCAAGCCGTCATTGATGTTAAACGAAGCAATATATAGTATTAAGTACTAGGGTATATAAACCTCAGGGTCATTTGGGTAGTTTGTTTAGTGATTATGATTTAAAAAATAGTAAACACAGTTTGACAATACAGTGGTGTGAAAAACTATTTGCCCCCTTCCTGATTTCTTATTCTTTTGCATGTTTGTCACACTTAAATGTTTCTGCTCATCAAAAACCGTTAACTATTAGTCAAAGATAACATAATTGAACACAAAATGCAGTTTTTAAATTACTAAGATACTAAAAATAACTAAGAACAAAAGTAATTGAGATCTATCAGTCTGGTAAAGGTTATAAAGCCATTTCTAAAGCTTTGGGACTCCAGCGAACCACAGTGAGAGCCATTATCCACAAATGGCAAAAACATGGAACAGTGGTGAACCTTCCCAGGAGTGGCCGGCCGACCAAAATTACCCCAAGAGCGTAGAGACAATTCATCCGAGAGGCCACAAAAGACCCCAGGACAACATCTAAAGAACTGCAGGCCTCACTTGCCTCAATTAAGGTCAGTGTTCACGACTCCACCATAAGAAAGAGACTGGGCAAAAACGGCCTGCATGGCAGATTTTCAAGGCGCAAACCACTTTTAAGCAAAAAGAACATTAAGGCTCGTCTCAATTTTGCTAAAAAACATCTCAATGATTGCCAAGACTTTTGGGAAAATACCTTGTGGACCGACGAGACAAAAGTTGAACTTTTTGGAAGGTGCACGTCCCGTTACATCTGGCGTAAAAGTAACACAGCATTTCAGAAAAAGAACATCATACCAACAGTAAAATATGGTGGTGGTAGTGTGATGGTCTGGGGTTGTTTTGCTGCTTCAGGACCTGGAAGGCTTGCTGTGATAGATGGAACCATGAATTCTACTGTCTACCAAAAAATCCTGAAGGAGAATGTCCGGCCATCTGTTGGTCAACTCAAGCTGAAGCGATCTTGGGTGCTGCAGCAGGACAATGACCCAAAACACACCAGCAAATCCACCTCTGAATGGCTGAAGAAAAACAAAATGAAGACTTTGGAGTGGCCTAGTCAAAGTCCTGACCTGAATCCTATTGAGATGTTGTGGCATGACCTTAAAAAGGCGGTTCATGCTAGAAAACCCTCAAATAAAGCTGAATTACAACAATTCTGCAAAGATGAGTGGACCAAAATTCCTCCAGAGCGCTGTAAAAGACTCGTTGCAAGTTATCGCAAACGCTTGATTGCAGTTATTGCTGCTAACGGTGGCCCAACAAGTTATTAGGTTCAGGGGGCAATTACTTTTTCACACAGGTTTGGATTTTGTTTCTCCCTAAATAATAAAAACCCTCATTTAAAAACTGCATTTTGTGTTTGCTTGTGTTTACTTAGTTGTGTGACTAATAGTTAAATGTGTTTGATGATCAGAAACATTTTGTATGACAAACATGCAAAAGAATAAGAAATCAGGAAGGGGGCAAATAGTTTTTTACACCACTGTATATGACTTCAGCCAAGCACTAACCATGAGTGAAAAAAAAATTTGTGGTATCATTCATATTCTCTGAAAATGGTTAAGAAATCATAAATTCTGCCAGAGTATGTAAACTTATGAGCACAACTGTATACCCTGAAATGACAGCGGTGGAGGTGGTTGGGTTAGATGAGGAAAAACCTCTTAATTAGTGATGGGCGAATTTATTCGCCAGGGGCAAATTCGCGGCGAATTTCCGCGATTCGCCGCTGGCGAATAAATTCGCGAAACGGCAGCAAAAATTTGCCGGCGAAAAAATTCGCCAACAAAAACGAGACGCGCGACTCGTTTCGCGAATTTTTTGGCGAAGCGAAATGCGGGAGTTTCGCCCATCACTACTCTTAATACAAAAGGAACTTAAAAAATATGAAGGCTCTGTGGTTTTTATGCCACATTAATGGAATAAATTTGGGACTATCCAGAATCTTGAAAAACTTTGGAGTTTAAAAAAATACAATTAATAGACAAGTGCAACAGGCCCTATCATACAAGACAGGCTAGAAGAAAATTACTAAAAAAGTGCCAAGCGGTTCCAAGTGTTCATGCAGAGACTTGACGCATGCAAATAAAATTGCAAGTCTCCAAGTGTGTTGGCACGCCGCCTAGTTTGCACGCATGTGTATTGCACTTAAATAGATACAGTGGCCTGCAGTTTGGTAGCTAGGTGATCGTTCTATTTCAACTGAGCATTTTATGAACTGACTCTTGGTTTGACTTTGGCTTCACTTCTTGACTTCAGCAGGGTTCCTGATTCTCTATTGATTCTCCTTGGCTGTTTCTGGAATCTCCTCATTGCTACCTGACTCGACCCCTGCCTGTTTCTGGAACTCAATTATTGGCCTGACCCTGTTTCAACTCTGCCGACATTGTGCTCATTACTAGAATCTCTGCTACTTCGCAACTGAGCTCACCCTATTGTTAAATCCAAGTACTGAGTACTCAGTGGGAGGCATAGGGAAGGCTCCATTCATCAAATCCTTCAATCCTCTGACTCCTGATTGAGGTAAGAGTGACAACAAGTTTATAAATATATGCTTCCATAGTGGTGAAGAAATGGTCAAAATTTGAGTTTGACCCACTCTTTGAGGAGGCATCACTTGACAGGCATTGGGATGAATCTGTATGAAAGAGACTATTGTTTTCTTTTATGGTGGTGGAACCTGGTTCCTTTAATAAATTTAAAAGTGAGGAGGAATAAAGAAAAGAAAGCACGTACATATGACAGTTACAATACAGATTAACAGAAACATTTTGTCACTATAACTCTAAAGCTGGCCATAGACGCAAAGATCCAATCCAAATCGAGGATTCGTACAATTTTTGGAACTTGTGTGGAGAGTCCCTACATTTTTCATCACATGGAAACCGGTCATTTGGACGATCAGCCATGTTAAAAAGATTTCTGTCGGCTGACGATAATATCTCTGCTTGTATTGCTGATCTAATGATATCGCTGTGAGCTTCTCAGTAGATTTTGTCGGCATACTTTTGCACAATTGCTGTGACGGGCAGGATGTCAGCTGGTTTGTTCTCTTTGCTGCTTTATTTTATCTGAATGGTTAGTGGCAGGTTCGGGAAAGGGCACCAACTGATCGTTTGACTGATATTCTGCTTGTTTATGGCCAGTTTTATTGCATGGTCCCAAACTGTGGGGCTTAAGACTACTTATGGGTCAAACTGTGCAGGAAGGCACAGTTATGACCCATTCATTCTTAATGCATGCTCTCCAGATCAGACCAAAGTGACCACATAGGAGCCATAAAGGGTCCTACAGAATAGACCATTAACCTAAAAACATGGGTCATAAGATTGTCTTGGAAAGACAACTTATGTTAAGATGACCCAAAAAGTTAGAGCTGAAGTGAAGTAAGGTTGCTGATAATTATCCATGTAAAGGAAACTACTGTCTGTAATAAGGGAGCATTAGTGTTATATGTGTCTTCTTACAGAAAATCCAGTATTTGATAATTTATGAATTGACCCAGGACATGTGGCAACTATGGTGCTTGTAGCAGGTCCGGACTGGGAGGAAAAAGTAGCCCTGGCAAAAGTATCAAAGCAGCCCATGTATTCCCGTGCATGCAAAGCATGATATATATTTCCAACCCCAAAGTTAACTAGAACTCGTGTTTATTAATAGATATTTTAAGAGTCCATTACCATATAATCCCCAGCAATATTATACACCCTATGTGCTGAACTGGCCCTTGCAACAAATATCTGATAGCTGATGGATTAGTGACCCTGTTCTTACATTATACTCTACATTTTCCTTTGTGTGTCCCCAGCTAGACCATGTACCCTGGCAGATAAGAGGACTTTAATTACCATGTGTGTCACAGGACCAAAGTGTATCATACTTGAAGAGATTAGTCTGTCTCGTGCAATTAATGCTATATCACAGTATTCCATATACAGGCTGAAGTGACTGTTCTGATCATGGATACTCCTGTTTCCAACATACAGTGGTGTGAAAAACTATTTGCCCCCTTCCTGATTTCTTATTCTTTTGCATGTTTGTCACACAAAATGTTTCTGATCATCAAACACATTTAACTATTAGTCAAAGATAACACAAGTAAACACAAGTAAAAACAAAATGCAGTTTTTAAATGAGGGTTTTTATTATTTAGGGAGAAAAAAAATCCAAACCTGTGTGAAAAAGTAATTGCCCCCTGAACCTAATAACTTGTTGGGCCACCCTTAGCAGCAATAACTGCAATCAAGCGTTTGCGATAACTTGCAACGAGTCTTTTACAGCGCTCTGGAGGAATTTTGGCCCACTCATCTTTGCAGAATTGTTGTAATTCAGCTTTATTTGAGGGTTTTCTAGCATGAACCGCCTTTTTAAGGTCATGCCACAACATCTCAATAGGATTCAGGTCAGGACTTTGACTAGGCCACTCCAAAGTCTTCATTTTATTTTTCTTCAGCCATTCAGAGGTGGATTTGCTGGTGTGTTTTGGGTCATTGTCCTGCTGCAGCACCCAAGATCGCTTCAGCTTGAGATGGCCGGACATTCTCCTTCAGGAGTTTTTGGTAGACAGTAGAATTCATGGTTCCATCTATCACAGCAAGCCTTCCAGGTCCTGAAGCAGCAAAACAACCCCAGACCATCACACTACCACCACCATATTTTACTGTTGGTATGATGTTCTTTTTCTGAAATGCTGTGTTACTTTTATGCCAGATGTAACGGGACGCGCACCTTCCAAAAAGTTCAACTTTTGTCTCGTCGGTCCACAAGGTATTTTCCCAAAAGTCTTGGCAATCATTGAGATGTTTTTTTAGCAAAATTGAGACGAGCCTTAATGTTCTTTTTGCTTAAAAGTGGTTTGCGCCTTGGAAATCTGCCACGCAGGCCGTTTTTGCCCGGTCTCTTTCTTATGGTGGAGTCGTGAACAATGACCTTAATTGAGGCAAGTGAGGCCTGCAGTTCTTTAGATGTTGTCCTGGGGTCTTTTGTGGCCTCTCGGATGAGTTGTCTCTGCGCTCTTGGGGTAATTTTGGTCGGCCGGCCACTCCTGGGAAGGTTCACCACTGTTCCATGTTTTTGCCATTTGTGGATAATGGCTCTCACTGTGGTTCGCTGGAGTCCCAAAGCTTTAGAAATGGCTTTATAACCTTTACCAGACTGATAGATCTCAATTACTTTTGTTCTTAGTTATTTTTAACAAGGGGGGCAATCACTTTTTCACACAGGCCCATGTAGATTTGGAGTTTTTTTTCTCCCTTAATAACGTAAACCTTCATTTAAAAACGGCATTTTGTGTTCAATTATGTTATCTTTAACTAATAGTTAACGGTTTTTGATGAGCAGAAACATTTAAGTGTGACAAACATGCAAAAGAATAAGAAATCAGGAAGGGGGCAAATAGTTTTTCACACCACTGTAACTATCATAAGCATAAGGGATTGGTTATATAGCAAGCAACTCGAATTGCTAACTGAAGTTGGTCAAATGCAGGCATCGGCTTAGCTGTGGCTTGCTATTATGGACAGCTGATTTACATTTCTAAAGTGAATGGCTCATTTACATATTAAAGACAGACCTAATTTGCATTTTTAGGTTAACAGCTCATTTACATTTTAAAGCAAGAGGGCCATTGGGCAATTGCCCGAACCCACAGATTGCCAGTCTGGACCTGGCTTGTAGATGCTACCCACTTTAGGATATAACTCTGGGTTTAAACAGAAGTGCAAATGTGTATGATCAAATTAGAGGCAATTGAAAGGAAACAAAGCCTTTCATTATTTATTCTCCACTCTATTAATTGTTCTGCCACGTCTGTAGTTTGCTACAGTGCCACGGCAGAGGCCATGCTTAAATCTTCAAGATGTTTTATGAAAACATCAGGCATATTAAGAGGAAAGCAAACAACCACAGAATTCTAAAACACTTTAATCCTGTCTGAAAGGGCTTATTGTTACAAGCCTTGAAAATGGGCCAGATAATCATAAGAATGCAGTTTGCAATTAGGTTTGCCAAATTGAGCCAACTGGAGACCTACTGGATCTGTATACTAGAGACTCTAGGTCCAAATGGTATAAACGGAGATCTAGATTAGGCAGCATCTGCTAAATATGTGTATTTTATTTAACTAGCATTTTCAGGGGATATACTGTAAATTTCTGTAATGTGAAACAGAACAATATGTTATGTTGTCAGCCACCACTAATCCCTTGATACTTGTATTGTTTTGTATAGCGGCTTGGTACAGTTTTTAGATGCCATACCAGTATAAAAAAAAAAGTGTCGCCAAAAATTAAAATGATTCATGTCAGTTGACATACCTGTTATTTCAGTGCTTCACATAGAAAACCTTTTATCCTTTGGAGCAAACAGCCTTGTTTTTAGTTCTTGGATTACAGCTAATGTTGGAATTTTCTAGGGTTTAAACAACGACCCACCCTGTTTATTGTGTTCATTGAAACCTTATATAATGTACTCTAGACCCTTAAAAGAGGAAATTATGATCATTTAGTTTTAAGAGATTTAGGGTGTTTGCGTTTCTAGATTAACTATCCACTTAACAAGCTTTTGAGTTGAAATGTAATTTTATATATTATAATTATCATAACTATTAATACAAGGTATTATAAAGTGACAAAATATTCCACAACGCTGAGTTTGTATTGTTGTTATATTCCTCTATCCATCATATTGCTTATTATTTGATGCAATTGGAAAAATGAAAGCCTGAGGGTTTGGCAAACTTTGCACATCTTCCAGGTTTTATTTTGTTGTTCTGTTTTAATTTGAAGCATGATTGTGATCAGTTTGGGTTCTATTTACATCCCCTATATGCTCTCTTTTTTAATACTACTGCATTTCTACGTGCCTATCTTGTTTTGTCATTTACTAACTAAAACAGCTAGTGCTCTGGAAGGTGGGAGTTTTATTTCCAAGACACTCATGCCAATGTGCCTGTTTTAGAACCCTTAAACTTCTTTTGGTGGGCAGTTAAAATAATTCCCCCTAATGTAGCTTTGATCATGTGCACAGAAAAATACCTTTTGTGCATGCAAAAACATGGCTTAGAGGAAACATTGCCATTTTGGATGCTGCTTTCTTAAACCACTGTAGGCTAGACGTTTTAACAGTGGCGCCACGACTGGCAACGGCTAACTTTGCTACAGTAGATTTTTTTGTACATTTGTCTGGTTTGATTTTGTGTTACTACTCGTCAGGGCCGGAACTAGGGGTAGGCAGAAGAGGCACCTGCCTAGGGCGCAACCAAAGGGGGGCACTTGGCAGGTGCCTGTCTTCTGCCTACCCCAGGATTGCTGCTCTCCCATCCCGTGCTCGGTCCCCTTGACACCCCCCCCGCTGGCGCTCTCTCCCCTCCCCTCTGTGCAAAAGTCGCATGCGCGTGCTCAGCGCTCCAGGGGACCCCTGGGCACCGCCCACCCTGGCACCCAAGCCCCACCCCTGATCCCGCCCACCCCACATCAAAGTTAAAAGACCACAAAAACATCAGCGCTAAAAAAAAAAAACACACACATATTGATTGTCAGGGCTCCCTTATAAGTTAAAGAAAAACATTGGCACCAGGTCCACCCATAAAAGTTTTTTTTTTTAAAAAAGCATTGGTGCCAGGGCCCCTCTTACAAGTTGAAAAAAATTGGGGCCCCAAAAAATATTTTTTAAAAAAACATTGGCGCCAGGGCCCCCCTACAATTTAAAAATAAATTGGGGCCCCAAAGAATATTTTTTTTTTAAAAACAGCACTAGGGCCCCCCTTACAAGTTGAAAGAAAATTTGGGGCCCCAAAAAATTAAAAAAAAAATCATTGGTGGCAGGGCCCCCTTTACAAGTTAAAAATTTTTTTTGGGGCCCCAGAAAATTAAAAAAAAAAAAAATCATTGGTGGCAGGGGGCTATAGAGTATTAAAATAAAACACTGGTGGCCAGGGGATTTAAAAAAAAAAAAAACCCACATTGGTGTCAGTAGAATTGAACTCATGGCTTCAGGACCTCCATTATAGCTGTTTCCGTGACATCGGGTATTTTCGCTGCTTTAGGACTTTAGTGTCGGCTCCTTCGTGACTCCGGGTCTTTCCCCCTCAGGACTAGACTATCTTCGGCACTTACGCATCAGCACAGTAGAAGAAGGACAGCTTCGGCGACGCTCGTAAGGGGGGCCCGGCAGTGCTGCACTTCTTCAAGAGCCGGGCCCCCCTTATGAGCCCCCTTCAGCCCCGGGCCCGGGACACCTGTCCCCCCCTGATGGCGGCCTTGAGCGCACGGGTGTTAGCACTAGGCTTAAGGCAAACCCAGTCCGGCTGACATTACCGTCAATCCTGCTCTCAAATGTTTGCTCTTTGGACAACAAAATGGATCATCTGTGGCTCCAGCATTCAAGCCAGCTATAAATAAAGGACTGTTGCATCTTTATTTTCACGGAAACATGGCTAAACGCAGACATCGGCTATCCAGTTAGCTTGCTACTGAGCCAACAGAAATTCTGCGTTGTCCGGTTTGAGCCGCGGTGGCGGTTTATGTGTCTACATTAACAAATTCTGGTGCACAAACTCTGCTGAAGTGACTTGCCACTGCTCAGCACAAGTGGAGTTTCTGCAGAGGGAATTTACTGCAGTACTAGTGGTAGCTGTGTACTTGTCGTCTAGCTCAAATGTTAACCTGGCACTAGAAGAGCTGTACTAGGCTACCAACAAGCTTGAAACATCTCACCCGGATGGACTTATCATTGTTGCAGGTGATTTCAACCACGCCAACCTGCAGTCAGTGCTTCCCAAATTCTTTCAGCATGTGAACTTTGCTAGCAGGAGAGAGAACTGTTTGGACAAAGTCTACACAAACGTGCGCAGTGCCTACAAAGCCTTTGTGCGCCCACATCGGTTCCTCGGCCACCGGACAGACCTGCATACACATCGCTGCTCAAACGCACAAAACCAGCCAAAAGAACCATCACAGTATGGCCGAGTGGAGCTGTGGAAGCACTTCAGGACTGTTTCAAATGCACAGATTGGAACATGTTCAGGGAGGCTTCTACCCACAACGGCTCCATCAACTTGGAGGAGTACACAGACTCTGACCTGCCACATCAACACATGCATAGAGGATGTTACCATCTCCAAAACGGTCACCACGAGAGCCAATGAAAACCCCTGGTTTACAGCAAAGGTTTGTGCATGGCTAAGAAAGAGAGATATCGCTTTCCGGTCAGGTGACAGAGCTGCTCTTAAAACAGTCAAGGCCAACCTCTCTCGAACTATCCGACAAGGAAAATAGGACTAAACACTAGTGATGGGCGAATTTATTCGCCAGGGTCGAATTCGCGGCGAATTCCTGCGATTCGCGAATCACCAGCGAAATTTAGCCGGAAAAACGAGTCGTGCGTCGGTTTTGACGCGTCGAAAACGATGCGACACGCGCCGAAAACGACGCGCGTTAAAGTTGACGCGACGCACGTCAAAAGCATCCCGCGACTTGTTTCGCGAATTTTTCGGCAAAGCGAATCGCGGGAGATTCGCCCATCACTACTAAACACTGAAGATTCAAAAACATTTTGATAACACAAAAGACTCACGTAATCTATGGCAAGGCATTCAGGCTGTCACACAGTACAAGCCTGCATAGAGCAGCAGTAACGAAGATGCCACACTACCAGAGAAACTAAGCAAGTTCTAAGTATGGTTTAACAGCTAAACAAAGAGTCTGTAAGGAAAGCCACGCCTCCTTTCACTGACCGAGTCATCTGTCTACTCACAGCCGACGTGAGGTGAACCTTAACCAAGTTTAATCCACGAATGGCTGCCGGACCAGACAACATTCCTGGTGGTGTGCTCAGAGACTGTGCTGATCAGCTGGCAGACATCTTCACTGACATCTTTAATACATCGCTAAGCCAGATGATCATCCCCACATGCTTCAAATCCACCACCATCATTCCAGTGCCAAAGAAATCTTCAGTAACCAGTCTGAATGACTACCCCGGTCATCATGAAATGCTTTGAGAGACTTGTGATGGCACACATTAAGAGCACCCTCCCCCGCTCACTGGACCCACTACAGTTTGCATACTGGCCAAACAGGTCAACTGAGGATGCCATATCCTCTGCACTCCACCCTCTCACTAACTCATCTGGACAAGAAAGCACAAGTTCGCCGATGACACGATGACACGACTGTGGTTGGGCTCATTATACACAACTACAAGTTGGCGTACAGTCCGACATTGGACTGATGATTGATCGGCCAGGTTAGAAAATCTTCGGTCCCCATGCAATCTACCTATGTTTGCAGGGCAAAGCAGGCTGCGATCCTTCAGTTTTGCTGGCAATATCGCCTGAAATGGTCTTTTTAGTTGATGGACACATCAGGCATTTAAACGATCGTTTTGAGACAATCGTGGTCTCACGATAACAATTGGATCTTTCAAAAGTCTTTACGTCTATGGCCAACTTTATTGAGAATAGCTGCCTGCAATGCAGCAATTAAGGACCTTTTAAAAGCCAGCCTCCTCCTTCCAGAAGATTACTAGATCTAGCTGGAGTTAATAGTTTCTGCCCTTGATTCCTGATATACCAAATTTGCCCATGACCTTCAAATTTTGCCCTTTTCTTCAGTGTTGTATTTCCTGGTATAGACTCCAGCTCTGGTCTTCTTTTGACTGGCATTACCTTAAATACAGTTTCCAGTCCATCAACAATAAGCTGGAGCTTCATGACACGTCTAAGTTATACAACTATACAAAATGCACACATCTTCTCATTGTCTCCAGCTTTAAATGAAAAACAGACAACTCAAATTAGCGAGAAAACATTTTATAGTATGAGTGTGTGACTCAGTGGCCTGCAGAAGCTCTCACCAGCCATTATGGTCAAAAACTAAAAGTTTCCATACACAGCCCGTGCTGTTTCTAAACTTCCTGAATGTTTGCCTGCGGCAGCAAATACAGTTGTTAGTGTTGCATTAAAAATACAAACCACTTGAAGTAGGAAGCACTGCACATGAGTATACATGTCAATTACATGTCCCTTAACAAGAAGACACAAGAGGAGAGCCAAATGCTTTTGATTTAACTGGGATGTCAACCTCATGTTAGAATAACGTTGTTCTTCATTTATTGGACTTTTAAATTATTTAAAAAGTGTGGTAGTAAACGAGATCGCTCTGTCCAATTATGGCTGATGTAAGGAAGCATTCATGCCCTCTTTTGCGTGATTTGTAGCCAGGTCAGCCATGTTTAAACTGGTGGGTAACTCTATCACCCCACTCCACCTGGCACTCCAGAGATCAGGTTTAGAGTTGGGTGCAGGCTGACTTTTTGTGGGCCTGTGTCTCACTTGTGTGAGTATGGTGCCACATATAAGACAAAGGATTGTTATTAATACTTAAGATAGCAAACACAAACATACTAAAAATATGTATTATCTCAAATCATCACAATCTATATATTATGTCAGTAGTTCAATGTTTTGTGAACAGTACCGCTGTAATGATCAAAAGCAACACCTTCTATTCTCAGAATCCCTAGATAAAAGTCTCCTCTTCTCCCTTGTCAAATGACTTAATTAGAAATTAAGTTAGATCCAGTACACAATACACACAGTGGGCATGGTGACCATCACATGTCCTGCAGCCAAGAACATTAGGATGACCTAGCACAGATGCCCACCTTGATTCAGACAAATGATCCTCTACTGATGGCTTAATTAGAGGTCTTAACTTCATACAATAGACTAAACTTTTCATTTTGAAAGTTCAAATGCCCTGAAAAAAGCCTTGCATAATGGATACATGTAAGACACATGTAGTTTCATACATGGAGTATAACAACGGAGTAATATTAAGAATTGTTTGAACATTGTGCTGATGGATTCCCACCTGGACTACAAGAAACCTGAGAAGCAGTGCAACTTTTTGTGTGAATCCGAAGCCAGGTTCCTGTGACAAAAACTGCTGGTGGCTTATTGAACTTTAAGGAAACTTGTAAGGAACTTTTCTTTCCTCACAAAGGGCCTATTCATACAATGCCAAAATAAACAGAAGTATTATTAAGACTAACTTGACATGTCACATTTCATGCAATAATACATAAAAATGAATGGTTCATCTAAGAAGTATTTGGATGCTAACAGTTAGACAATGGACTAAGAGTTTCAAAGACTGTTTGCTTAGGAGATGACATTAGTAAGGGCAGATATGCATAATCTATAGTGAGAAAATGCTACAAGAAGAAAAAAACAATACTTTTGCAATAAGCTATATCACATGTATCCACGATAGGCAAGCGTTTAGTAGCAGTTACTTGCAGCTGGGCATCATTTTTGTTTCCTTTTTTTTTGCAGTGCAAATGTATGCTATAAGATGTGTATTTTGCACAACTCACTCCGGAAGCAAAGCTGGGATTGTTCATGTCTTTTTGTGCCAGGCTTTAGTATTGGATAATTCCTTACTGCACACACACTTAACCTTCCTTTCTCCAACTCACACCTGAATAAGTGAAAAATGGATTTCTGCTGGAGCAGCACTATTAACTGATGCATTTTGAAAAATGACAGTATCCCTTTAAGAGAGTAGCTGGAGGTAAGTTTCGCTGTGGCGTACAACTTTTCTTATCTACTGGCTGCCCATTTGTCTGCCATCATTAGCATTTGAAAAAAGGGTTGAAAATGACCCCCAAACATTTCCACTATTGACTACTTTTGTTACCATCCTCTATATCTTCTTTTTAAAAAATCTTATTCTATGTGCCCACAATGTCCATCAGATCCACAAGTAAACTGGGGCAACCATGACCACCAATCCCATAAGGTTTTTTGTATTATTCCTAAAACACATATAGGCTGAATACCCAGTATCATAAATTGACTTTACAACTAAGGCTTACATTTTTACCCCTTTGGATGACAAAGTCAATATTTTGATTGCTAGCTTCCCATACTAGAGAGTGCTGAGCCACAACTGCATCTGATATAATTTCTAGCATCCCTCAGGAGGTTTTGAATGCTGGCAGATTAAGTACATCATTAATAAAATACTGAAATGAATTTAAAGGGACAGCGTCATCAAAATATAATGGTTGAATTAGTGCCTAAAATAAGGTTTAAAGGACAAGGAATGTTAACCTAAAAAAGTAGGTTAGAAATGTTGTAGATTTTGTTTTGTGCTTCTGCAACAGAATATAAACCATATAACTGAGCTAAATGAAGTTAATTGTATACCACTAAACTGCAAGCTTGTGTTTGGCGAAACACACAGGGAGGGCAAAGGTGGACGGTGGAGGACTTAGCTCCCACACAGTCCCAACGTAGATAGGCAGTTGCTGCACGGAGGGAAACTGATTGGAGGGGTGGGAGCAAGCAGATTACATCTCCGAGTAGTTGGAGGGTTAAATTGGCATACATCAAGCCATGTCTCTGAGAGACCCCATTGATCCACTTTTTGCTTAAATAATTTTATTTATATGCTATTTTTAAGGACAATGTCCAGCACTACCAACAGTTTGTTTGGTTAGTTGGGTATGTGTTTCTATGTTTTTATTGGACAAATATAGTAAAAGTAAAGTTTTAACTTATAAGGTACTTTCTGTGTATCCACTTCTCTGAACTGACTTGCCTTGTGGTGTCGAGTGGTTACTTGTGACTAACAGTGTCCAATCAATCGCCACTATCTTTCTGATTCCTAAACAGTGCTTCTGTACCAGCCCAAGGCAACCACAGCCCTTTAGCAGTAAAGATCTATGTCTCCAAAGATGCCCCAGAAGCTCCCCATCTTCTTTTCTGCTGATTCACTGCACATGCTCTCTGCTGCTGTCACTTACTGAGCTTAGGGACCCACTCACAATACACAGTACACTTAGGGGCAGATTTATCAAATCCATGTGAAGGATTTGAAATTTCGCTTGAATAGTCTATTTTCGATTGTGTGAATATTCGAATATGCAAATTAAGTATTTTTTGACCATTGAATATGGAATATTCGGTTGCATCGAATAGATCGAATAAATATATATTCGAGCGATCCACTATTCGCCAGTCGAAGAACTTGCCCTTTAAATTTCTATTCGACCTCCTACTTCGCCAGATTGAACCTACTGAATTGCAATAGAAGCCTCTGGGAATCACCATAAAACCTTAGGCTTTTCCCGAATAGCAATCGTATGATCGAACGCTTCAAACCGAACAATCAAAGCTTTTTTACGTTTTTTTTGGTAAAATCATTTGATTGTACGATTTTGGCGAATGTTCGAAAAGCACTCAAAACCGGCAAATATTTTATTCGATTTTGGCGAATATTTATTCATCAATTATTCGACGCTCGAATTCGAGGGATAAAAGCCTGCATCAATTTGAGCCTTAGTAAATCTGCCCCATAGAATATTAATGTCACAGTATAGGGCTGATTAGTCATTAATACAGATAATTACTACATGGCAGCACAGAAACCAGTGCAACTAGCATAAGAATGTAAATCAGCCCTGTGGCATCATCTTATATTACAGACAAACCTCATTTTCTGCTGGATTATTAGTGACTAGGGTTGCCACCTTTTCTTGAAAAAAATACCGGCCTTCCTATATATTTTTCTTTTTTTCCTATTAATAACATTGGGATCAACCATCAAAAATACCAGCCAGGTGGAAACCCCATTAGTGACGACCCCTAAGCTTAGCTTCTCAACAGCTGCTCAGAGCCCACTGAGCATGTGAGTGTCACAGACACTTTCCAAGATGGTGACCCCCTGCGACAAGTTTGAAGTCCTGGTTGCACGATAATGGAATGCTCAACCTGACCTGTGTAACACTGTGTGAATGTGCCAGGTGCTGTTGCCGGAAGACCCTTCCTCTGCTCAGGGTCGGTAATACTTGTAGTAGAAAAATCCAGCCGCACTCCGTCAATTGAAATTTGAAATTAGTGATTTATTAAAGCCCATAGAAAAAAAAAATAGGGCAACGCCCTTGATAAAGGGCCCAGTGGGGCCCGAAACGTTGCCCTATTTTTGCAGATTTCTATGGGCTTTAATAAATCACTAATTTCAAATTTCAATTGACGGAGTGAGGCTGCATTTTTCTACTACAAGTATGAAGTCCTGGATTATTGCTGCTATTGACAAGCTGAAACTTTAGGCTGAAGCAATAAGTTTAGTACATAAACTAGAGTCCTGCGAGGTCCATTTTTTGGGACCCATACCCAACCCGTACCTGCAAACTGCAATCCACAACCCGGACCCGCAACCCGCATTCTTACCTGCTTGGACCCGTGACCCAACCCGTACCCGGGACCCGCTGACCATCAAGAATCAGGAAGTGCTGTCATTGTAAACCGGAAGTGACATCATCAGTAGTAGAAATGCTCAGAAAAAAGGCGTAAAAATCGATATGGCGAAGATCCACGACCCAACCCTCAACCCGTAAACCCCCAGAACCACCTACCCGCTTCAATACCCGCACCCGGAACTTCTACATTCAACCCGCATGGTTCCGCGGGATTTTGTGGGTAACCCAAGAGTACCCTACCCGCTGCAGGGCTCTAACATAAACCATGGCATTTGTACCCCTTTTTGTACCCCTACCAGCTTTGTTAGAAAATATATTCCACACACATACAGTGGTCATGAAGCCCACCTGAAACCCACTGTTTATATCACTGACTCCTAACAGGATTAATCAGTGCTGTGCTTGAGATAAGAAAGCTTATCAACATTAATTACACACAAAGGAATATAACGCTTATTTTGAAATTAGGTTCAAAATGCAAATGCTGAAGTTAACATACAAAGACATGGATTATATTGTTTTTTCCATGAGCTGGCAAATAAATTATTCCAATAAACCCTTCTAAGCTAAATCAATTTTCACTTTAATGACCTTATTTGTTACTTGGAATATCTTATATATGTACATGGTATAGCTTATTGTATGTGTATACATTATATAGGAAATAGGAAAGCTTGTTAAAAGGCCTCTTAGTTCATGAATCCCTCAGGTTTCACACATTATGAGACGTGAAGGTTAGTGGAGCCCAGTGGAGGAGAAATGTAGCCAATGATCATGTATGTTGCTTGCAGAATGGCCCACTGTTGACCCGAGCTCTGTGGCTGCCTTGTCACGGTCTCCCTGCAGCAGTGCCTTGCTAATTGAGCTATGATGATTACCCATATGTCCTGCGATGCTGCTGTTCCTCTTTCCTATTAAGTACAGCCTGCAAGGGCATAGGCAGCAACAAATAAGGTGAATAGTACATGTGAAGTAGCATTTACTGGGGAGATGATTGCAAGGATGGAGAAATGGAAAGGACAAGACTGTCCGTAGAAAACAGTGGCCTGTGGCTTGGAAATAACATCTGAAATGCTATATTATATAAAGAACTGGAGGGTGGCACTCCGCTTCCACTGTATGCCCAGGTCCAAGGTAGAGTTTTATACATTCTCCAAGACCAGCAACACCGGGACTGTTGAGCAAAAACAAAAATTATATTTATGTGAGCATATTAACAGGCTGTGTTTCTGGTCTTCTTGGAGAAAAGAAAAAAAAATATACTATATATATGTGTTGTGTTTGGTAGCCGAGGATGAGGAGAGTATAACAGTGCTTTATTAGCAGGTCATTCAACCATTACATAACAGCATTAAGACTTACTTTCACTTTCAAGTTGTACAGAAAGTCCTATGTATGCACAGTGCCACCTGCAGGCCATTTGTATAAACACCACAATATGCTGTATCATGTCCGGACTGAGAATTAAAATAGGCCCTGGCATTTCAGGTACACAGAGGCCCAATCAGCCCCACCAGCCCATTAAATACTGACTTTCTATTGCATCTTATAGCAGCCCCTCTGGCATTTGCCAGAACCCACAGATTGTCAGTGTGGGTCTGTACTGTATATCCCACATCAAACCGTACTCTCAGGACTTTTATTGCCAAAAGAAAAGTTTTCGGCTCTACATCATGAGCTGTCTTCAGGATGTGCACTTCACTTCCTGAAGACGGCTCACGATGTAGAGCCAAAACATGGAATAAATAAAAAAAAATTTTTGGGCAATAAAAAATATTTACATTAAATACTATATTTACAATATATTTACAATAAATACTGCAGTACAAATACATACAAAATACAAGCACTGGCACTGGTTGAGTAGGCTCTGCCCATGAGAAGACCAGTCTATAATATGTATATTCATTTAACTTTAAGCCTAAAAAGTCACACATTTTTGGGTCAGGAGAGCAAGGGCCAAGCATGAAGGGATTCCACTAACTGGGAAAGGTGGACTCAGTGGGGCCAACTAGGTCTCCAGGGGCGGCAAAAAGCCGCTCCTGGTGCCTTTAAGAGACTCATTTCTGGTATTTAAACCGGAAATTCGGCTTTACTAGCGCTATTGCGCTCTCCGCATTAGGGTTAGGCCACACGGGAAGATTCGGGGAGATTTGTCGCCTGGCGACTAATCGCCTCTTCTTTGGGGTGACTGATCTTCCCGAACTGCTTCCCCCTGCCTTCACGCTGATTAATTAAGAATCGCCTGCGCCTATTCACACGCGGTTCTGTGTTTTCTGAAGTCGCTCAAAGTTGCCTCCTTAGGCAATTTCGAACGATTTCGGGAAAGCGCAGCGCCGCGTGTGAATAGGCGCAGGAGATTCTTCATTAAGCAGCTGGAAGGCAGGGGGAAGCAGTTTGGGGAGATTAGTCACCAGGCGACAAATCTTCTCGAATCTTCTCGTCTGGCCTAGCCCTTAGCATTGCTGCCTCCCCCCGGAAAGTCATCTGACTGGGGGGCGGCATTGCTTAAGAAACCACGCTGGGTGGACTATGTACTTTCCCTTACTGCACATCTTCAACCCCAGGTCAAACTTGGGCTTTTGAAAAGTCACACCACTGACCAATGTAATTAAGGCAATTAAGGAAACTTTCTTACAATCTGCTCTCATTCTCCTGATACCCTACCTAAAAACCTCATGAACACCTTCACCTCTGGACTTGCACCTGATGTATTGAGAGCAAAGCACGCTTAGAGATGGTGCAGGAAGCATCAATAACATTGTTGTTACAGGGCTCATTTAAAAACACTGGGCAACTTTGCTCCTGGGCAGTAATCCATAGCAACCAATCAGTGATTACCTTTTTCAGCCAGTTGCAATTAGAACAATGAAAGCAAACATCTGATTGGTTAGCAAGAAACATCTGCATTAAACAACTGGCTGTTATTATTTGTAAATGCAGCTTTCAATCAGTAGGCCTTCATTATATTGTTTATGTATTTCAATCATCAGCATCCCTGTCATTATGCTTTCCAGGCTGGTTGTTGGGGTCACTGATCCTGGCAACTGAAAAACACAATGATTTTCTAGCTTCAATACTATTTATTCATAATTTGCTTTTATTTGCTGATGGATTTTTTGCGCAAAGTACAGCCAAACTATACATTTCACATCGTTTTTCTTTTCTGAACACTCGCTCTAGCACACATGCACATGCTTTAATGCACACAACTTGCAACTATTTGTACACAGCATTTTTTAAGCAAGTAGAGGATGTTGGCAAAGATAAGACTGACACAAGAGTCCCGTTGCTTAGCAACTTGTCTAGTACTATCTGAGATAAATCTAAAAACTCATCTCTAACCTCGCTTTCTCTGAATTTTTTCTGTGCTGGAGGATTTGGGAGCCATTTATTAGGCCTAAGATGGACTTTTAAAGAGGTGCAGATCGTTCCCATTTGAATCATTTTAACATTAAAAAGAAAAGCCATGGTACAAAATGTTTTTAATGGTGCATTTCCGTGCAATTTAGTCCGAATCAAAACAGTATGATCAGTGTTACCAAAAGATCTTTGCTTCATCTAATTGTAGAATTTCCAGAAAAAAAGAAAAAGAGTTCAATAGTATTATTAGACTTTGTTTCATGTTTGCATGAAAAAAAAGGTGTCCTTCAATTAATGTTTTACTGGATAGCGCTGTAGCACCTATTATTTGGGACCTAAATGAAATAAAGATACTAGTAATTTCACCTTATTTGAGTTTGCCATACAAGGGCCAATAAAAGCTGTCAACTAGACCGTACAGACTGATTTATTGGTGAGGGTATGGGGCCCTCCAGTCAGCCTACCTATCTGAAGGAAAATGGGCAAGTTATCTATCATTTAGGCAAAGACCATGTCAGTGACATTCTTTCCCAACTGGTCTCCATATGATCTGAATGCTTGCCCAGGGGCCAAATGATCAGATCAGCCTGATTTGGCCAAGCCTTTGGTGGCCAGACTGAACAAAGATCCTACCTTTCAGTTTATATGCCATTTATAGAGCTGACACTCAACACTGCATTCAACTTATTTTACCTCTGCATCTTCTTCTGCAATCTAAATAAAATTACATTGTCTCATCCGTTTCTCATCAAAGGGAGACAATGTGCATGTGCCTGTGAAGATGCCAAATCACAAAATGCCATGTTATTATGACTATGTGTGTGTGCAAGCCTGCATTATGAGAAATCCCTAGAATTCCCTTTAACTGTATAAGGGCAAAGGGAAGGAAATCTCAGTTGCAGGGGGAAACAGATGCTGGGAGAAGGGTACTCTGAAAAGATCTTGTTGAAACATTCATGGCTGAATTTAAGATCATGAAACATTTAAAAGCAGCTGTGATAAATTATGAAATATTCAGTGCGCTCCTGTTAGTTAATTGCCAACAGAAAGGACAAAACGAGACAGGAAAAAATAAGCAAATAAATAAATATAACTGATCAAATCCGCCCTCAGGCTGGAGGAGAAACTGGGAAACAGGCTGTTCCCCATGTTCAGGCCCCATATACACAGACTTGTGGGACTGGCAGACAGATGCTTGCGTAGAACAGAATGTGCTAGCTTAAGAATACCGACCAAATAGAAAAGCAGAAACACGTGCCTTGACAGCTGTTGCTGAACTAGATATCGCAAAAGCCCCAGCAGCATTACAATAGTAGTTGCCAGTGTTTCCTCTGAATATTGAGCATCAGTCGACAGCCAGTAGCTGCAAGACCAGCAACTACTGGATGTCTTGAGAGATGCTCAAGATTCAGAGGATTTCACACTGGCAACTGCTATTGTGCTATATGTAGATGATATATAGGCTGGTGCCTTGTTAGCAGGCAGAAAATGAAATGGGTATTAGTGTGTGTGTGCCAATCCTGAGATCCTGGCACCTTCCTGGGAATAACATCTCACCTTAGGTTTAGGAATCGGAAAGGAGGGGCTGCAGGTAGAAAGGCCTCTGAACTAAATCAATGCAGTTATTCTTGGACCTGTAGGTCCCAAAGGCACAACAGGCTGTCACATTAGTTAGTAGTTACTATGGCAGTGGGGAACAAGCTACATCCCTGGACGGGGGGAGGTGGCAGTGTAGACCTTGTCATGTAACTTATGGATAGTAAGGGGATTTTTTTCTTTTTTTTTATAACAATACATTGGAGCCTTTGACCATTTTTTTTCATGGCAAAACCCGATTAAAAATTTTCACCCGTCACTACTTATGACTAGACCTTTACATATCCAACGGACAGACAAGAAATGCATAAGACTGTGTGTTTGTTCATTCTTTGCCTAAAATAAAGACTGCAGTTTGTTTACTTGCCTGTCCGTGGGATCTTTAAGTGCCTGCTTTTTCTTATATGATTGAATACCTCCACCTTAGTGATGTGTGGGCCGGCCCAATACCTGCAGGACCTGTGGGTTGGGCCAAAGCTGCACTCCCATTTGCAGGTGGCGGCCAGGTCCGGGTTGAACTCTTCTTTCTGCTCTCCCTGTCCGCCACCTTACACTACCAGCTACTGGCTTGCTTTTTTTATAGACACGCGCCTGCTTGCCCTGCCCTTTCTTTTTACATCATCTGTGGGGTCGGCCTATAAATGGAAGCCAGAAGTTGGGGTCAAGTGGGTTCAGGTCAGAGTTTACCTGACCCGCACATCACTACTCCACTTTGAGCTGTAGGTCTGGAACGTGCACCCAGACCCCACATGTAACCTGTTGAGATTACATACTTTTGGCTTGAGCACCAGAAACATTTTCTTGATATTATGAAACTTTTAGATGCAGAATTTTGTGATATTTCCAGCCTTCCAAACATGAAAGGTTACACTGTAAGCTTTGTGGGACAGGGACCTCCTTTCTGTTTCTGTTTAACACTTCTTCTGCATATATTGCTTAGATTTACTTTATATTATTTTAGAATGTGTTGTTTGTAAATGTTAATGTATTCCTGATGTACATCTCAGTAGCCAGGCCCCATCCAATAAATGCACTAAACAAATTGGACAGGTGGCTTTCCTGATCAACTGATTCAAGTGGCCCTGCTACATCTAATGTATTCTTCCTCTAGCTTTGCCTCTTGGGTGGAATAGTTTTAATTTGCCAGTTCTGAATATGCATCAAGGAGAAGTGGCAGCACTACAGAGATGAGGGGTAGCAGTAATTAACTAGAAGGTCAATGGTCAAACAGCATTTAATCCTCAATGAAAAGAGCAGACAACGTGAATGTAACCACCCATGGCCTTTCTTGGCTCCTAAGCCGTGAAGCACCAGTGTGCTATCACTAATTCTCTCAACAAGTGTAAATCTTAGCACAAAACGCCTGGCTCCTAAGTTCTGACAGCCAGAGTGTCTAGGTGCATTGATAAGAAAAGAAAATAGGTTAATTGTTAAGACTGGTACCAGCCAATTTATCAGGTTTCCATTTAGCTAACAATGGAGCTAGTCTAGCAAACTCATTTAGTGTCTATGTGCTGCAAAATACATTGTCTGTAGGGAAGTAGAAAATAGAATCTCTGCAAAATATAAAGAAGCTGAATGCATGTGTAAGCTATACCATTATTAATATGATTAATCTGTACACAGTGTTGGGTCACAATGTTGCCTGGGCTTGCAATGGCACAGATAATTTTGCTCCACAGCGATTATTCTGTGGGAGTAGGGACAAATGCTCATGTTTATCTGTATGGTACAAGGGCAGTTGTACTTAGCCAACTGTAGCTCAGAAACAATGACTGCCATTATGCACCCTTACAGATATGTGCACCTACTTATTGGGCACACCATTCCCCGGATACGCAAAACCACCCAGACCTTAATAAATCAGATTCCTACAACCACTCGGATATCTATAGCAGCTCACTGGAGGTCAAACACTACTCCCACCCTTGCGAGATTCAAATGTCGGGTAGAGGCCAAAAAGGTATTTGATCAAGGCATTGCTAAACTCTACAACACCATCACTCGTTTCCTAGAGGTATGGACACCTTGGAAGCTACAAACTTCTGAAGACTTAAATCTTGTCAACCCTTCCAACTTAACAAAAATTCCAGTGTTGCCTCAATCTTATTATCTTACTTCTCCCCTCCAATATAACTCTCAAATTATTTCATTATATCACGAAGGTCAAACTTACAATGACGTATAAATGTTTTCATTTTTTATGTTCTTCTGTAAAAAAAACAGCATGAATGTTCCTTTAAAACAAATGACAGCTGGGTGGAGATGACCATTCCATCCTCAAATGACTAGGGTTGCCACCTGGCCGGTATTTTAACGGCTGGTTGGTAAAAATTATGGCTGTTCCCAATGTTATTAATAGGAAAAAAAGATAAATACATAGGAAGGTCTGTATTTTTTTCTAGAAAAGAAAACTTGTTTCAAATTTAGCTTCAAGTTCATGAAAATTACATGGCTTGTAACCCAGGCCTACAGCTTAGGGACTTGCCTTCAAAGGTGAAAGAGGGAGTGCATTCTTGATCATGGAGATTTCCACATGCAACACTGATATTTCTTACCAAAGGGGTGATGTGTTTGGAAGGGAGTTGATGGCAGAGAACACTTACCTGGGAGGCCGAAAGCATTTTATTTGCATAAACTGAGGCAAATTTTCCAGTTCACACTGCAGTAGCCTCATGCCCATGCATGCTTACTGACTGTCTCATTCAGCCCAAGGGTCAAATCAATGGATTAGTGAACATGATTAATATGGCCAGCCAGGCACATGGCTAAACTGCCATAGATTTATTGTTCAACCCCCTGGCCAAATGACAGAATCACATAGTTACATAGTTACATTGGGTTGAAAAAAGACAAAGTCCATCAAGTTCAACCCCTCCAAATTAAAACCCAGCATACACACACACACACACTCCAGATAATTGAAGTCACCCATAATAATAACTTGACCTAGTTGTGAAGCCGCTTCTATTTGTAAAAGTAGCTGGGCTTCATACTCGTCATTTATGCGAGGTGGTTTATAGCGTAAACCATACACAGTTTAGGGGCTTCCAGCTAAACTTAATATATGCAAAGCTTCCCATTACAGTATACATACTTTTAGCAAAATTAATTATGTGCGTGTATATCAACAGTAGACATACAGTACACCAGAAATAGGCCATTCCCACTTATGCAGTGGGATTCAACAACCTATTTTATCTTTTATACAGACATAATGATGACAGTGACATAAACATGAAAGACAAGGTTTGGCTTGAGTCATGAATAATCCTCCAGAATGTATTATACTGCTCCCTTTCAATTTCATTGCTATATAAGCTGGCCTTAAACTGGCCATAGACGTAACAATTACGATCTTTCTCGGAAAAGATCTTTCCAAGAAAGATCGTTCGTTTCAACACACACGTGTAGAGCTGAATCTTCAAATATACAGGTAGAAACAATATAATTCTACTTGTATCTGACGATTCAGCACTAACAATGGCCGATGTTCAGGGTGCTTTCAAAGGCATCCGAGCAAAATTTTCCGTCCAGCCCGATCAACCAGCCGACTGATATCTTAATCTTCTGACGATGTCGGTCGGCTCATTTCCCACCATACACGCACCGAATATCGTACGAAAATTTGTTTCGTACGATATTATCTGTGCGTCTATGGCCACCTTTAGACGTGCAGATTATAGCACATATGCCGGACCTGCAACTAACCATTCAAAGTAATACAAAGTAGTAAAGAGATCAAATCACTTGATGCTCATCCATTAATTTACAGAAAGCAATCGTACAAAAGTGTTATCCTACAAAAAGTAGTGACAATCTCCAAATGATATCGTCAATGCATACAGAGATATTACTGGTAATCTTTAACCTGTCTGTTTGAAAGAATTTGGGCCACCCCACATGATACGAAAATCTTTTGAACCTTCATTACGTACAATGATTTCTTTGTTTCCATTAGCCATGGAATTAGCAGAATTCCTGTATTTTAGGATTTGAATGGAAAAGACTACATGTGCTGACTATGTGGGGGGTCTGTGGGTACCTATCTGTAAAGTTTAGAGCCATTTAAAGCCTAACAAAATAGAACTTCACAGCATTCTCTTCACTTCTGGCCCCAAGTCTGTTCTACCCCAAAATATCAATGTCACTTGTAATTTACAGATGCTTTGACGGATAACGGGGCAGGTTAAGGACGGGACTCCTTTAGGAGGTTTTGGGAAGGGAGAGATGCCAGAGACAATGTGGGTGTGCGGGTTAATGTCAGATCGCAGAAGCACGGGTTCGGGTCAGGTTTGTTGGTCTGTGAAATCCTGGGATAGTTTCTTGTCTCCTAAGAGAACTATTTAACCGCAATATGCTTTACCTTCCTTCTCTGACATAGCTACAAAAAGCTGTCCCCAAACCATGCCCCCTCCAAAACCTCCATGAACAACTGCACCCATCTCCATTCCTGCCTAAAAAATGACAGTACTGTTTTTAGTAGTACAACAGGGCTGTCACATGTCACATCCTATGGGTCTGAAAATTGAACATGGAGCATGCCTACTTGATGCCATGCCTTTCCCTGTGTATGCTCCTATTGTGAGCTTGCAAAGAACAGGAGGCAAAGCATATAAGCAATGCAGTGTGTGTGCAGTTACTGTTTCAGAGCTTATTATTTAAGACAGAGGTCCCCAATCTTTATTACCCCTGAGCCACATCCAATCAACAGAAGCATGAAAAAAAGTCCCTGGAGATTAAAAATAAGGGATGTGATTGGCTATTTGGTAGCCCCTATGTCAGTGATCCCCAACCAGTAGCTCGTGAGCAACATGTTGCTCACCAACCCCTTGGATGTTGCTCCCAGTGGCCTCAAAGCAGGTGCTTATTTTTGAATTACTTTCTTAGAGGCAAGTTTTGGTTGCATAAAAACCAAGTGTACTGCCAAACATTCTCTCCTGTAGGCTGCCAGTCCATATAGGGGTTACCAAAAAGCCAATCAGAGCTCTTATTTGACATCCACATGGACTTTTTCATGCTTGTGTTGCTCTCCAACTCTTTCTTAAATTTAAATGTGGCTCACGGTCACGGGCAAAAAAGGTTGGGGACCCCTGCCCTATGTGGACCGGCTCTATTTGGCAGTATATCTGCCTTTATACAACTAAAACTTGCATCTGTCTGGAAATCAAAGATATGCACCTACTTTTAGGCCACATGTAGCCAAGGAGTTGGTGAGCAACATGTTGCTTGCAAGTGATCACTGATTTCAGACAAACAAAATCCTAGAAGAACAGATAGATTATCTTTGTTAACCCACATTTGACTCATGTGAGACTGAATAGCAGAGTTACAAGTAGCAGGGAATTTGAGATCACTGTCTTGTTTTAAAATGTGCCAGTGTTTATAACAAGACAGTGATCTCAAATTGGTGATAGGGGACCAACCCAAGATTACTTTTAGAAGGAGTAGAAATTTAAGAGATCGCCTTGTACATAGTCACTTTACTCAAATAGCCAAACCAATGTGGCTATCGGAAAAAAAAGAAGGGATGCTATAAGTGTGGCAACTGCCAAGCATGTCCATTTATTGAGAAGACCAAATATATATTTGGTAGAACGGACATTGAAAAATATACACTCTCTCACTTCATCAATTGTAAAACAATGGGGGTGGTATATATCATGACATGCAAATGTGGGAAGACCTATGTGGGAAAAACCCACAGGGAATTCAGGCGTAGAATACTTGAGCATGTGGGGGACGCACGCAATAAACGCAACACTTTGGTAGCGAATCACATCAATGAATTTCATGATGGAGATGTAAATTATATGAAATTTATTGGTGTTGAACATCAGAAACCAACTACTAGAATTGGGGACCTGGATAAGAAACTTCTCCAATGTGAGGCGAAGTGGATTTATTGGCTTAATAGCCGGTCCCCGAATGGTTTAAATGAAGGATTTACTTTTAAGCCTTTTTTATAAGTACTTCATAGCAACATATAACAACGACACAATTAGAAACTTAATATCTTTTGGGTACTAATGCAATTGTATCTTTCAGTCGGATGTGTCAATCTTCTCGATAATGATACTTTACATAGACATGCGCATTTATAATTTGGAAGCTGATACTAGGTATCGCAATGTACCTCCTCAACGTAATACATATCTCGCACTATGGCTGCCAAAATCCCGCGATACTATGACGTAGGAAAGAAACGGCCGCTATTTAAACTGCCCACAATGTAGCGCTCGCCACTTATGCCCCTGAAGAAGCCGAGGTACTCGGCGAAACGTGTTGGGGGGCATAGGTGGACGGTGGGGTGCCTAGCTCCCACTTCGTCCCCACGTAGCTAGGTAGGATACGGCTTTGGGGTGTTTTGACTGAAAGGGTGGGAACAGGGACAAGGATTGAGTAGATTACGGGCACTGAGCCATTAACACTTGATTCTACTTATATGTGGCCCCACTTGTTCCACCGTTCGCAGTTTTTAATTTAATGTGTTTTAGGGACACTGGTCCCGTACTGCCTTTGAACTATATATGGCGGCATGTGTGTCGGTAGTGAGCGCTACATGTTTTTAACGATTAAGATATTAAAAGTTTTGTCTTAATTGAAATGGTTACTATACACTCTTGACCCACTGAACTGGTTTGCTGGTGATCAGGAAAGGGTTGCGTTAGTTACAGCCTTCTTTCCTGGTTACAGTTTATTGTTGCATTTGCCTGTAATGAAACCCAGAGATTCTGCTCAGCAGGGACAAAGATAAGAAATGTATCCATTAAATGTATCAGTTTAGAACAGTTGGGGAGGTCCCTAAAAGAGCAGCTTTAGAAGGTGAAAAATGACACTTTACACTTCAATATTAGAAAAATGGTTACAAATAGAAAATAGACAGTAACTGAAAAAAGTCGTTATTTCTGGTGATCTTTCTGAAAACAACTAGTTGTTTGAAGGTGGACAACCCCTTTAAGGGTATTTGTCATATGCATTTGTTTTTTTTTATTCTGTTTATGCAATGATATATATGTAATGGCAGAGCAAAACTGCCCTGTGATTGCAAATTACATGACAGTTTATTCCTCATTAAAATCCGCCTTTTTTAGAATTCTCCTCTGCATTTTACCTGCTGCACAGAAGGAAATGACAAGTTGGTGGGAAAAGGAGGAATAACTTGCTTATTCAATCAAATGGATTATTTTATATAAAGCTGCCAGCACTTCATAGTGTTCCAATTCTAAGTTCCAACCCCAGTATAGAAATATGGGAAACAAAGCATCACTGGAAGCCTCTAGAGGGCGCTTAGAAGAGATCGTATTTCCTGTAAAAAAAATCATTATAGCAACCGACAGGGGAATGAACAGATTCATTCATACAAATGACTATTCTTGTTCCATTTACTGCCTGCAAAATGTTACTGGTGTTTCATATAATGAGGAAATGTTTTGTTTGTCCTAGAATATGAGGGTTTACTGACTGGCAGATTTAGAATTCTCAAAGCTTATCCTTTTTTCTTCTATCCTAATTATCTATCACAGATTTGGCACCATGGGCCTAGCATAAAAATTTAAAAGTTGTGGGTCCTTATTAAAATTACAAACTCTTATAAATGGGACTGCTGTGAATTTCAGGTCCAACTTTGGCACTGATTGAAAATAATTGGCAAAATTATTGGCATTTAAGAGCGTGGCCAAAGAGTTGTGACATTTGACCTGGGACTGTTGTTGAGCTGTCCTTCTCTGTCCCTTCTTCTTAAAGGAGAACTAAAGCATAACTAAAGACATAGGCTAGACATTTTGTATATTATGTTTTTTTGTTTCTGTACCAGCCCCAGGCAACCACAGCCCATTAGCAGTAAAGATCAAAGATGCCCCAGTAGCTCCCCATCTTCTTTTCTGCTGAGTCACTGCCCATGCTCTGTGCTGCTGTCACTTACTGAGCTTAGGGGCTGACACATTATATAGTACACACCGAATATAAATGTCACAATATTAGGCTGATAAACATTTAATAAATATAATTACTACATGGCAGCACAGAAACCAGTACAATTAGCATCATAATGTAATAATCAGCCTTGAAGCATTAGTTTATATTACAGACCAACCTCATTCTCTGATAATTTGGGGCAACCCCTAAGCTTAGCTTCTCAACAGCTGCTCAGAGCCCACTGAGCATGTGAGTGTCACTTTCCAAGATGGTGACCCCCTGTGACAAGTTTGAAGTCCTGGATCATTACTGCTATTGACAAGCTGAAACTTTAGAGTTGTGCATTAATTTCAATATATAAAGTATGGCGTTTTCCGCCATATTCATTTTTGGGTTTTAGTTCTCCTTTAAGGTCAGTAACCACTGCTCTTTTATAAAATGCCTGTAGGGTCCAACCAGATGCCAAATAAGATTAAAAGAAACAGCACAACAGCCTTGTCCATCTGTCTGCTCTATAAATGTATGTAAAGGAGTATTATATAAAGAAGACAACATTTCGAATCTATGCCAACACCCTGCCATGCCTTGGTACAGCTTCAGAGTTGGCACACAATGCTCTCTTTGTCACACAACGCATCATATTCTTAAAGGTTGTATAGACGCAACTGTGCAGCAGTTTTCTGTTTGGTGCTTCAAAGGTTGCTGAGCAACAGCACACATTAGTAAAAATATTAACTGTTATAATTATATGTATTAGAGCATTTCTTAATATAGCACTTCCAGTTACACACACACAGTTTTAAGACACTAGACCTTCCTAACTCTTGGGCAAAATTGCCTAAACTATAGCAACCAGTCAGCAATTATTGTTCAGCAGACAAAAACAAAATGCTGTGATACAAGTCTTAGGTCAAAAAGATACTCACCAGGTAGGATATGTGGTCCAGGCGCACTGCCCTGAAGTTATGGGAGTGGATAACACTATTGTATTAGAGCAGGCACTCAAAGACCAATCTTCCAGACAGACTTTAAATACAATTAGTAATTTATTAGGTATATCAGCCTACATCTGCACTGGTATCTGTATTAATTACTAATCAGCCTCATATGGTGACATTTGAATTCCATGTGTTCTGTATATTGTGAGTGGGTCCCTAAGCTCAATAAGTGGCAGCAGCACAGAGCATGTGAATCAGTGAATCAGCAGAAAAGAAGATGGGGAGCTACTGGGGCATCTTTGGAGACATAGATCTTTCCTGCTAAATCACAGCGGTTGCTTGGGGCTGGTACAGAAGAACAAAAAATAATTTACAACATTTCTAGCAACTTCTTTAAGCTTTAGTTATTCTTTAAGAAGTGCTTGAGGGTGTCGTAATCTTTTGGAGCAAACATAACATTTTCAGGAAGAACTTTTATTACATTCACTGCCCATTGGCACAAAAGACAAATTTTGCAAACCACTGTCAGAAGTGATCTCTAAATAGTTTCCGGGTTCACAAAAGCTTTATTAAATTTGAACAAAAGGAAAAAAGGCATAACTTTTCACAATGCCAATGTCTTTCTGTTACCGACTTTAATTACATTCCCCCTAATAGGCCATTAAATTATGTGCAGATACTACCCTTTAATAAGCATAACTCACCACTCTAGAATAGAGATTCACTCAAGCTCCTGTTCTACTTACTGTACTGATGTGAGAGTCTCATTTCCCGAGCATTAGGTGTGTAAGGTGCAAGAACCATTCTCAGAACTTCATAGCCTTGTGATTACTTACTAGGGATGCTTAATGAAGAATTAAGGTTTAACAGAATTAGGCTAGAAATTATACATCATCTGTTCTTTACCAAACCATGGTGACCCCAAAATCTTAACAGAGAAGATGTGCGCCTCAGTAGAGGCCCTTAGTAACTCCTCATCGTCACTTTTGCGGTAGAATAAACTTCTATAATAGATTAACCTAATTTTCTGCTTGACAATTTCACCTCTCAACAGCTGTTCAAAACACATCATGCATGTGCAATGCCACAGACACTGAAAAGATTCCTAATAAGATCCAAGATGGAGAGCTCCTGTGCGCAACTTTGATGGCCTGGAATATATGTAACTGTTTTAGTACAGCTGGTAGAGTAAGTTCACTATATATAATACAGCATTTCTAGCCATAGAAATTATATAGATCAGCTATTTTCTAAAACTGAATTCAAGTCCTCCTATCCAATATTGATATATGCCCCTGTTTCCATGAATACCGTGAGATCTAGAGCAGCATACACTAAAAAGCCAGATCCCCCATCTTAAAAATGTGGTGTAACCCAGTTATCTGACTCTCCCAGTCATATCCTTTAATAAATGTATCTTGAGCTGTTACATGATTAGCCGGTTACTTTTTTGCAAGAATGGCTGCCAGCACAACATAAAATAGCACACGACAGGCCTGTATATAGTGGCGTAATAATTCAGCCCCGCACATCTAGCCAATATCTGACTGTGGCTCAGGGAGATCAGATAGACAGGCTGGCTCTGCTTCACATGGTAATCGGATCCATGTGTCTGTGGGAATACTTTTGGGTTTGGGTTAAGAGCCGTGCCTGGCGGAGGTTCCTGTTACTTGTGATTAGCTGTCGGGTAATGTGGTGACTGCGATTCGCAGGGTCACTGTAGGACAAACAGGAAGTCACTGCATTCTGGGAGCTGCCATTTTTCCTTTAATTTATTGACTACTTAGCTAAAGCAAAGTCTAGTGCACAAGGACAGGGATTTCTCTCCTTCACATGTTCAAATAAGAAGGGCCTAGGTGCCTGGGTACCCATATTAAAGGTGTGGTTCACCTTTTAACTAAGTATGTTATAGAATGGCTAAAGCCTAGCAACATTTCGTTTTGGTCTTCATATTTTTTTTTCCTTTTTTGAATTGTTTGCCTTCTTCTGGCTCTTTGCAGCTTTCATGTAAAGGTCACCGACCCAATCTTAAAAAAAATCAAATGCTCTGTAAGGCTATACATTTGTGGTCATTGCTACTTTTTATTACTCATCTTTCTATTCATAACCTGTTCAATTCATATTCAAGCCTCTTATTCAAATCAGTGCAAGGTTGCTAGGGTACTTTGGGACCCTAGCAATCAGACTGCTGAAATTGAAAACTAGAGAGCTGTTGAATAAAAAACCAAATAACTCAAAACTACAAACAATAAAAAATGAAAACCAAATACAAATTGTGTCAGAATATTCCTCTCTACATCATAGTAAAAGTTTTTCAAGAATCTATTTTTCAACTTTAGAGAATAATGGAAGTCAGTTATCCTAGCCATGCAACAGTCTTCGTGACATTATATCTGTAAGTGGTGCAGCCAACTTGACAACATTAACAAGTGCATACAAGTAATTCAGATGCACCGACTCCATAGCATTACACTGTGTGCCATGAGTAGTACAGCCAACTCTATATTATCATCTAGGGTGCCTTGAGTAACGCACAAATGATCAGCACACAGTTGGCTTTTACCAGTGTTATCGATCCAGTTATTTACTGGATTGTAATTGTTTCATTTATTTTCTAATGTTTTTTTCCAGCAAGGTAGAAAAGAAAGATTATAACCATCATATTGTAACAGAAGCTATCAGGGGAGATCCAGACGATATCGCTGCCTGAGGCGGCCTTCCCCGTGGCGCTCACTTTTTTCAGCGCCAGACAGGGGGGGGGGGGTCCACCGTGCAAGTGCACGCTCTGCATTAGATGAGCCGAGTTTAAAGGTTGAAAACCGGAAATACGTCTCTTAAATTCCTATTTTATATGGAATCAAAGTGGCTAATGAAGGGTGCACTGGCCTGTGGGGAGGTGCTTGGAGTGGAGGGAATTCTGGGACTGAATATGTGGGGTTGAAGGAATAGCTAAGGGCACTAAAGGAGGGCTTGTATAAAAGGGAAAGTTGCTTACCTCTGCAATGTCATGGGCACCTGTTATAATACTGTAATTGTTACTAAAAGGTAGCAAAGAGATGGTCTTGTCAATATGGTTTCTCTTTACATGGTGACGGCTGGCATCTGGGTAACCTACGTTTGGTATAAGATGGCAAGGACAGGCTTATCGGTTTTTGATTCAATAAAGCTCTGGCTGACCCACACCCATTAAAATGGTAAAAAGAGTCCAGTGCTTTATTGATAATGTTAAATAGATCTGTTGTAATGGGAAGGTTCATATTACACACAAGTGACTGCCTCCCCACAGTCCTCTCCAAAACATGGGTGATCATGCCCATTTTATAGGCAGATTTATCAAAATATTATGCCTAACTAGTCCAAATTACCAAATCTCCATATCTCCGTGATAAACTTCTCCCATGTCATAGAACATTGTGCTTATACATTCAGTACTGTCAGAGCATCAGGATGAGAGTAAGAAATATATATATAAACTGATGTCTGAATGTGTTTTTCTGCCACCGATTCATATTTAATGTGTTCAGTTGTCAGTTGGTAGGGCAGATGTTTGGAAAAAGTGACTAAAATTGTGCTCAGACAACCAGCGTCTAGAAGCCCAGCCTTTCTATTGAAGGCTGTCTAAATAAAAATTTCAAATGGGAAAGGGGAAAAAAAAAGATTAATTACTGATAAAAAAAAAACGAGAGGAAAAACACAGACAGCGTTATCTTAAGGAAAGCAACTGTTTTATGCAGACAAAACATAGCTATTTTTGGACAGGACAGCAGTTACTCTAATATACCACATACTCAACTTTGCACGTAGCCCTTTAGATTAACCAGAGACCAAACTGCCAACTTTCATGCGCTGTGACCGTCACAGATTTATGCTCCATTACATTGGTTTTGACCATTGCATCCTACAGACAAGAATGAAATCTCATTTCAGAGAGTTTTCTATTTGCCCTTTCTATTAACGTAAGGATTTTTTTTCTTTCAGCCTTGAAATATCACCAATTCCAGCCCTCTGCAAACTGCATATATTCATACAGTGGACTTTATCTCTCAATGCAAGGCTCAGCTCCATCAGGGTATCAGTGCTATTTTACTGCATCATCTAGCTATTTTTGGAGCCAGTGGAGCGGGATCTGGAAGCAAAAGTGACAGCAGTCTGATCATTTAGAAAATACTTCATGTAACTGTAAAGGTGGTCTCTACCTGAATGTATGTTCTATCTTGCATGCAAGGCACAATGCAAAAAAAATGCCTTTAGTTGGTGTTCTACAAGTCTCCTATTCAATCAGCTGCCAGTCGCTGGGCACTGCAATTCTGCCAAGGACTGTATTTTTGTAATAAACTGCTGCAGGACAGAAGCAGTGCCATGGTTTAAAAGGCAAAATCGATCTTCTCCCTAAAATATTGATGGAAAATCACTTATCGTGTTGTCTGAAACTCAACTAACAGGTAAAGGTCTTCAAGGCTGGTGAGAACTATAATTTAATTCTGGTGGGCCTGAGAGCTCTTCCTTCACCTCATTCATTAAAATTAGGGGGGAGAAAGGCTCATAATGGAATAAGCCATAACAAAACTACTGCTGTATCTACTTGTCAGACTGAGAGCACCTCCAGAATTCTTTATGTTTAATACTGTACAAAAGCCAATTAGGGTTGTCCTTTCAATTAACTTTTAGTGTAGTGGAGAGTGTGATATTCTGAGACAATTTATAATTGGTTTTCTTTTTTTTATGATTTGTAGTTTTGAGATATTTAGCTTTTTATTCAACAGCTCTCCAGTTTGCAATTTCATCCACTCTGATTGGTAGGTTCCAAATTTTCCCAAACAACCAGGCATTGATTTGAATAAGAGACTGGATAATGAATCAGAGAGGCCTGAATAAAAAAAGATACGTAATAACAAGTAGCCATAACAATACATTTGTAGCTATACAGAGCATTTGTTTTTTAGATGGGATCATTGTGCCCCATTTGAAAGCTATAAAAGTCAGAACAACAGGGCAGTTAATGAAGAGCAAATGAAAAGTTGTTTAGAATTCATCATTCTTTAATATACTAAAAGTTATTTTAGAGGTGAACCAACCCTTCAAGGCTAGGGGCACATATAGTGTATGTATATATATATATATATATATATATATATATATATACTGTATGTATATATTCTGAATCTATGTTAGGTAAATTATGGATGTCTGTAGCTACCTACTCATTTATACGTAAGCTTTGAAAGCCAAAATGACAAATCTGTTTAAAATTTAGATATAAAATGTAGATATACTTTAGTTTTTATGCCGAGTTCTTACCTGCCGATAATACTAGTGCTTTGCAGGGCTCCTTCTTTTGAAATCTTTTTATCCAGTTAAAATAAATGCTGTGTGAAGGAGCACCTAACAGGCAGTGTACTATTGCTAATCTATTTATTCATGCCACGGAAACATCATCATGCTTGGTAAAGGATGCTTGGGGCTGAAATATGTTGCTCTACAATACATGAATAAATACATTAACCCAGGGTAAAGGAAGCTGAAGCACTAGGATTAAGTTAAAAGGATTGAGGCTTTTCAGGTGTATTTTGTTTGGCTTTTTATCCAGTTCTTGTACCACTGCCCCTATTTTTTATTGTATCCAACTCAGTGCACAAGTGTTGCTCTAGTTTTATGAATGTCTTAAATATGGGCACATTTTAGTTTTACTGGAAGGTACCAGTGTGTTCGCCGCACTTCGCCAGGTGAATTTTCGCCAGCGCTACGCAAATCCATTAAAGTGTGAATTTACGCTCAGGTCAGTGAATGGTAGAGTAGTTGCGCTAGTTTTACTTCACTACTTCACTAGGCAGAGCGCTGTTACGCTAGCGAACCTAATTTGCATATGGCGGGAACTTTAACTTATAATAGAAGTATATGTTACAGCCACTACATTCCACTACACAAGCCCAGGAAACCTTTAATAAATTATATAAAGTTGTCCTATTGCCCTACATGTGCCTCCTGTATAGTTGGGTTGCCATATGTTAGGAAATATAGGGGGGAAGAAAGGTAACCCCCCAAAAATATTATCGATCTTTTTCAGACTATCGCCCTCCTATGCTAAAATACGCCAGCATTTTTTTGGGACTTAGAAAAAATTTTAAATTTTTTTTTCAACCTCCTATCTATTGTATTGAACTTCGCCTGGTCTGACTGTAAGGGCGAAGATCCAGATGAGGGATGCGGACCAAGGAGGAAACAGCAGTCCAAGAATCGCAGTACAGACAGGGGTCAGGCAAAGTTCGTAAACGTAATCCAGGCAAGAGGTTCGGTCCAGGCAGCAAGAGATCAATAGTCCAATAACGAAGCAGGGTCATAAACGAGAAGTCACAGCAGAAGGTCAGAATAGCGCACCCAGGAACCACCGAAGAGGACCTATAATCGGGCAGTGATTATAGACCTGGCAAATCCTTATATAGGCCCAGTTTGGCGCCAATAATGGACGCTGGCGTCAAGACGCACGCCGACGCCTGCGCGCGTCCGTATGGACGCGCGCTGACGTCTTGACGCGCGCCGACACCTCGGCGCGAGCCGGCGCCCTGACGCACGCGCCCGGATGGACGCGCGCGCAAGTTGACGCCGGTGCGCCTGCGCCCTACCTGACGCGGCTGGGACCTAGCAGGTACCCTGACACTGACCAGGCGAAGTAACGTCTAGCATAAGTGCTAACGTTGAGGAAAATGTTCATCTTAGTGAATTTGCGAAGTTACAATCCTTCGTCAGTGCTCAACTTCACCTGGCGTAAGGGTGCGAAGTTGCGCAAGTCTATCTACTTCGCTAGCGAAAATTCGCCAGAGCCGGTGTTTTTGCGAAGTTGTGAAATGACGCCAGCATTAGACGTTTCGCGCTTTAGTGAATCTGCCCTATAGGTTTCGAAGCAACATTTGTCAAGCCCTTTCTTAACAATGTAGGGGAGAATTAGTTCAAACATTACCATACTGTTGTTGTAAACATATTAAAAAAGATCATCTAATGGGCTTCTTTTGGCAAAATGCTTGTTTGGTCTCTTAGATACACTTGGAAGCCCAATTTGAAAGTCAATTAGGGCAAGATTTGGATTCCTAGATATTTTTTAAACTATGGCTGAATGGATGATACAACAACATTTCATATGTTTGAGTTAAGGAGGCCATAAAGGGGTCTAATAACCCCTGCACTAGTATGGACTAGTTTTTCTTCAAATAACGTTAAAGTCTATGGCACAATTGGGTGAACAACTGAATTGCTATCATTGCAAAAAGACAGAGGCATGATTGTATTCATGCAAGGTAAAATACCATGTGTCATAAGGTGGAAGCAATAAGGGCAAATAATGGCACAATTTGTGTCAGTGAAGTAGTCCATAGCTAGCATTTCTGCAACATAGGGCTGGGGTCTAAACATCCTATCAGCCAGGGCAGAGATTTTGTATGTTTTCCCTAAGTCTGCATGAATTCAGGATTCCACCCACAACTTACATACAGACAGGTAAAATAACTCCTGGTAAAACTGAGTGTTTGTGTGAATGTGATAATGTGATTAAAAAGATTATAAGATCCACTGGGACAGGGACTGATTATGAGTGATATATCATCTCTGTAAAAGTGCTGTGGAATATGTTGGTGCTGTATAAATCAAGGATCCTGATAATAATAATAATGTTTGGCTTAGTACAATCAAAATAATAAACAGCAAAGGGCCTTTTGCTGTAGGTAAACATTGCCCATATGATTACATAGCCCATTTCAGGTGATCTTTAACCTCTACCTAGGAAGGAAAGGTATTATTTTCCCTTTTCTGCAAGTCCATGGCCTATCCATCTGCCCAGAATGTACAATGGAACCATTTCTCTACAAAGCTCCAGAAGACCATATAGCACCTTGTCTACCAAAAAAGTGGATGTTACAACACAGTTGTCTCTAACCTGGCAGGGCTGGTATATTATGCCTATGCCACAGTGCTCAGCAAGACAGATATCAATTTGACCCCTTTTTGGCAAAATTTTTATGTATATCAATAGAAGATTTGCTCCCTTTCCACTGATAACTCTATCCCAGAGTCAGTGATTGTTATTATGAGGAATTACTCAAAGCCTTTGCCTGGGGACATCACAAGAGGATGCCCTCTGAAGTTTTTAATACGACGAAAAGGTTTTCGAAAAGCCTAAACATCCGCGATGGTTTGACTTTAAATGTTTGCAAGAGGAAACCATGCACAAAAGACATCTTCATATAATTAAATACTCACAAACATCTGCTTTTACCAGGATATGAAGGATTTAAGGAGGATTGCAGTCCAAACCACAGTTTTTAAATCCAAATTATTTTGTTGCTTGGACTTTTTTTTTTTTTTTAAATGTTCTTCATCTTAACTTATTTCATATTCCCTGCCCTGGGGCATATTGAGATATGCTTAGATTCAAAGAAAATAGTCACAGTTTCTCCCTATGAGTTGTGTGATTCATTCACAGCCAGGGAGTAAAGCTAGCCACATATAGGAATAATACAAGTTGCGTCAGTTTCAGGCTAATCTATTCATTATGCCCAGTGGCAATAGTCAGATAACAGTCATGGCACAGGTCTTCTTCTCCCTCCATAAATGGGCCAATAAATTGCAAAAACTTTCAGGCAAAGTTTTCTGCTGTTATTGCCCCATGTATGTCTGCCTTAACAGTAAATACATTAATTAACCATTGTATAGACTGGGAGAGTAGAATAGAAGTAGAAAATGATGTATAACAATGGTAGGTGTACAATACTGTACAGGGGAGATGAGTGAAATATTTTGCAGAGAAAAAAAAAATTCTGCATGGTTTTCAAATGCATGAAGAATTAAAATGAAATATGAAAAAATAGTGTGAAATCACATATAACTAGGGAATTATGAACATATAGTGTAAATTTACTACCAGAAATTATATATACATTTCTATTTAAATGGGTTTGATAAGCTCTTCCTGTGGATGCTCATCTGTTCATTAGAAGAAGTGATTAATGCATGAAATTAAATTCAGATATAAAGGAAATTTTAAAAAGACTAATATCTCTAGAGGTTTTTTTTTAATGTGAAATGAGTAAGGTACGTTTTCCTGCCCATCGAAGGTTGCAGGAAAATTAGACAAATTGTATCTGCTTCAGTAGTGATTTAATCACTCATCAAACTAAAGGGATGCCCAGTACAGCAAAAATGCTGACTGAGGGTTCATGACTAATGACAAAACTGGGCATGACAAAACTGCCAGGCAGGGGTTAGTAGATGGGCTTAGTGTGGAGTTTAGTTAATTTGAAAACAGCTAGCGAGGGTATCCATTATGGAAAGAGGAAATAGAGTCTCACCCGCCCCACCTTGGAGCAACCCTTTGTGCTAGTTGTCCCAATTGTGGCCTGTGTTAGCAGGGCCACAATCAGAGGGGCCCCATACAGCAAAGTTTTCTGGGACCCCTGGCCACTGATCACTCCAGTCTGGGCCCCAAGCCCCACCCAAGATCCCGCACACACCACAGTAAAGTCCACAAAGACATCAGCACTAAATGCTCACAAGTTATAAAAGGCCATTGGTGGTCAGAGCCCTATTGGCACCAGGTTCCCCATAAAAGTTTAAAAAAAGAACATTGGCTGCCAACCCCCC
>CM044446.1:18974870-19010983 GCA_024363595.1 Xenopus borealis | reverse complement strand
AAAGTTTTTTTTTTTTTTTTAACATTGATGGTCAGGGCCCCTATAAGTTAAAAAAATCATTCATGTCCAGGACCCCCCTATAAACTGAAATGAAAAAAATGGTAGTCGGGGCCCCCTGCAAGTAAAAACAAAATCATTGGTGGTCAGTTCCCCTGTTTAAATAATTTAAAAAATTGGAGTCAGGGACCCCCATAAAGTTTTTTAAAAAAACAAGTGTTGGTCAGGGCCCCCTTAAAAGTTAAAGGAAACATTGGTGGTCATGGGTCCCACAGAATATTTAAAAAAGAAATTGTATTTTTAGGTTCTTCTCCTTTCATGGCTGTGGGTATTTTTATGGCTTCAGGACTTCAACTTTAACAATCTTTTCACAACTTTGAGTCTTTTCGTGGCTTCAGCTCAGTCTGTAGCTCCAGGTCTTTGGTGCAATGGTTCTTTTAAGGGGGCCCGGCTAATGCAAAAATTGCAGCACAGCCGAGCCCTTCTTCAGGCCCAGACCTGGTAATGTTGTACTCCCTGTGCACTCCTGATGGCATCCCTGAGTGTTAGTAGGATACAGGTTAAGTCGACAAAGTATGGGGAGTATTTGGGACTTATGGTCAGACTAGAGTCCCAAGGATGATAGCTCCTTGTCACAGCCGGGTGGCAGGGCCCTAGCAATGAGGACTGTTGATTGGCAGTTTACTAAGTCACAAGTTTGGCAGTGAGACGTGGTTGGTTATTTTCCTCTGTAAGTGAATTGGTCTCTGAGAGGTGTTATGTTACATTGGTTGAAGCAGGCAATACGGCATACCCACCATGCAGGAAGGCACAAGTAGCTGGTGGCTGGTACAAACTGTCATGCACCTAACTTCGGTCCATTACCAGGCATCTGGCAGATGCTGAGTATTACTTAGTGTTATGTCATTGTTGATATTTATTGTTATAACACTGTTAATATGTATCTGTTATTTTATTTATTTTTATATGTTTGTTATTTTGTAATAAAGATGTGGCCAACATTACAAAGATTCCAATGTAAGAAAAGTAACATAGTAACATAGTAACATAGTAAGTTAGGCTGAAAAAAGACTCGCGTCCATCAAGTTCAACTTTTTTTTTTTTTTTTTTTTTTAAAGTAGTAAGAGTTAATTATTTCTAGGCCATTTTTGGGGGAAATAAGGCAGCTATTTGGCCCTGCCCATGTCAAGGATTCAGATATAAATGGGGGACTAAAGTGAACTTCACACATGTAGTTTGTTATAGGAAACTGTTAAGCAAACACATGGAAGCAATATTAGGCATGCATAGACGATAGATAGGTACCTATGTCTATACATGCTCCTTTGCAAGTTGGGGCAAGAGCTAAAACACCCCTACTGGATGGCTTCCATAAAAGTGAGAGCAATGTTGCAACGAAAAGAGGCTTTACTTACAGGTAAATGTTTTACTCCCTCCTCCAGAGATGACTGACTATAACCCAGACTTCAGTACTGTTAGCTAGGGCTTGCCAAGCCATACTGGTACAAAATGCACAACATTGCACGATATTTTTTGTAATAATTATTTCAAAAGGCAAACTGTACGCTGGAAACCTTTCTTCTTCTTTTTGTGTACAAATATATCATTTATATCAGCTGGTCAACTCCAGAATGTCGGTTAGCAACTCAGCAGTCCCTATACTCTTATTTTTTGTTGACCATGTGTGCATAAAGTCTTTTCTTTACAGTTCTTACAGATTTTCTATGGGAGGAGGACACTATAAAATTAGTGATGAGTAAATTTTTTCACCAGGCATGGATTCGTGGCAAAGTTCCACACTTTGGCAACTGCAAACTCTTTCACAGAACTGTGGCAAAAGTTCACCTCAACAAAAAAGTCACCAAGACAAAATTGTCCTAAAGACAAAAAAGTCACCACAAGAAAAATACCCATTGACTTTAATGCATTTGGAGTGTGAAAAAATTGCCGCACACATAAAACATTTTTCACCGTTTCGCAAGCTCTTCAGGACAGATTCACTCATCACTATAGAAAATCAGACCGTGTGGCCATGCACAGAATTGCAGCGGTGTGCAATTATCTGAGGCTTTTTGGCCTGATATGTTCTCTTATATGCACAAATTGTAAGCGAACTTTGAAAGCGTTCATGTATTGCATTTGGAGTGTTAAAAAATTGTTGCATGCATAAAAAATTTTGGACGCCTATGGACTTCTAATTTTTTCGCCATTTCACCATTGAAGTTTTGCAAGTTCTTCGGGACAGATTCACTCATCACTATTGAAAATCAGACCATGTGGCCATGCACAGAATTGCAGTGGTGTGATTTCAATATGCTATGGCAATTATTTGAGACTTTTTGGCCAAAAATGTCCTCTTTTATATGCACAAATTGTAAGTGGCATTTGAAAGTGTTTATGTATTTCTATATATGTTTTAGATGATTGAGGAGGATGACCTCTGTCTCTATCTAAAAATATAGAAATCACTAACAGTTTACGGTCTGGACTAGCGGCCACTAACCATCCACTACTCTTTTGCAGATGGGTTGAATTTTCTAACTTTTTCTCACTTTTCATATGCTAGACCAAAATTCCCTGTGTACATTTTTGTACTGTTGCCATGGCTTTTGTGTTCAAAGAGACCATATCAATGCTGGGCTGGCAATCTTTGGATTCTGGCAAATACCAGAAGGCAAGCGTTAAGATTCGATAGACAGTCACCATTGATGGTCTGCTTGGGGTTTTCTATACTGGACCTAGTTTGAATTCTAGTCCAGATCTGGACCATATTACTCATGAGCTAGAAGGCCTTCTGCCAAGACAATGAACATGCATTTATAACATCAGGGCCAATCTTCAGTGTTATGCAATTAGCAGCTAGAGAACATTTCTTAAATGGTACTTATCCTTGGTGAAATAACATGAGCCAGGCCCACAGTCTGTGTTTTACAGGAATTCTCTGCATTACACAAAAAGGCCATATCACAAAAGCACAGAATTGTTTTCTAAACTTCCCTTTGAACAAAAAAATGTTCCAGTGCTTTCAGCCAACCTCTGTTCCATTGTTAGCTTTTTCTGTGGTGGTTTCTTTGGCATTTGTGCTTTAACGTGACAGAGAAGTACCTTTGTGCCTCTAGCAAGATGTCTCAGCCTCCACAATAGATGGCAAACATACTTAGAACACAAACATAAATCCCCCCCTCCCCAAATAAAAACATGCTTTTCTCCTGCTTTCACTGAGGTTTAGAAATGATTGCTAATGCTAAGAATCCTGTTTTGAAATCAATGTTGTTTTGTGGTGGTTAAAAATGCCACCGTTTTGTATTATAAAGAGTAAATTGAATTTATTTAAATTGAATGACATGAAATGTATCTACAACTGTCAGTGAGACTGAGGCAAAAATGTGAATATGTGTATAAATATGCACATAAATATAGCTTTGCCCAGACAACAGGAATATTCACGCGTTCATATTTCTTTGTTCTGCTGTTTTCTGAAAAACTTTTATTTTGTTTATGTTCTAACAAGGCCTTTCATGGCAAAAGTTCACTACAGTATTTCACATAAAATCTAATGGTGCATTATCTTTTATACTGTGTAAACAGGTTTTACAGTAATTTTTGCTCCGTTACAAAGAGTACTCATTGGGCATGGCCAGCTGCGACAGCTAGTGATGGGTGAATTTATTCGGCAGGCATGGATTCATGATGGATTTCTGGATTTCACCGACTGCAAATGTTTTCAAGAAACGGCTGCGACAAAAAAATTGTTGCCTGTCAGAATTGTCGCACATTAAAATTATTCGGACATATTGGAATTTTATGCATTTGGACAAAAGAGTCGCACATATGAAAATGGACGCTCATGTCAAAATTGACGTACATCAGAATAATTTTGAAGCCAATTGACCAATGTGTTTCTTGAATTGTTCAAAGTTTCGTGAATTTTTTGGAGTTGAGTGAATTTCTCGGTGAAGAGAAATGGGACATATTCACCCATCACTAGTGACAGTCCCTTCCACCAATCAAATTGAGTAAACCATACTTACTCTGAATCATGTTGTAAAAAGGTCCAAAAGGTGGCAAGGTCTATTAACCTATAGCAACCAATCAGATGTTTGCTTTCATAATATATGCAGAATGTAGCTGGTGTAGGATGGAAGCAGAGTTACAACTAGCACAAAATATATGGGCTTGCATTTATGGGCTTGTGTGGCGATTGGCAGGTAAAATAGTCAGTTGTGCCCAAAGTTTAGTCATTTGCTCACACAGTGCTGAAGATCCAGTATACACTGTAAAGTGTGCTTTAACTCCTAAGCGCAAGTAACTGAGAGTGGCCCAAACCATATGTTGTAGATCAGCTGTATAAAAGATTTTTACAGCCATATACACCATATACATCACAGATATATGGTGGCCTTGATCTGGTACAGAAGCCTGAAGCATGTCTTGACTTCACATGAAACACACTCTTTTATAACTCAGCACCAGTGTATGTATATTTCCATTTATATATTGAAGGGAGCTGTCATATGTTTTGCCATAGCAGATAATAACAGCCCTCTTGCCCAGAAAGAAATTAAGTTGTTGCTATGGCTCTTTATGAGAAGAATTCCTCAGCAATGATCAGCTGCATGCCTACTCCTATTCATGTAACTGCAAACAAGCAGATAAGAAGTTTTTGTAAGCACAGGATAAGCCATTTCCTTATAATTTACCATCAGGTCAATGGGAAAATAAATACAAGTTAAACTTTACTAATATGTTGTGTATATTTGCCCTTTTATTGAAAGGGCTCTATCTCATGCCACTTGTTCCAATGATGAGATAAAAGCAGTTCTACAACTACGGCTGTTTTGCTCTGTTCCACAAAGATAGGAGAACTATATATATACAAAGACAAGAGGTCCTCTGCACTCAACCCATTATCAATATATTTAAGACATTGAGACATTCTGTGCATACAGCTACTAAGAAATGCCTTACCCTTTAAACAAAAGGGATTGTTTGTCCATATATTGCAATATATTTAAGCTGGCCAACTACGTCAAAGTCATCCCATATCTGGCCAGTCCTACAACTTTTTCTTGTGTGTTGTAGTTATACTGGAGCCAGCTTAAATATATTGCAATATATGGACAAACAATCCCTGTTGTTTAAAGGGTAAGGCATTTTTTAGTAGCTGTATGCACAAAATGTCTCAATGTCTTAAATATATTGATAATGGGTTGAGTGTAGAGGACCTCTTGTCTTTGTCTATGTATTTTGTGGTCACAGCCTCATTGCACCCCCGCTTAATGGTTTTAAAAATTAGTGGTGAGCACAACTTTTTCTTGTGTGTTGTATGTATATATATATATATATATATATATATATATATATATATATATATATATATATATATATATATATATACATACACATACATGTGTATATATATATATATGTAAAGTGAGGAACCAGCACTCTAGATTTGTGTTTCAATGTGCTTTGCCTTTATTTCACTTACTGGCAGAGGTAAGCTAACATCCACTTCATCCAGGGTCAGACTGTGTCAGCATCAGTGTGCATGCGCAAAGCTGATTTTTTTTTTATAGGAGAGGGGGGGTCTGGCCCAGCAGGGTCGGGGCCCACCGGGTTTTTTCCCGGTGTCCCGCCGGGCAAGTCCGACTCTGACTTCATCCCCCAAATGCTGGAACATATCACCATTTACAGGTTTCCAAATAGGCATCATTATCCTGGGTCCACAGCTTAACAATGCACCAAAAGCTCCCTTTAAGCATACAAGTAGCATAGAAGAGGCACCACTAGTAAAAGGACAAGGAAAGAACACTAGCAGGGGAATGTAATACAAATCAGTAACAGAAAAACTATGAGAAAAGTTATGTCTTCTTGAAAAAAAATTTCTTTAGTGCAAATTTTCTATAGCTTTTGCAAACCTGGTGCGTCTATGGTGTGAGATATTGGCTAAAGTCTGTCCGGAACATTTTGATCCTTTGAAGGCACCTGAACATGGACCATTGTTAGTGCTTAATTGTCACATATAGGTAGAATTCTACTGTTTCTACCTGTATATCTGACAATTCAGCTCTAAACTTGTGTATCTGCTAAAAGACAAATAAAAAATGCTTAAGGGATAGCCTTGCTTTCTTTTATATTTGAGCCTTGTTGTATGTCATTGATGGCAAAGGGAAGGGCATCAAAACATCTGGAAAATAACCCTTCCCTACCAGGAACTGCTTCTTTTTTGTATGAATGGTTGAACTTGATGGATGTGCCTGCTTTTTCAACTTCAATTACTATCTTACTATCAATGAGTAATGTAAAAAATGTATTCCATGAGCTACATGCACTCAATTCTAGTAAGTTTGTGTACCACTTCCATATCCAATAACATAGCAATAAACCAGCTAAATAAATTGCATCCCGACTGGTATGTTTATATTTCAGCAATATGAATACTATAACTTGTTTGTGTCAGTTTCTAGGGAACCCTGGTGCTTCTTTGCCAATGATCGGCAGGTGAGGGAATCATTAAAATATGTGTATAAATAGTGACATTTCTGTAGGAAGTAGAAGCAGATGAAGGTGACGGCTTTACAATGCCTGTTGGGGGCCCATGGTGCTGAATTTTTCAGGTGCACATATTAAAAGCTGCAACGTTATTAAATTAAGCTGCAAGCCTCTGCTCTTACCAGTTCTCTTGAGTTAGGAGGAAATCAGGATATTTTTTACATTGGGGAGGGGGTGGAAGAGGTATTTCTTCTTTGACACTTCTTACTTTACTTTAAAACCACAGGACAGGTACAATGCATTCCACATTTCTGTTTATCATTATTATCCAGGGCTTATGCAGCACCCATGGGAATGTCTGAAGGAGGAAGCAGGTAATTTGGGACGCTGGGAAGGTTTCTTTTATGCAGGTGCAGCTTACTCTGTATTGACCCCTTAAATCCCTTTAACCCATAAATGAAGCTGGGGAAATAAACAGATCCCTCTAACTAGGGGTAGGCCCTAAATGCAACTCCCTAACATTACACAGATGAAAACAATCTGGAGGTATAAAGGCTTGTCTTATACTTTCTTATGGATCTTACACGCAAACATTTTGTTGTGCGTCTTGTAGTTCTTTAATGAGATTCACCACAAGGAAACGCATGAGTTAACACAGCCCATGCTTTGCTATATGTTTCGCTATTCCACTGTAATACTTTTTATCCATTACAAGCTTTCTGACTCAAGCTGAAATGTAGTGCACGGATCTATAGTTAATGGCTGGCAGCCTCAAGGATCACTGCTCCATGTGACGGTGTACCTGAGTCATCACTGGCCTCCAATCCAATGATATATCAAGCAATAATACATACTACTTCATGCAGCTGCCAGGCATTTAATCACAGCTACATACACAGCATGTCAGTCCCTATCAGAAATGGCCAGGAATGTCCATGGTTAAGAATCCTTTTGTGCCACTCATTATTTCCTACTTGTTGTTGAAATATATAGTTAATTCTTATGTTAAATATTAGTCTGGTTCATATGCTACAAAAACCTTTCCTAACTGAACCTGAATTTTTTTAGATGAGAAAATCCACCCTATTTTAGGCAAATATCTGTGCTGGGTGTTGCAACTGTAGTTCAACAACAGACAAAGGGCCATCGGACAGGTATAATGTATGTAAATAAAGGGTCCACAAAATAAAAAGACCAACTACTTCTTGCAGAACCATATGATAAGACACATCATGTAGGGTTGACACCTGGCCGGTACTTTACCGGCCTGGCTGGTAAAAATTATGGTTGATCCCAATGTTATTAATAGAGAAAAAAGATAAATATATAGGAAGGCCAAAAATTTTTTCCAGAAAAGGTGGCAACCCTAACCACACGGAACCCAATGGAATACACACACAGCAATACATGGCCAGATGTAAGCTGCGGATTCGGCCTTCAGTTAAGTTAGCAGCTTGTTTGCCTGTGGCCCTCCCAGAATTCCTCACCAACAGATATCTGAGTCAAACATTTTCCAGATTTCTATGAGGCAGTTTTGAAATTTCCCTGTGCGTGAGAACCACATCAGCACCTTGATGCAGCCATTTTCCACAGTCATGATCATGATCTGATCAAGGGCCTGGGGGACAAAAAAATGTAAAAGATGTATGGCCATCTTAACACTCATGACTCCAACACCTAAATGTTTTTTTTTTTTTCTATCCAACATGGATAGTATTTGTAGCTCTCAAGATACTGGCTATCCCTGATAGAGTAGCAAGAGGGTTGGAAAGGTTCATTGAAGACCTGGAAAGATTAGCTTTGGCAACTATTTTGTTCTGAATTGTGCCAAGGGTTTTACAAGCAAGAGTCACCAGCAAGGCACCTGGGAAGATTGAGCTATTTCCTCGTGCTCAGAGTTAAGTCATTAAAAATTCTTTAAAAAAATAAAAATGAGAAGCAGGGCCTCTGGCCTATTCATGACATGGGCAAAGCATACAAAGAGATGCACGGATTTCTATTTGGAAATGGAAACACTGGACTTTCCGGTTCCATCCCACACTGTTAAAGCTCTGTATAAACAATGCCATATTGTATTTGTTTATTTAAAATGCCAGTATAATACTACAAAGCCTTACAAGAGGGACTGGGCAGAGACACAAGAGAGTATAAAGAAGAGCTTAGGGCCCAGTTTCCTGATCCACTGATCTATCCAAGTGTTTATACAAAAGAAACTGGCAAATATCTACATTACAAAACAGAGACAATGTCAAACACACAAGCAGCATGAGCGCACAGCTAGTTACCCAAAGGGCGAGTGGGCGGGTGCATTGCCACGCAGCATTACCAAGCAGCCAGTTGTGTAAGAGTTAAATAATAATAATAATAATGAAGAAGAAAGAAAACACAGTAAAAGCAGATTTTCCTCACGGGAACAGCAGGATAATTAACTGTCCTTTGTGCATTTGTGAATAGCGTCTGATAGAGAATGCTGCCGAATATCTGAGCTCACCCTGGTAATTACAGCCTGACGTTGGCAGAAGTACCAATCACAAGGGAAGTCCGTTAATTCCTCCTGAATGGAGAGGGTGAGGGACAAAGTGCCACGCCTGATCCTTTGTCCTGCTCCTTTAACTACTTCTCTGCCAGATTAGAAGTCGAACCCCCCTGAGTGTTGTGCCGGAAAACAGATTAACGCTAACATCTGAGAAAGAGTTACAGCAGTGATCCCCAACCAGTAGCTCCTGAGCAACATGTTGCTCTCCACCTTCTTGGATGTTGCTCTCTTGGTCCTCAAAGCAGGTGCTTATTTTTGAATTCCAATCTTGAAAACAAGTTTTAATTGCATAAAAACTAAGTATAGTGCCAGGTAGAGCCTAAAACCAAATAGCCAATCACAGCCCCTATTTGGCACCCTAAAGGACTTTTTCATGCTTGTGTTGCTCCCCAACTCTTTTTACATTTGAATGTGGCTCATGGGTAAAAAAGGTTGGGGACCCCTGAGTTACAGCATTAAAATGCAGTTCAGATTTAAAGATCTTGTCGCTAATGGCTTCTCCACCTGCCCTAGTTTATAACTATACCCCGCTGGACTTTCTTCCAAGTGTGCAAAACTATGGAATATGGAAGGTCAAGTGTAGTTCCATTAAATTGACTCTCCTATGTGTCCTTGAAAATGAAAATTAGATTGTAAGCCCAATGAGGCAATTTGCAAGGCGCAGGTGATTTTACATTTCAGCGCGCAGAAGACACAGGAAAGCAATTCAGGGAGATTAGTCACCCCAAAGAAGCGGCGACAAAATCTCCCTGAATCTTGCCGTGTGGTCCCACTTGAAGTCGTTTTTTTGCCGGGGGGGGGCTGGTCATTTTTAGTAACAACACTGGCCTGCCTTGTCAATTGCTTTGTTTGGGACTATTATAAAGCATACAGACCTCCTGATTGTCCCTAGTTAAGCAGTACAGACCCAATTTCAAGATGGTGGGTTTTATAAAAAGCAGGTGATTTTCCAATAACCATTCATCAAATGTGGATTTTAAAGTTATTGTAAATATAATTGTTGTTGAAAGCTATTGAAACTGTTTACCCCTTTCTATTCTTAGGTCTGACTCTTGAAACAAAGTAGCAGCAGTGAATTCTCCTCCAGTTCTATCTATCAGCAAGCTTCTATGTTGTTTACGGAGTTAGAACCATTAGTGCAGAGAACAGAAAGAGACAGACCGGGTGTGCTGCCAATAACAATTACATAAATAACTATAAAACCACTGAAAAATTGAAATCAATGTCCATGGAAAAGTTGCCTCTAATTACATTCTCCTTTATTATGCAAAAAATGTGTTATGTGGACGACCCGATTAGAGGAAAGAACCCAGTAATTGTATGCAACAATTGTAGTAAAATTAGGCAGCCAATTACAGAGCTTAACCACGTAAGGAATCCAAATTGGTAGGCTGAAGGGTTTTGATGCAATAATTAGAATTTTAGAGTTATTATTATTAACCGAGGATGACCCATTAATAAAAATTACAATGACACAAGGGCAGAATGGATGACATGTGAAACTCAACACATAAACAGTAATATTTCTGGAGCGTCTAACCCAAAATACAAACAGTGTTCTGACAGCCGAGATATTTTTTTTCCAAGTGCTAGCTACTATAAAACAGGTGTTAACGGCTGAGTGTGCATGGCTGTAATTTCAGGAGATCCCCATATATTCAAGGGGGTGTCAGCAATTCTAAACTGACAAGTTTTATGCTCCCCCTTCCAAATCTTGTGTAAAAAAAAAAAAAGTAGAAATAAATAAAGGGCTTTAAAACGTCTGAAAGACACAGGCCGCAGTAAAGATGTCATTCTGTTTACACAGGCAGACTCTGAACAGAAGTTATTGGACCTTGTAAATCCTCTCTTTATACAGAGCAGCCAGGCACTTTTTGATTGGGCAGCCATGCAGAACTGATTCTGATTGGGTTAAGCACTGCTGGTTCACCAGAACATGACCGTTTTTAGCTGAGACATGGAAATAATGCAATTAGTTAGAATGAATGGGCAATGTACCTGCTGTAATAGGTAAAATGCCTTTTATTATTATTTTTATTGGGCATGGTTTATCTGTACAGGTATTGAGAACTATTAATGGGAATTCTTGAGAGCCGAGACTCTGCATAAGTGACTTTTCCATGATTTGGATAACCGTCCGTTGTTGAAGGATACTAAAAACATTTAACCCAATCCCAGTTATTTTCCACCCAAGCCCCCCCCCCACACACACTCATCCATGGGCCACTAGCACCCGCCATTATTTTTCGGTAAATGTAATGCATTGTTCTACCTACAATGCAATGTAGTGAGGAGTCATTTAATTTTCCACTTCTAAGAATGCCTAACAGGGGTACAATACAATAATTAGTAGGTACTAGTAATAACATACAGTAACTGCATTGATTGATATTTTTCAGCTTTTAAGAACATTAAAATTCCACCTAAAAGAATAAGAAATTCCATCCTTTAGAGATTCTGGTCCTGTAAGACAAGGCATTGCATATTGTTGGAGCTTTCTGGATAATGGGTTAATAGGATTTAGATCCGCTATACATATGCTTAGGACCTGGGGTTTTCTGGTTAACGGTTCTTTTCGAAATTTGGATCTACACTTTTAATTTTAGTAAAAAGGCATTTAAAGGTTAATTAAACCCAATAGGAGTGCTTTGCCTCCAATAAGCAATCATTTCCAAGCTACTGTTTTATAACAACAGTGAAAAAGGAAATCATTTTTAAAAATTGTATTTATTTGATCAACGGAGGTTAAGGGAAATGGCTTTTCTGGATAATGGATCCTTCACACGGCAAATATTGTTAATTTGCTGGATTATTAAATATTCAGTACAGAGAATTTGATTAATGAAACGGATAACGGATCCTATATCTGTAATGAATAAATGCACTTTGTTCATGGTACTTTGCTAACTGTTCAGCACTGTACATGCCCATCCCTTGTCATACAATAAAAGCTGAGTGGGGTGGACACAAATTGCTCTGAAATTGTCTCTAATAGTATAATTGTATCTAAAATAACACCAGCAGCACCTGAACACCGACTCTCACACACACCCCTGTGACAGGGCTGTATTATGTACAGAAACTTTATGGCTGCATTTCTGTATTGGTTTCAGCTACAATCTGCTCACGTTCATCCATTAGGTGAGAAAATACTTGCAATACGGAGGATTTCATCTAAATAAATCCCATTGTGTGAGGTCCCTTAAGGAAAGGGGATAGTCACTGATGAGCTTTTCAGACTCAGATACATTGCAAATACCTCTGAGGACAACCTGACAGTTTCATGGTGAGTGCTACTAACATACCTGCTGCGTGCCGTAAATCTCCACATTTTTAGTATCCCAAGTGATAAAGATTATTATTGTTTTTTTTTTTAAATGAGGGTTTTATGATTACTGCCAGATGTGGGCTGTTATTAGGTTCAGGGAACAGGAAGGAAAGGGTTAATACATTTTTGGGTGGATGAGTCGGTAGTGCATCTGCTATAGAGTTGAGGCCATTTCCATGGTTGTGCACGTCTCAATAACACAAGAGTAGGAAGCATTATAAATCAGAGGTATGACAGCAAGCACATGGTGCAGCTGTGCTGGTCTGACTGACACTAATATCTCAGTATGGGGATGTCTCATGCACAGAGCATTTCTGACGGTATCAGACGATCCCGGCCGCTGTCACCATCACCTGTCACAGCCATTCATGTGCATCACCTTGCCTCCCATTCTCCTGTGAGAGCTTTACAAGCCCTGCTCAGTGTTACCAATAACTCTCATATTAATCCCCAGAAAGGCTTAATCCCTTGTAATGAAAGGGAACCTCTCTAGAGTCAGATCTACTAGCAGCATATGGAGGTACAGGCTGTACTCCAGCACCCACCTGTGCACACTCACGCCCAGGGATTAAAAAACGAGTGTTAACCTTGCACCAGCAACGTGCGAAAAATGGGAGGGTGCAATGTCTGGCTGATGTGAGAGAGTGAATGATTCCCCCCACCCCCTTGTCGGAGGAGGCTGCCATATGAATTACTGATTTGTACTCTGTATAAAGGGCCAGCATTGGGGAGCTTGCCAATTCATCTGTAAAGTGAACCTGTAAAGGGTAGATTTGTGCAGGAAAAAAAGGTAGAAAATGACTCAGTAGAGAAAGTGGCGGAAAACACCAACAAGAAAGAAAAGCACCGGCAGCAGACAAACTAATGAGCAGAAGGGAAGGGACATGTCTGGTTCGTTGGCGTAATTACATCATTTGGCTTGGAGTTAAGGGCCATCACTGTCACCGGGCTATTTAACTCAATGGGTGTAAATTGTCCCTTCAGAGCAGGAATGCCTGACGTGTGTTTTTACTGCCTCCAGTTTCCCTGAATAAACTCAATAGCATGACATGAAAACATGAAATGAAAAAAGCAAGACTCTAAACTATTCCTTTCTGTTCCCCTGATACAGCCCTCTTGCCTATTGCTCGAGCATCTCACGAGGGGACCAGAAGCCTTTCCTCATTCTGTAAAGCACAGCAGGGGATTGTGACACTTTATAAATCATAATCTGTGCAACAAGTGCAGTTAGATGAAGTCTTCCATTGACATGTAGCTTTCTGTTAATTTGCCACCATCCTTTGCTGATCCTTATGGATCCCCATGGGTAGAAGTTCATTCCTGCTAAGTGCTAGATACAAGTACATAGATGAGTTAGAAACAACAGGGCAATGAGACAATACTACGCTGAGCTTCACAATGGGAAGCATTCTAGATCCTGGTCAGGCTATATACTGTGTGACGCCTATATACCTATTAAGCCTATGACCCGCAATACAGATATTGCATTTTTTTAGTTCAAAATTGGGGCTAGTGGCAGTTTTGTATAACAAAAAAAGGCCTCTTTCTGTCCAAGTTTCTTGTTTTTTATCATTACTATCAAAGGGGATATCAAACCAAAAATAGAATTTACTTATTAAACCAGTTGGTATTCTGTACAGGTATGGGACCTATTATCCAGAATGCTCAGGACCTGGGGCTTTCCAGATAACGAATAATTTGGATCTTCATACCTTAATACTACTAGAAAATCATTTAAACATTAAATAAACCCAACAGACTGGTTCTGCTTCCAATGAGGATACAGTATATCTCAGTTGGGATCAAGTACAAGCTACTGTTTTATTATTATAGAGAAAAAGGAAATCATTTTAAATTTTTTTTTTTAAATGGAGTATTTGCTTATAATGGAGTCTATGGGAGACTTTCAGTAATTCGGAACTTTCTGGAAAATGGGTTTCCAGATAACTGATCCCATACCTGTATTTGAAAGCAGTATCTGTCAGTCCCTGGTGGGTATGACTTTTGAAAGAATGTAGCAGAGCTGATTAACAGACCTGGAACGAAGCATGCAAGGTTGATTTCTAATACATATTTTCAGCAGTGCTAAAAAGGGGAGAAAAGCTGCATGTAGTAGCAAGTTACATCAGCACACAACTCAAACACCCATTTCAAATTTGTAATGGAAGCAGTAATAAGCAATAACAAATACAGAGGAAAATGAATATGGCAGCTCCCATGCACAGAAATGCAGATACAATATGCTAAGGAATATTCTGTGCACACAGCAAGCTGACCTCTGAAAGGTAACCTATTTAATGGAAAGTACATGGACAATAAACTCTACTGATAAACATGGCTTATTATTCCTTTTAAAACTATTGAAGCAAGATATTATTTTGTCCTTCAGAGCAATTGCACGGAGTCGGTGAAAGCGTTCTGAGGACACGTTCTGCCAGGAAGCAAATTCTTATTGCCAAATGTGCCCTATTATATGCCTGCACAAAGGTCTCTTGCATAGCTTGGCCCTTCCATATTTGGAGAGGTAAGGGCTCATCTGTAGCACGTCTGTGCAAGCTCCTAAGTAAGACCAAATCGGCACGGAAGGAAGGAGGGCATGACAGAAACTTTCAATGTGAATAAACTGCAGGAAGTACAGTAATATATTTTTGGCTGAAGGAAGGGGCATAATCATGCCCAAGGCTGTTCTCTCAAGTCTGACTTTATCAGCAGCAGGCTTTTTGTAAATTAATTCTGCGCTAAAGCGTATGTTGGATGCACAACACTGTGGAAACGATAGGTGGGAGAAAAGTTAACATCAAATTATTATATCATACATACATGACACACAAGAAGGGGGGGGGTTGTAAGTCCCACTCCCCTTGCCGTGTAACAGCATCTAATGTTGGTGGGCTTGCACAAAAGGGATACTGCAGGCTCGGACTGGCCATTTGTGGGTTAGGGCAAATGCCAGAGGGGCTGCTATAAGGTCCCATAGAAAGTCAGTGTTTAGTGGGCTGGTGGGGGCTGTTTGGGCCTCTATGTGGGCTGATGGGCCTCTTGTGTACCTGAAATGCCAGGGCCTATTTTAATTCTCAGTCCAGTCCTGGGATACTGTCATGGGAAAAAAGTTTTCTTTTTCTAAATGCATCAGGTAATAGTGCTGCTTCAGCAGAATTCTGCACGGAAATCCATTTCTCAAAAGAGCAAACAGATTTTTTTATATTTCGTTTTGAAATCTGTGTAGGGTTGCCACCTGGCCGTTTTTTTACCGGCCTGACTGGTATTTTTGATGGCTGATAACAATGTTATTAATAGGAAAAAATGTTAAATGTATTGGAAGGCCGGTATTTTTTTTAAAAAAAGGTGGCAACCCTAGACATGGGGCTAGACATATTGTCAATTTCCCAGCTGCCCCAAGTCATGTGACTTGTGCTCTGCTAAACTTCAATCACTCTTTACTTCTGTACTGCAAGTTGGAGTGATATCACCCCCACCCTCCCCTACCCCCTCCAGCAGCCTAACAACAGAACGCTACGAAACAAGTTGGCGCTATAGAAATTCATGTTAATAATTGGAAGGTAACCAGATTACAGCTCCCTAACACAAGATAACAGCTGCCTGGTAAATCTAAGAACAACACTCAATAGTAAAACCCATGTCCCACTGCATTCTATTCAGTTACATTGAGAAGGAAAAACAACAGCCTGCCAGAAAGCAGCTCCCTCCTAATGTGCTGGCACAAGTCACATGACATGGGAAATTGACAAAATGTCTACCTCCATGTCAGATTTAAAAATTGAATATAGTGAAAATCTGTTTGCTCTTTTGAGAAATGGATTTCAGTGCAGAATTCTGCTGGAGTAAGTGTTTTTAAAAAAACATGTTTTCCCATGACAGTATCCCTTTAAGGCTAATGTCACACTTGTCTGATTGGCCTGTGGATAAATGCAGGCCAAGAATCAGCCCCTACACTGGCATCATCTTTCTTCCTTGCCTGCACTTGGAACCACTGCATCAGGTCAGGTGCATGCAGCGTATTTCAGGGCAGAAACGTGAGTATGCAATTTGGTGCCAAAATCTGCCGCGTATGCCTGCACCAGGGGTGCGATGGTGTTCGTGGACAGGCAAGTAATAAAGCCGATGCCAGTATAGGGGCTGATTATTGACCAGACAATTTTATTGCACCAAAGTGGTTATTGAAGGATACCGGGGACCAGGGCCGCCATTAGAAATCACGGGGCCCTGCACAACAAAATTTTTAGGGCCCCGCCAATCCTGGCACCCAAGCCCCACCCCTGATCCCACTCCACATCAAAGTTCAAAGATCACACAGACATCAGCGCTAAAAAAGCAACCCCCACACATATTGATGGTCAGGGCTCCCTTATAAGTAGGGTTGCCAACTGGCCGGTATTTTACTGGCCTGGCTGGTATTTTTGATGGGTGATCCCAATGTTATTAATAGGAAAAACAGAGAAATATATAGGAAGGCCGGTATTTTATTCAGGAAAAGGTGGCAACCCTACTTATAAGTTAAAAAAAAATTGGCACTAGGGCCCCCCTTACAAGTTAAAAAAAATTGGGGCCCCAAAGAATATTTAAAAGAAAAAAACCTTTGTGCCAGGGCACCCCCCTTACAAGTTAAATAAATTGGGGCCCCAGAGAATATTTTTTTTTTAAAAACCTGGCGCCAGGGCCCCCCTTACAAGTCAAAAAAATATATTTTTTTTAATTGGTGGCAGGGGGCTATAGAGTATTAAAATAAAACATTGGTGGCCAGGGGATTAAAAAAAACAAAAACCCCACTATTAGAATTGAACTTGTGGCTTCAGTTAAAGCTGTTTTTGTAACATCGGGTATTTTTTGCTGCTTCAGGACTTCAGTGTCGGCTCCTTCGTGACTTCGGGTTTTTCCGCTGCTTCATGACTTCGACTGTCTTCGGCACTTCCACATCGGCATTGCAAGGAGCAGGACATCTCTGCCGGCGCTCGGAAGGGGGGTCTGGATCTTGGAGAAGTGCAGCACTGCCCCCCTTCTGGCCCAGGCCAGGGACACTTGTCCCCCCCCTGTTTCCCCCTGATGGCGGCCCTGCCGGGACTGTGGGGAGGTGCTAGGGAGCAGAGGGAATTCTTGGCATAACTATGTGGAGGTGAGGTGCTTGGTGATGGACATAAAAGGGGAGATCTCTTACTCTCCTCCTCTTTCAGTATCACAGGCACCTGGAGCACTGTGCAGGCTTGGCAGCGTGTATGGTCTCCCATCAGGCCCGGACTGGCAATCTGTAGGTTAGGGCAAATGCCAGATGGGCTGCTATAAGTTATCATAGAAAGTCACAATTTAGTGGGCTGGTGGAGGCTGTTTGGGCCTCTAAGTGGGATGATTGGGCCTCTGTGTACCTGAAATGCCAGGGCCTATTTTGATTCTCAGTCCAGCACTGTCTCCCATAATGGCATCCGATCATCCTACCCCCCAGCACTATTGGGGGTGGGATAATTGATTGATTTTGGTATAAACGTTTTTCTCTTTACATGCCTACAGCGGCTGTGAAAGCTGGCGTCTGGGGTTATCTATGTTTTGGCATAATAAGGCAAGAACGGGTTAGCTGTTTGATTAAACATGCTTTAATAAAAGCTGTGTTGGACCTCCGCCCATTAAGAAAGGAAAACTGAGTCTGGTGTTTTTCATTTTTATCGGTCGCAAGGAGAACTTTGTACTTTCACACAAGCAACTGCCTCCCGACAGTCCTAAAATAGTCTGTAGCACATGTAATAACCCGTAGCGACTAAACAGAAAGTAATATTTCTGGACACCTGTCAAAAACATCTTATTGGTCACTATGGGTTACTAGACCAGCAAACTCTGCGACTTTTATGACGACCCCATTTGTGTTCGTAACCAGTGCCACCGCAGGTACATGGGAAGGGCAGCCTCCCCCCAGTATGGTTGGGTTCTGCAATAAACAGTGGGGGTCATTTATAAAGTTCGCTCAGCGCATAATTGTTCATAAATGGTTTTTCCGGTTTTTGCAAATTCGCATTGTGAATGAATTTTCGCAAACAACTCGCAAACAAGACGGGTTTTTGCGTGAGTACAGGCACTTTGCGAGGTTGTTTTTCGCGAAAATAGCGTTAACAGTAACTTGAATTCGCAATTTGCAAAACAGTTTCGTAAATATTTTCTCCGCCACCAAAGTTGTGGGGCAGAGTGTTCGCAATCTGTGATTTTTTGCCATATTTAAAAAGCTCCTATAGACATTCGCAATGTGAAAAACAAATTCGCAAATCTGTTTGCACACTCTTATTCAGCTTTATAAATATAACCAGGCGCAGGGCAAATATATTCACTCTGCAAACCAATCTGCCCTGCGCAAAGTTTATAAATGACCCCCAGTGAGTGGCGGTCACTTTTATAAAATATTGAGCCAGTGGCACAGTAAAAAACAGTCAGTGTTTGCAGGTTAGAGAGTCGCTAGAACTGCGCTGCAGGTGATTAACATAACACAACTGCGCCTGCCGGAGAAGTAGAACAGGGCTCTGTGTGTCTTAATGGAGCATTGCAGGAGATCCGGCTATTTAATGCTCTCGTGTGTTTTACTGCGCCTGCAAGATGTATTTATGCTGTGTGAGCTGTGGATGCAGACACTGTGTATAGCTGTGACAGCCTGCTGAGACTCCTGCATTAGGTAACCCACCTACCCGCAATACAGGAGGGATCAAGAGATTAACACATAGTTGGGGGCAGCTGTGAAGAATGTAAATTGCCAATTTAAGGTGGAGGAGGAGGGTGGTTCATGGGGGTGCAGGGGCCATGGGAGGAAATGTTGACTTTGGACTAAGGGGGACAAGGCAAAGGGTGACAAAGAGCCTCATTCTCTTCCTAATATTTATGAGGTTTACTCTGTGGCATCCACTGGCACTGCCGCTCCCTTCTCTGTATGACTTCTCTTTAATTACTGTGCCGCTGCCCAGCAATTTGTTCCACTAGTCAGTTTGCCCAGGACCATAAAGCAAACTACAGACCAGCAATGGGAAACCTGTAGTCTTTCAGGGGGTGCCGGGAATTCCAAGCTTAAGGGATGCACTCATTCATTCCCTGCCACAGATTGTTCTATATATGAAATTTAACTGAATCCGTTTAGATTCCCTGTGTTGTGACAATGCAAGGTGTGATATTTTAATATCTACGTCTAATTCAGAAACATTTTGGGAAGTCACTATTTCTGTGTTCTACATTGGGTGTCAGCTGAGTATCAGGTCAATAAGTGTTCTTTAGATCCAGTATGCATATTAAACACAAGTGCTGGTTATTTTGTCAAAATGAATTTTAGTGAGGTTTCTTTAAGGAGCAATATCCTGCCCTTTAATATCAGTAACTTCTTGCTTCATCTTTAAAACACTTGCATGAAACAGCTTAATCTCTGCTCATTTTAAGGGGCTGAATAATTTCTCAGCGTGGGATAAAGGTTTCTCATTTACCCGCAAGTTAACCCCATCAACGGTGTAAAGATTTAGGGGCAATAGGTCAAAGATCCTTCCAGCAACAAGGGGGTTACAGCTTTCCCCGGCTCTGTTAGGGGAGCATAAAGAACCCTCAAGAAAACAGAACTGGATTATTCGTGGCTGCTTAATTGGGAGGGATATAATTGGGGTAGAACTCACAAGCAAAGAACACAAAGCGTTTAGATCTGAGCGGAAAGTGAAGCTAATAATTACTCAGACAAAAGCCCAGCTCAGGAGGGCAGAAAATGATTGGAGAAAAAAAAAGAAGATTGTTTGGTGGGAGGGAGATGGAACTGTGGGAAGAAGTTTAACCCTTTTTAAAGAGATTTCTTCAGAAAATTCCTTCTTTTCCAATGCAGAAACACATAATGTGTTTAGACACATTTAATTTTTTATATGGGTGCAGTGTTCTGGTATGCAAAAGTTTTTGTGAAAAGAAATTATATATATATATATTTTTTTTAAAGTGCTGTTTGCCTTTGTTTAGCTTTGCTATTCCTCCCAATCTTCATTCTATTCATGCAAAGGTCATCACCAGCTACTTTGGCTATTCATTGTGACTTATTCCCATTTGAGTCTGCAGCATAGAGGTCCCTGTAGCATCTAGGCACACTAACAGAGAAATGCAACAAAGTGTATTGTAATTGCATCAGTTGCTTTGGGAGCAGGCAGCTAGGCTTTCTTTATATTTAAAAGCACCAGGGACAGACACAGGTCAACCTGTAGCAACTAGAGTAGGGCAGAGACATATGTGTAGACTAATACATGTGATCCAGTGCAGAGTACAGCCATATAAAATAATCTATATGCTGCCTTGTAAAGATATAACAGAATGGTGTACTTTGTTTAATTAAATATGATTAATACAGATGTGGCCGACTTCCACCCACCCAATAGAAATTCTGGTCTGAGAATCTTATTTGTACAGGTATGGGACCGGTTATCCACAATGCTGGGGACCTGGGGTTTTCTGGATAACTTGGGTTTCCATAACTTGGATCTTCATACCTTACGTCTACTACAAAATCATGTAAACATTAAAAAAGATGTTTTGCTTCCAATAAGGATTATTTATATTTCAATTTGGATGAAGTACAATGTACTGTTTTATTATTACAGAGAAAAAGGAAATAATGCTCTAAAATTTGGATTGTTTGGTTAAAATGGAGACTATGGGAGGCAGCCTTATCTAAATTCAGAAGTTTCTGAATAATGGATATGGAAATGACGAAGGGGTACACCCCCGAAACGTTGTCTTGTTGGACAGACATTAAACACGGGAGCAATCCCTGAAGCATTACACGTGTGCTGGATCTTTTTGTTGGTTGTCTAACTGGAGGTGCCGTCCTCCTAATTCCATGCACCGTGAATTATTTCGTTCGAGAGGCCAGGTGTGCGTGTGCATCTTTTTGCCTAAATCTGAATAATGGATCCCATACCTGTATTACGGATCCCATACCTCTCTACAGGAGAGACACACCAGCCTCCTCACAGCGAACATCTTGTAAATGATAGCCTTATAAACGGTGAGTATTGATGTCATCAGTTATAAATGGTGAGTAGTGATGTCCTTTTTGTTACATGACTCACTAAAACTTGTGTATTATAATAAATAAAGTACACCCTGTAGCTACTACTTAGGTCTTTAGTAACTGATTGTGGACAACTATTGGGACCAAATTCATGACAAATCCTTACCTAAACAGGTATTTAAGTAGCCTCCGGGCTCTACTGGTGATCTCCACCGATGTTCTATGTGGAGAAATTTTTTTTTCATTTTTGCAGTCAGCAATAATCGTCATATTCATGAGCGATCATTGTTATTTTTTATTCCCTTTTAATTTATTTATAAGTTTTTTCTCTTTTTTCTAACTCTCTTTCACTCTCCCTTTCTCTTTTTTCTGATACTTTTTTCGTTTCACACTTTGGGCTATTGGTTACTCACACTTCCTATCTGTTCACAACAATATTCATGGTAAACACTTGATATGATCTACATTGTATGTGTTGCAACATTGGGCTACATTGTATGTGTTGCAACATCGGGCTACATTGTATGTGTTGCAGTTTCCGGCTGGATAACTTGAGCTTTTGAACAGCTCTGACTAACGTAGACTAACAGAAATTTACACTGCCATACTGCTTCTTTTCCTACATCATAGTTTTGCTCAGTAGTGGAAGTTTCCCATCACTGAGTTGTTTTTGAGAAAGTACCGCACCTACACCCACATCTGAGGCATCGACTTCAATAAAGAAAGGAAGACTTGGGTCCGGATGTCTTAGAACAGGAGCCGAAGAAAATTATCTTTTCAAAGATTCAAATGCTTCTTGGGCCTGAGTAGTCCAGACGTCGGGTCTCCTATTCTTATGGATGAGAGTCAGAATTGGGGCAATTCTGGAAGAGAAATCTTTGATGAACTGCCTATAGTAGTTGGCAAAACTGATGAATCTCTGTACAGCCTTAGTACTAGTGAGCAGTGGCCAATCTTGAATGGCGGAAACCTTAGCTGGATCCATTTCAAAGCCCTCAGAAGAAATAATGTAACCCAGAAATGGAATTTTGGGAGTCTCAAAAGAGCACTTTTCCAACTTGGCAAAGAGTGTATTTTTTCTTAAACGAGAGAGAACCTCCCAGACATGGGTTCTGTGATCATGTAGGTCTTTAGAAAAGATGAGAATATCATCCAGATATACAACTACACAAAGTCCAAGCAAATCTCTGAAAATATAATTGACAAATTCTTGGAAGATTGCGGGGGCATTGCAGAGGCCAAATGGCATGATGAGATATTCATAATGACTGTCCCAAGTGTTAAAAGCAGTCTTCCATTCGTCACCCTCCCGAATTCGGATCAGATTGTAGGCACCTCTGAGATCCAACTTGGTGAAGATGCAAGCCCCTTTCAGCTGATCGAAAAGTTCAGAAATCAACGGGTAGCCGTTCTTAATAGTGATCTTGGTAGACAATACATGGTCGAAGACTGCCATCTTTTTTCTCTACAAAGAAGAACCCGTCCCTGGCAGGAGAGGAGGAAGGTCGAATGAAGCCTCATTGGAGGTTTTCTTGAATGTAATCCTTCATAGCCTTAGTCTCCGATGGTGATAGCGGATAGGTGCGACCACAAGGAGGCATGGTGCCGGGAAGGAGGTTGATTGGACAGTCGTAAGGACGATGAGGGGGAAGGGTTTCGGCAAAACACGTCATGAAAGTTCTGATAAGCCAGGGGAAGAGAAAGAAGATTTATTGAAGCACAAGACAACTTTTGGATTGCTTTGACAGGTAAACAATTTTGTTGGCAGTAAGTACTCCAATGGGAAATCTGGCTTTTCAATAGAAGGATTGTGGAGCTGGAGCCAAAGAAGCCCTAGAACTATGGGTGTGGAAGGGCAATAAATAATCAAAAAAGAGAGTCTCTCAATATGCAGGGCTATAACCATAACGGAAAGTTCATGTGTGGCATGAGAAATGAAAGCTATGGATAAGGGTCTCCCATCGATAGCCAGAACATGAAGAGGGATCAATAATGGGTGAAAAGGAATGTTGTGCCAAACTGCAAATGAGTGATCGAGGAAGTTTCCTGCAGTCCCGGAGTCAAGGAATGCTTCTTCTGTAATCTTCTTAAAAGAAACTTGAAGCTGCACAGGAAGCAAGAACCGGTGAGAGGTCTGGTGGGGAAAATAATTTATTCTGCCCAGGTGAGTTTCCCCATTCTTACCTAGGCACTGAAGTTTCCCTGCTTCACGGAACAATTGTAGGCGAAATGAGCCTTGTGTTATGTTTTGGCAGCCGAGACTGAGGAAGGTATAACTGCTTTGGCCGGACATTTAGCATAGTTTGCAAGGTGTTGTGTTGAACCACAGCGAAAACAGTATTTTATATTTGTATTTGCTGCACGGTTTTGCAGTGAATCCCTTTTCTTAGCACTGTATTTTTCCTGTGACTGCGCATTATTAGGCCACAGTTTTGAATTCACAATCTGTACATTCCCAGCATTTCCCAGACTGAGAGTTTTAGCCTCTGCCACAGCTGTTTCAATTTGGCTAGCAACTGTAATAGCCTTTGCAAGGGTTAAATCTTGCTCTAACAGCAGTCTCTCTCTAATGCGTGGTGAGTTGGTTTTTTCCACTATTTGGTCTCTTAGCATTAGCTGTTACAAAATGTTCTGTGGATTCACCATTACGTTGTACACGTTGGCGAAATTTATATCTTTCTGCAACCACATTTACTCTTGGCACAAAAAAGTTGTTACACACCTATCCTTACACATAGGTAGATTGCATGGGGACCAATAAAGATTTTCTAACCTGGCCGATCAATCTTCAGACCGATGTCGGACAGAAAAATCATAAGATGTTTGATCGCTTTTATCCCACTAACCGCACGATAATTTGACAGATTGGTCGGACTTCCCTAAGATCAGTCGTTCGGCAGAGAAAGATCTTTGCGTCTATGGGGAGCTTTATACACACTATAACACTACTGAATAATTTAATTTCTTTATTTTAATTAAGTTAATCATTTGGTTTTTGTTTATGATACAATGTCAGTAATGATGTTTGTTTATGATACGATGGCAGTATTACATCACTCCCCACTTCCTTACGGCCATTTTTGCACCACACCACGTATTTAGTCTATTTGTTTGTCCCCCCACTTCACTTTGAGGAAGGCTGTTGTATCAGCCAAAACGTCAGCTTGACTTTGAATAAATCTATTTCACAATTTTAAGACCTGCGAGTGCGGACTTCTAATATATATATAATGATTCACAAAAAGTCTGATGCACTCCAGGAGCCTTTTCAAGTAGAAATAAAAATTATTTCTTTATTAATTTACATTAAAAAAGTTGTTACAGGCCAACTTTTCGGTCTCCACTTAAGACCTTTATAGAACCATAACATCCATTAACAACCTCGATATAAATAGGTAAAACACACCCAATCATGTGAATTTCCTTCAATCATGTGACAAACTGGAAAAGGAAGAAAGAAAACACTGCACCACGAAGAATACACATTAAATTGTACACTTAAAAACATGCTACTAAAATTACCATAGCTTAGCACTTACTTTATAAATTTCCCAAAGAGTAACACAATAACCACTGTTCAAATAGAGATAGTATCCAATATGGAAACATTGTATCAACGCTGTTGCAAAAAACATAGGAAGGAACAGTGCTCATTTAACCCTGCTAGTGTCAATGTGTTAAATTTTTTTTTATCCAAAACACCTCCCTTTGTAATAAAATCTGTCACCTCCTCTCCTAAGTGGTGGTATATGGTCAAATGCAATATACTTGAAGGCATCGTTTTTGACGCGTGTCGCGTCGTTTCCGATGCGCGTCGCATCGTTCCCGTCGCGTCGCCTCATTTTCGGCGCACATCTCGTCGTTTTCGGCGCGTCCTGATGGGCCAATCCAACACTGAACTGGAATACCCAAAGATAATTAGAGCTCTGTGCCATTTTTAGCCTACAGGCAATTGACTATGAGAGTCCAGAGTCCAAAGCTGAAGTTAACCCTGATAGGAGTTTCTCTTTGGATCTGGCCTCGTAGGAAAAATAAATATAAATATCCTTTGAAAAAAATTATTGGTGGGTAGTAGTGAATTGGACAAAAAAAAAAGAACTGGTATATTTTTAACCATTTTTTCCATTTAATTAATGATGCCTTTAGGTTCCATACTTACACAGAGGGTGGACTCGTACAGGTTCTCCATTGGCTACAAATGAAAAAATGGTGTAAAATGTATATTGAAATCTACACAACTCCATGGTCAGAAATAAAATATTTTGTCCAATTAACTGATCAATAGAGCCTCCAGGCAGGGAAATAAGTTCTCTACTCACTGCTAAGGAATAAATAGCAAACTCAAGATATAATTTATAGAATATATTGTTCCTTAATATGGTGTTATTTATAACAAATAATATGATGTTTATACAGTATATACATATATAATACACAAAAGCCATGAAATCCTTTTAAACAGCTATTAATGATGTCATCAGTTATAAACAGAGCTTAGTAATGTCATTTTTGGCATATGACTCAATAAAGTTTGTGTATTATAATAAATTCAGTACCCCTTGTTGTAAAGATGAGGATATTAGAAGTAACAGAGTTCCATGACCAGTATAAAAGCACTCGGCCTCTTGCTTTTATATGGTCATGGATATATAGTCCTCGGATATACAATAGGGGTACTTTATTCACTATATAATGGATAATAGAATTTATAACATATAATTATTTTAAATCTTTAAATCTTAAAGGGAATGTCAACCTAAAAAATTATTTTAAACCCAATAAAATAAAACCTAATTATAAGCAACTTTGCAATATACATTCATTACTAGCGATGAACAACATTTTCAGCTAGTTTTGGCAGATTTTGTCATGCAAAAATTGTTGTGCTTCAAGACTTTAAAGGATTTTTTCACCGCTTTGTAATTTGCCCATCACTATTCATTACAAAATATCTATGATTTTTAAGGTATTTGTATATGTATTGCTACTGAAAACAGTGTTTGTCTGCCCCTTTCTATTCTTTGCTCTGATGGCACAGACTTTAGAAACAATGTAAAACACGGCAGCTGATTAAAGTGATCCTGTCATGGGAATTTTTTTTTCTTTTCAAAATGCATCAGTAAATAGAGCTGTTCTAGAAGAATTCTGCATTGAAATCCATTTCTCAAAAGAGCAAAAAGATTTTTTTATATTTCATTTTGAAATCTGACATGGGGCTAGACATATTGTCAATTTCCCAGCTGCTCCAAGTCATGTGACTTGTCCTCTGCTAAAGTTCAATCACTCCTTACTGCTGTACTGCATGTTGGAGTGATATCACAACCCTCCCTTTCACCCACCCAGCAGCCTAACAAAAGAACAATGAGACGGTAACCAGATAACCAGTGGCGTAACTACTCCCTGGTTGGCACCGGCACAGGATGGGCACCTGGGCCCCCCTGTTGGGCCCTTATCTTTATAAATCACATGCTGGAGTGTTGATGGCATGTGTGATGTATAATCTCCCCCTAGATAACTGCCTGCCATAACCATTTTTGTGGCTCTGATGGGCCCCAAGGGGATGGGGGCCCTGTAGCAATTGCACCCCCTGCACCCCTGGTAGTTACGCCACTGCAGATAACGTCTCCCTAACAGAAGATAACAGCTGCCTGGTAGATCTAAGAACAGCACTCAATAGTTACATTGAGAAGGAAAAACAACAGCCTGCCAGAAAACAGTTCCCTCCTAAAGTGCTGGCACAAGTCACATGACCGGGGCAGCTGGGTAATTGACAAAATGGCTAGCCCCCATGTCAGATTTCAAAGCTGAATATAAAAAAAAAAATCTGTTTGCACTTTTGAGAAATGGATTTCAGTGCAGAAGTCTACTGGAGCAGCACTATTAACTGATGCATTTTTAAAAAAAATGTTTTCCCATGACAGTATCCCTTTAATACACTTGACTTTGCTGGGTATCCAAAAATTGTGCTACATTGTGTAAAAAGTAACAACAAGGAGTTAAGCAAATTCTGCTTACAATAAATGTATATTGGAAACTTGCTTAGGATTATGTTTTCTTTTATTATTTTTACTTTGGGGTTGAATTGCCCTTTAATTATTTTAGTTTCTTATGGGGATAAGATTTGGGAATTTCAGAATCATGTGTAGCAGCCCGTGCTGCCACCAATTTCTGTGAGTCAGTACTGGTCACAATCTTCATAAAAAAAGTTACCCAAAAAGAAATGAATATTGTATTTGAGTTATCAACATGATTAGCACTCTCTTGGGAGTAACCATCAGAAGCTTCAGAGCCCTGAATGATCTTTGTCAACAAAGGAATAAAAAGTAGCTGTAAAATCAACATTTCCTACTTGCAGACAGAAATGAATATGCCTCAACTACAAGTATGAAATCTCAAAAGGTTTTGGATTAGCTCCCCAATTACTGTCCATGTTATGACAACTGGGGTTCCTAGCCTAGAAAAATAAACATTGTTCATAGTGGGCCCCTAATATCCTAGATCCGGCCATGCCTTACAGAGGGAAAAAAGCAGATTGAAACAGTTTTTAACTTTGAGGTCATTGTGATTTTCATGTTGGCAGGTAGTTATGAGAATCCTATGGGGCCGAGAGTTGTCATGACATCATCAGAATACAGGAGAGACAGCACTGCAGACTCCGGCCAATAGCAGAACTTATAGTTTAGATCATAATAATGAATAAAATATATATATTACAAATACAGAGTCAGCAGGGAATGGAAATACTTCTGTCAGCCTTACTCAAAGGGAGCTGAGAATGAGGATATATAGGGAGAATGTACTGCTTCACTAGGGCAAAAAACCTACGTAAAGACACGTGTGAACGTTTGCAACGTGTTTGTGTCCTTTTTGACTGATTAAACAACTTTATTAGTGATGGGCGAATCAGTGGCGAAACGCCGCCACGTTCTGTTTTGGATGCCGGCGTCCATTTTTGGATGCGGGTGTCCATTGCCGGCGTCATAAAAACAGACGCCCACGTCCAAAACAAGACACTGGTGAATTTTTGCCAGATGAAATTTTGCTGGAGTTTTGCTTATCATGGGAATTCACTGAGAATTTGCCGCAGGTTAATAAATTCCCCCATCACTAAAGTTTGTTAACATTCACAGCTTATGTAATTAATTTTCACAAAGGCAAAGTCTTTTTAGCAACAAAATATTTAACAAAACTCCAAAGCAGGTGTTAACTCTAAACCTTTGCTTAGCAAAAATGCACACTGTAATATTCACCAGCGACTGATTTTACAGTGTGAGCAGTGCTAAACATTCACAAACGTCTGTGATTTTTAATTAAATTACCCCCTAAGAATTTCATAGGCAACTCTTTTAACTTGTTTCAGTTAACATACAGATTGGTCATTGTATTTCTGCTACATTACCATGTGGGGTCACAGACTTTTGTGCTTCCTAGTGCTACTGGTCTAAATGTCTATAGCAACCAAACAGCAGGATGCATCTCATAGTCAAGTATTTAAAGGCACAGTTATTTGTTACTGTACATGGGTAAACTTAGCGCATTTCATTTCCATGTGAGCTTTGTTTCATACTGGCCTGTGTGTCCCTGCAGCTCTGAGAATTGTTGCTACAGACCAAAATACTAATAATAGGAATAATATACTCCAGGAAAGAACTGTGACTGTGGGATAGCAGGCATGGTAGGGAGAGATGGTGCCTATAGTAACAGTGGGGATAATAGTCTCTGGGAAGGGAGTGTGACTGTGGGATAATAGGTAAAGTAGGGAGAGATTGTGCCTATGGTAGCAGTGGGCATAATAGTATCTGGGAAAGAATTGTGGCTGTGGGATTGTAAGTATAGTAGTCTCTGGGAAGGGACTGTGGCTGTGGGATTAAAGGTATAGTAGTGTCTAGGAAGGAACTGGAACTGTGGGACAATCGGTATAGCAGGGAGAGATAGTGCCTATAGTAGCAGTGAGGATAACACTGGGAAGGGACTGTGGACTACAGGCCCGGACTGGCAATCTGTGGGTTCGGGCAAATGCCCAATGGACCGCTTGCTTTAAAATACATAAAAATGCAAATGCAGTATGTCTTTAATATGTAAATGAGCCACTCACTTTAGAAATGTAAATGAGCTGTCCATAATAGCCAGCTAATAGCACAGCAAAGTCGATGCTCAGAACAATCACTTCAGCCTGTATATGGAACACTGTGATATGTAACATTAATTGCATGAGACAGCCTTGTCTCTTCAAGTATGTCCCACTTTGGCCCTGTGACACACATGTTAATTAAAGTTCTCTTATCTACCAGGGTGCATGGTCTAGCTGGTGGCACACAAAGGAAAATTTAGAATATAATGTAAGTATAGGGTCACTAATCCATCAGATAGAATAGCTGTGATAGAAACTTGGGTGCTAGGGTGCTAGGGTGCTAGGGCTGCTTTTTCCTTCCAGTCCGGCCCTGGTGGACTAGCAGGTATAGTATAGTAGGGAGAGATGGTGTCTATAGTAGCAGTGATGATATTAGTCTCTGGGAATGGACTGTGGGATAGCAGGTATAGTAGAGCGATATGATACCTATAGTAGCAGTGGGATCAGGGGAATTCCGCCAATGAGGCAAATAGCAGCACTCGCCTCAGGCAGCAGCGCCCCCCTGGTTGCCAGGGGCAGCAAAAACAATGCTCCTGGTAACTAAGAGACGCATTTCCAGGTTTTTTACCCGGAAATTCGACTCTTCTAGTGCAGAGCGTGCAGTTGCAGTGCCATGGACCCTCCCTACCCCCTCGTCCGGTACTGAAAAAGTGGAATAGCAGGTATAGGAGGGAGACATGGTGCCGATAGTAACAAGGGGAATGGAGGGGATATGTAGTTTTGGCAGGAGAGATGAAAGTGAGGCAAGATGGCAACAGTAAAATATTTGGTGACAATGACAGTTTATATGAGCGCTGACAAACTTGTGGTCCTTCAGTTGTTGTAGTGCATCTCCCAGCACAAACTAGCTGAAGACTGGAGGGGGTAGGGGGTGCTTGGACAACAAAATTACATATATCGCTTCTAGAGCATCATAGAGCCCCCTAGACCAAAGTCTCATAGATTCCAATATTTAACGTATTAGCCATATTGCCAGCTTTGCGGTTTCCTGGACATGAGAGCTCAAATTCCCATTAATAATTGCTGCAAAGTTGCTGATTGTGTTTCTGACTGGTTCCCAACTGTTGTCTTTTCATGCTGGCCAGTCTGCTGAGAGCTTTCTCGCAAAAATTGTATTTCCAAGATTACAGTCTTCATGTTAATGATTCACCTTTCTGTTTACCAAATGATGAGTCTTATGTTTATCAATTTTATGATAACATCTCTGAGCATGTGGTTACCTTAAGATACCCAGAGGCACACGTTGATGGCATTATCTGTGGCACAAATGGCATTAATGTTTAGATGTATTAAACAGAGCAAATGTGTTCCTATTCTGCTGCACAAAGAACAGATTTTCCTTGCGTTAGATCATCTAATGTACTTTGTTCCCTTGTTTCAGACACACCTTTAATCTACTCAGAACTTAGGCCTCTGTTCCAGATGGTAGAGTTTTTCTTTCAGAAAGGGGCTGGCAAGGTGTAAGAAGGATAAGGTTGAGTGAGCCAGAAGGCCCAGAAATGGTGCCAACAAACTTTTTGCCATGACAAAGGACAGGAAAAGGACAAGTTTAAGCTTTTACGGTGTTGTAACATATAGGTGGCCATATGATGCAGTTCTTCAGCACCAGAGGGTACACAGCTGTATATATGTCTGCTCTCAGGAAACCACAAAACAATCCTTGTAGTAGATCGAGAAAGCACAATTCAAAATTGTTTCTCTGCAGAATAAACCACACAACACTTTAAGCAGAGCTGGTGGACAGAGGCCTTGCTCCTTCTTCCCTTAAATTGAACTCTCTGCCTCAGGAGTTATTTGCCATGGTAACAAGCAGATGTTGAAGCAGCAATAATGTATCCTCACCTCACCAGGCAGGTGTGAAGATGCCAAGGGAGGGGGGCAGCTTAGAGCCCTGTGGTCATTGTAACACCATTGGTGGAAAACAAGGGAAAGAAAATGATGAATCATCTCATTCCTCATTGGTGATGGATTTATGTTGTACCAATAGCTGCCAGGTAGAATACGGCATTAAGGCAGCCAATGAATTAAAATCCAAGAAGATGGGGTCTCTCGCAATCCCACTGGTGAAATGAAGTGTGATCTCAGCGCTTCTCTAATCCAAAATTAATGCTGAAATAGTAAAGACATTTATATATGGTTGCTATTTCTTAATAAATCCTGAACAAGGGCAGTTTTCAATGTGAGATGGTTACGCCCCCTCCCTTCAATCTCAAAGGGATCCCTGAAAAAGTGTGATATTATTATATTGTCTAATGATTGTTAGTTATTGAACCCCCTTTTATGTTTCATAAAACAGAGTACAAAGCCATGGTTAGGCAGTCATGGTTAGACCAGTCTTTCCAGTGGCACAGTATTTGCACCCTCCTATCTGCACACACAGCATCTTTGCTCAGTGCCAGTCTGGGAGCTTCATTCTGCCCCGCCTCAGCAATATTGCTTTGTGTACACACAGCAGGGATAAAGTGCAGACAGCAGCCCACCTCTCTGTGATACCGTATCATGCCAATCTGGGCAGCAGCAGTGCCAGCCACCCTCAGCCAGCTTTAGCAATTCAGCAGGCAGAGACAGTGCCAGACACAAATTATCCGGAAAGCCTTTCTTTCAAAGACAGAATGGCTAATTCTCTACACTCAGTTTGGGAACAAGGTGGGTGTAGAGAATTCATGACAATGCCAGACTCTCCCCTACATTGTTCTCCAGTCACTTCACTGGGCTGCCTGGGGTACAAAAGACTGGACAAATGTAGTTAACCTCTTTAGCTCTATAAAGATTGCAATCTAATTGCCTGTAAAAAAATGCAGACACTAGTTTTTGCACAAATATTCCCCTATATTCTCAAACATCCATGGGCTGGATGTGGCACATCAAGTGGTTTTTATAGCCTCCAGTTTGCTCACTGGTTGCAGAGACTTCTTTTTATATCACCATTTTAATATAACCCAACACCTAAATGTGTGTTATGACTAATAAGAAGACCACTATGTATAAATAAGATGATGAGTACAGCTCTAAATCATAAACATATCATAAAAATCAGGAGACCATTAAGAAGGGACTTGTATGTGTCACGCAAAGTTTGCTGAATGGAAACTAAGTGGCTCCCAAATTGTAGGCCTGGCTTTACTGGGTGGCTTGGAGCAGTGGCAGGGAAACCAAACAGAAAACCTATTTTTACACATGAAAGCCCAGCTTTCTTTTTGTTTTTGCTAGGTGGGAATTGGCATGCTAGACAGTCTTGTAATTACAGATGAAGGACAGATATATAAATTTTGTATTTTATCTGTAATCATCTTATAAGTTATGGAGTGCACTGACCAAAGGGCAAACCTCCAAAGAGGGCTTGAACTGGAAAAGTCCAACAGACAATGCTTAAATGAAACAATAAAATAATAATCCCTCCCTTCTAACCTTTTAGGTATGATAAGCATGGCACACTGTGTTTTGGAGCAAGTCTTAAATCACACACCAGCCCAGCAGCAGTGCATTCCTAATTATTTTGAAATGCTGTCAGCTATGTTGTGGCCGTAACAAAATACATCCACTCGCCGCTTGTATTCCTGCTATAGATTCAATGTAAAGATACCCTTCAGGCTTGTTACAAACCATTCAAATATGTCCGTTTCTTTAGAAACAGCCTTATGTCCACAATACACACATTTTTGGAAAACACTGGAATTCATTATCCTTAGAAGGAGGTATGCCCTAACAGTCCTCTTCCATCTATAATTTATAACAGACCCAGAGAGCATATCAAATGGATTGGTACCCACGGATGCGCTGGAGAATAAAAGTCATATTGATAAAGAGAGTTGCTGAAAATATAGAAAGTGTGCAAATGCGCATATGGTAATTAGGCTGAGAAATGCCAGCGCCCAAAAAAACCCAGTAAATAGGCACAAAAAGATTTCATAGAATTTCAATACATTAGCTGTGCACAGAATGCCAGGCAGACACATGAAAGTTGCAATCTGCTCAGAGTGCTAAAGGCAAAACAGAAGGAACTTATTCAGTTATCAGTTTTCTCAAGCCTAAAACTTAAGCCCTCAGCACCCTTACCACCCTCCTAACCCACTTACTCTTCTCTCCTAAACATACTAAATACTGGTTTTCCATTACTATCCTACCCATCATGGCCTCTAAAACTACATTAACCTCCCCATATGCCCCACTTCTCCCTTAAAGCTGGCCATACACATACCACTATTATTATATGAAACAACGTTTTTGTTATGTGCATGGTGCCCTGCCAAGCCCAATCAATAGGAATATTTTTTTCTCTTTCTGCTGTTCAGACAATTCATGCACTTTGCATACAGTGTGTGGTCCATCTTACATTCTCGATCCATCCACAGTAGAATACATGCTCAGCCTGGCTAATGGTTTTCCCGAGCAAGGCTCCCACCCTATAATTTCCTAATAATGCACAGTTATAACTGTATATCTATTCTAGTGAAATGTTTATCTGAAAATGCGAACTATTATGTTTTGTATTTGTATGTCCTTAATCTGTAATGCATTGTGGGAGATGTTGGCTCTACATTAATATATTAACCGGGTATGCTATATGCTACCCCCAAAGAAGAGAAGAGGAAGACGCGAAGATTGTGTTGCAAATAGAAAAGTTTGCTAGTTTTATGGAAAATAATGATAAATGGGGGGGGGGGGGGTTTAATTACCCATATATTGACTGGATCAATAGGACTGCCAGGGCAGTTAATTGGAACATGTTTCTAAACTTGTTGCATGACAATATTATGTCACAGGTAGTTGAAGAGCCATCAGGAAAAATCTTGCTATACTGGATCTAGTGATCTCAAACAACCCAGAATGTAAAGCAAAGGGGCATATAATAAAACCATATAATAAAACCCCTGTGATCTCATTTAATGTCTAGTGCAAAAAAAGCAAATATACATTGGGACAACAAAGAATGTAAATTTCAGAAAAACTCATTTTAGCTCCGTAAGGGCAATACTTCAAAACACAGCTTAGGACATTTTCTGCTAAAAAAAAAATACAGAAAAGAAGGTTGCCAACTGTTCTTCACTTAATAAATATGAGTGTTAAGGACCACCACAGTATATGGCTTAAGTTATAAGGGGCAGAAACTGTGTTCAGTGAATATAAATACAAATGTTGTAACAGTAATGCGAAAGTCTAGATAGAAAATTCGGAGTGAATAGCAGCAGAGGCTAAGACTAACCCCAAAATGTTTTTAAGCATATGTATAGTAAGAAATATCACTAAATAATGGAAATAATGTGGTTATAACATATATTGTACAGAAAAGGCAAATATGCCTAATTAATTGTTTTCTCCAGTTTATATGATAGAGGCGTCAGAGTTCAAGACTCAAATTAATGTAGGTACCAGGGTCAGATGGAATACACACTTGAGTATGGAGAGAGCTTAGTTTAGTTGTAGCCAGGCCTCTATTGGGGTCCTTGTAGATAGTAAACCTGGCTGTAACAAAGCAATGTCATTCAGCAGCAACAAGGGCAAACCAGGTTTTGAGCTGTATTAAGACACATAGACCTGTGGCAGGAGGGGATTATTCTTCCGCTGTACAGAGCACTGATAAGTCCCCATCTAAAATACACCATGCAGTTTTGGTCTCCTGTGCTCCAACTGAATATTTCTGAATTCTGGAGACTCCAAAGAAGGACAACTAAGCTATGGGAAGTTTCAGTTATGATTATGTAGAAACACTGGCCAGCTTGGGGTTGTTTATGATAACTATGTATAAGGTTTTTTTACAGTGAGAGCTTTGAAGCTATGGAATGATGTTCAGACCAAAATTGCAGACTGCCTAATAGCTATATCATCCTAGATGAACCATCACCAAGCTCAGCTTAGCCAAAACTGAGCTCATGGTCTTTCCACCAAAACCTAGCCCATCTCTTCGTTTTTACATCACTATTGATGAAATGACACTGCTTGGGCTCATCTCCTTCTCTAATCATATTACTACTACCGCTAAACTTATTTTCTTTCTCCACAATATAGCCAAGATAAGTCATTTTCTTTCACAAACAACAGCCAATTTACTAATCCATGCTCTTATCCTATTGCGTTTAGCCTACTGCAATTTCCTACTAACTGGTCTTCCTGACTCCCCTTTATTTCCCCTCCAGTCAAACTTAAACTACACTACCAGGATCCTCCTGCTTTCTCCTAAGAGGGAATCTGTTCAACTTAGCATGGCTGCCTGTTAAGCAAAGGATAGCATATTAAATCTTACTGCTAACATTAAAAACCCTTCACTCCTCTGCTCCTCACTAGTGATGGGTAAATTTATTCAATTGGCAATGGGCGCCAGCATCCAAAAATGGACACGCGCATCCAAAATGAGACGTGATGGCGTTTTGCTAATTTTTCGCCGTTTCGCAAATTTCTCTAGAAATTCGCAAAAATTTTGCCAAACACCGCCGATTCGCCCATCACTACTCCTCACTACATTTCTTCACTTTTGTAACTGTATGCTCCTGGTGTTCTTCTCCACTCTCATGGCCACCTTCTTTTCACACCATTCCCATCCACTGCCACCTCATGTCTCAAACCCTTCTATAATGTTGCTCCTTACCTCTGCAGTCCCATCTTGGAATTCCTCTGT
>CM044446.1:18953133-18969259 GCA_024363595.1 Xenopus borealis | reverse complement strand
AAAAAAGAGAACCCTAAAAACATTCCCTACTGGAGTCCGATAGAAACTTGAGCTAATAGTTATAAGAGATCTGAGGAATAGCGTGAGACACTTTTCTTTAAAAACACAACAAACTGCACAAAAATGCTATGGAGAAACTAAGAGAAAGACTGATCCTGTAACTCATATTAAACATTCTAATTCTAATTTTCAAATTCAGATTGAAGAAGACCTGTAAAAGTTAACTGCTGGTTGGTTGCTCTATATACTAGAACAAAGCAAAAACGTTACCCCAGTTTTTATTCTGACCTTGATAGTCTCATTTTCCTTCTCTGGAACCGAGGACCAAATTATATTTGAAATAAAATAGTAATGGTGATTTGATTACAAGAATCACCAAGACAACCTTTGGCTCCCTATAGGAACAATATTGGGCAGGTAACATTTGTGAACGTTTTATGATAGCAAAAGAAATTTGATATCCAAACCTAAAACATGGGCGCTAGCGATAGGTTAATCTGAACTATTTCGCTTCACTGAAAATTTGGGAAATGGCAAAAAAAAGTGCCATACACATTGAAGTTAATGGGTGTTTTTTTACACAACATTTTTATACTATACATTTAAGGCGAAATATTTCGCTCATCCCGTGCATTTTGTTGTCTTAATTAAAAAAATAACCTTAAAAGAGTGTAGCTCTAGACAGTTGGTACTTGTACCTATGTTTTCTCAAGCCTAGCACCACTTTGCCCAATTATCTTGACTGAAGTGCAAAGTTCACCTTTAAAGGGGAATTCAACCCCACCAGTGCTAAACCCCTCCTCCCTGGGCTATTGCCCCTAACTTGTATATCACCTCAAAGTGAAGGTGCCTTCGTGCAGGTTCACGGGCACCATCTTCGGCCACGTCGTCTTCTTCCTTCTTCCATTGGCGATGGTGGCACATGAGCAGTAGGTTGCATTTGCTGGATTGGTACTACTGCGTATGTGCCCGAAGTTCAAAAAGTTCAATCAGCGAACATCGTGAACTTTTGTTGCATGTGCAGTAGTACCAACCAGCAAATGCGTCCTACTGTGCATGCGCCCCAGGAAGAAGATGTTGTGGCTGAAGATGGTGCCCATGAACTTGCATGAAGGGACCTGAGGTTTGGGGGTAATATACAATTTTGGGGCAATAGCCGGGGAGGTAGGCCAGGGGGAAGAGGGAGGGGGGCCTACAGGGGGGGGGGGTTTAGCGCTGGCGGGGTTGAATTCCCCTTTGAGTTAACTTTTATCATGTTATAGAATGTCAATCCTTGCAGCTTTGCAATTGGTCTTTTTCTTTGTTTTTTTTTTTAATTATTTGCCTTCCTCTTTTACATCTTTCCATCTTTCACATGGAGATCACTGACCCAGCCAATAGCCAATAAACAATTGCTCTGTGAGGTTCCAATTTCATTATTATTATTGTTACTTTTTATTCCCACTTAAATTGTAAGCAGCCAATGAGAATGCTGAAAGGGGGGAAATGAAAGATAAAGTACCATGTTGGCCTGGGCAAGCTCATGGTGACTGGCTGTTTGTAGACCCGTTTTCAAGCAGGTTTGAGCTCATGTGATAATATAGTTTGTGGCCCCATGGTCTACACAGTTTGAGTTGTCTGGATCTTTTTGACAGCCACAAAATGTTGCAGGAAACGTATCTGGTTAAATGGACTCTATCCGTATTGCCATGGGGAAAAAAGCAAATCCATTTGCTTGTCCAATGTTCTAAACAATGATCAAGCTCCCTATCACATCCCTGTACTTCTGATTTGGCATTCATGTGCAACAGCAAGCATCACTTTGCCAGATTTTCTGTGCAGGCCAGAACTAGAACGGTCAGCTTGACTTTGTTTATGCCTTTCCATGCGACTGGAGAGCAAACAACAGAACCTGGCTCTGATCCTTTAGTCCTGCTCAAGCAGAACTAGAATCTGTATCCCAAAGCATGGCTGGAGGTTTAAAAAACTCACATCTGCTTGAATCTAAAAAACAGTTTTTTTACACACAAATTAAATCAATGAATGAAATGTCTGGAAAAAAACCCTACATCTAAATGCGACTGAAGACCAGCGTGACTGTTTTCTTGCAGAGCCATTAGGAAAACGACCCTGTACACTGTGATTGTATCTACTAGCGTATAATGTGTTTCCAGGTATTATTTTTGTTATTAACAATTTATCTTGCTAATCTTTGTTTTCACAAGACTTTTACAAAGTGGCGATTAGCTGTGAGTCCGGCCTAATTCGCATCTATGAACTGGGATCATATTGTTTCCCACCGGGCTGATCGGGGCACCTGGATCCTAATGCTGGCCTTGGGAGATTTTGTCACCGTTACACATCAGAAAGCTGGATTATGTCACTAATGCAAATTCCATTATCAGCATCTGGGGCACAGATGTGCAGGGGTTTTAACTCTTCAACTAAGAAAGCCTGAAGGCTGGACTGGGGCTATGTGTGTACCTAAATTCATGACACTGGCCCTGGGATATGGAAGAGTTAAAGAAATCTGCTTGTACTCAAATATTCCACATTCTGCAGCTAAATCCCCCTTTAGAAATCATACATCTGATCACATAGCAGCCAGAGGATGAATCCCCTGCGAGAGGCAAGAGAAGCCATTTTCTACACTCCCCTAGGTCATTGTATCTCCATGTGTAACAAATGAGCCCATAATCTCTTCCTGGCAGTAATTCATTATTCATCTCTTGCAGGTTTTATACACAGATCACAAACACTTCAGAAGGTGTCTTGAATTGCCTTTACCACCTCACTTCCACCGAGGAGCAAGGGAGCTTTAACACTTTCACTCGAGCAGGATCCAGGTCTGGTGACAATAACAGCAGGGCTTTTTCCTAAAACATCTGCTTTCTATAAGATAAGAATGTGTATTTGTGTACTTTTTTGTTTGCTTGTTTTTCTACCCAAATCCTATCACTAATTTGTGTGGCTTCTGTATCCTATGTGAGTGGAGCATTGTGTGAGTTAAAGAGAGAGTTAGCTCCTTGCATCATTAAAATGCACTTATAGTAGTGGAGTGAAAGGGCCTGGAGGCTCATGAATATACATTAATATGGAAGTGACATTTCCAAACTAGCAGAGTGTTGTCGTGAAATAATAGCATGTCAATCAAAATTCAAATGTTATAAAAAAAATGATGGGTCCAATTGACCATTGTGACATCTATTATTTTTATCCCAAGTAAATTGCTGGATATATGAATAGAAAGGCTTTAGTTGGTGAGGGAGTTTGGAGGTGTATTGTAGGCATTTTGGCCCTGCATAGAGCTTACTTAGCAAGACCTTAATAGAGTGCAGGCAATGATACATTTCAAGAGTACAGTATACAGTATGTAATGCAATTGCTAAAAGTTCTGCACTTGTGGCATCAAAAAGGGTTTGGGTCAATTTCAAATGGGTCTAGTCTGGATAACTCTGTCCTTTAATCATGCTGAAATGTTAAAACTAAATCTAAAATATAACAATGTGTTTTGAAAATAGTGTCACTCACTACCTGTCCTAAAGGAGCTTACAATTTATTTGACAAACTGTAATGAGAATCACTGGAATCAGATTTAGAAATATAGCTACCAATATGTATTGGACTGTTGGAGGAAACTGCAGAGCTCCATATACAACCCCTCAATGGAGATGCTGCCCTAGTGGGGATTAAACCCAAGACTACAGGGATGCAAGGAAACTGTGCTTACCACTGTGCCAATCAGCAGGAATGTGGCCAAAATGTTTTATATTACACCATCTATCCCTACTATACCTGGTATCCCACAGCCACACTCCCTTCCCAGAGACTATTAACTCCCATGTTATTATAGACAACATCTCTCCCTACTGTATCTGCTATCCCATAGCCACAGTCCCTTCCCAGAGACTATAATCCCACTGTTACTGCAGACACCACCTCTCCCTACTATACCTGCTACCCAACATCCACAGTCCCTTCCCAGAGACTATTATCCCACTGCTACTATAGGCACCATCCCTACCTACTATCCCAAAGTTATATTCCCTTCCCAGAGACTATTATCCCCACTGCTTCTACAGGCACCATCTCTCCCTACTATACCTGCTACACTTTTAGAACCTCTCTGGAGTTTATTTGCTTCCCTTGCTACTATTGGAGCTGTAATAATGCTGGCATAATCTAAAGTTGAATAAACTGTAGCCAATTTATTTGCATTGCATATACAGGTATGGGACCAGTTATCCTGAAAACAACAAATTATTTCCTTTTTCTTTGTAATAATTAAACAGTACCTTGTACTTGATCCTAAAAGCGAAACACTCCCATTGGTTTTTATTACTGTTTAATTGTTTTTTTGTTTGTTTGTTTTTTTTATAGCAGATTTATGATGAGGAGATCAAAATTGCCGAAAATTCCCTAATCTGCAGTTACTATTGAAATACAAGAAGTACCCCTGGCAGGTGTGGCTGGAAGTTATATTTCAACAACTACAACTAACAAGCTACATGATGGGGCAACATAGTCATCTTACTTGCTACACGGTGCTTCACTTTGTAAACTTGCATGGGCAGTCTCCCTTACCCCGATGACATCTTTCTTCCTGATATTGGCTTGTGATTTCTTTCTGAAAAAGTCCTAGAAGCTGAGCAAGCTTTTGATAATTCCCCATATTTGGTTTGAGCAGTTTCTGTCACAGACCATTTGACTTTATCCCAGGATTGCCAAGGCTATTTCTGATGGCTTCTGTAAATACCGTCTCTTTGTCTTTGCAGAGCCGATGATGTAGGCTAAGCGGCATGCAGCGTTTCCTAATGAACTGCTGAAAACACACTTCTGGTGTTGGAGGCACAGGAATACATTTAGAAAACTCTTGCATTTTGATCCAATTTAACACTGTCCTTGTGAGTAATATTTTGTAATTTTTGTGCCAAAAGTTGTTAATTAGATTAATGTAAAAGGACACGCAAATAAAACACAACACATCTATTAAAGTAGATTGAGAATATGGTTTTAAGGATGAAAATGGCTCAGGAGTAAGCATGTGCCGAACCCAAGATTTTGCTTCACAGAATCCAAACCCTACAAAATGTGCAACATATGCATCAATTTGAATGCTTCTTAAAGGGTTTTGATTTTGTTTTTGATTCACCAGAATCCTATCTAAAACATTTGGATGAATCCCAAAAAGATGGTCTTGGTGCATTCAAAGATACAAGGAAAACTGATGCACCTAGGTGTTAGTAGTAATATGTGTAATGTAATATGTGTTATGGTAATATGATGACCATTCCCCATTCATGTATTGTGGATGGGAGGGGGTTGATATGGACAAAAGGATAGATAATTGTATGTAAGTAAGTGAGGAGAGTGGACCTTTGATTTAAGGCTTTCTGGTAGGCCCTTGGCTTCCCAGGCCAACACTGTGCATCCATACTTAGGAGAGAGAGACAAAACTAGGGTTACACTTGCTACATTATTGTATCTCCTGTCAGTACTAAAAGTGATTAAAGGTGACCATACACAGAGATCCCTGATATGCACACATTGAGATGGGCAATATTGGACTCACCTAATCGTGGGCCCTAAAGCCCAATGATGATATGATAATGCAAGCAATATGAACAGATATGGTCCGCTATTCAAATGGATTTTTAGGCCAGATAATGATCAGGGAAGCTCGTCAGAAGGCCCCACACATGGACCAATAAGCTGCTCACTCAGTCTGTCAGTAGCTTTTATTGGCCAGTGTATGGACTCCTTAAGGCTTGGAGCCTAATCTTAATTATTGATCTACTGTACCCTAGGCATCTTTAAAATGGTCATCAGTCATCAGTGTGTAGCCAAAGCATGAATGTATAGTTCATGGATGCACAATGCACAGGGGATGTGATGGGGTACTTAGGCCAAACATTAACATGAGAAGGTAGTAGAAGCACCCTGTTTTACAGAACAGGAAATAAATTGTACAAAGCAAAAAGATTATGTAAGAAACTTCCAATTTATTACATGTTGGTAAAGAAAAATCTTAGAGAGCAAAGAAAACGATATCACATGGGGTCAGAGTTGTGCCCAATGTGACTATTAGTAAATGAAAACCACACTGAAATCAAACAGTTTCTATTGAAAAGCTATCAACTTGGCTTCATTTTGTATTGGTCTTGGACTGTAAGATCAGAGGGTGGCTCGTAGTCTGGATAAAGGGCAAGGGCTGGTCCAAGAAGTTTCAATCACTTATGGCTAAGCCTTTATTTCAGAGCCTTAAAGTCCTCATCACATTTCGAAGTGCCTTTGATCATGTCCTGCTGAAACCCTACATTCCTCCATGCTCCATCCCCTGACCATGGCACCATCAAAGTATGCAGGGGTTTGGAATAGACTTTGGGGATTTGGACTGTCACAATGCATCGTATCAGTAGACTTGAATAATGTGACAGCCTAAAGATGAGAGGCAGCAGAAGGTAATTTTTAGAGAAGACACAAACCATATGTGATGGAGCCTCAGAGCAATGGAATGACACACTGGGGTATTAGAAGCATGAAAGGCCTATTGTATTTTGTTTATAGTTGTATAAGCTTTGCATACAGAGACACTCTAATCTAGAAGTCATGTCCAAGAATATCTGACATGTTTGGCCACTAGATAAGGAGACCTCTGTCTTGGGGGAGGGGAGATGTCCAGCACTGCAACTTTGCTGCCAGGAGTTTGCGGTCCTTGGCTCAACATTACTGTACCAAGCAAGCAGCTCGCTATGCTCCTGATATATTTGGCTTTAGCTCATTTTTATCAGAATTTTAATTCACATTCAAGTGAAGCTGGCTCCTTCTCTTAGCATGTCATTGTGCTTGGTTTAAGCATATGTTAGAGGGGCATTATGCTGACTGTTTATGAATTAAAAATAATACTTTCCATGCTTTTACCAACTTAGGGTACATGAGAGTGGTGCCACAGCATTGCATAAGAATCATAATTGGACACATTTTGTGATAGAAATGGTCATCTAGCTTACAGCATTTTACTATACAGCTTGAGGGCTGCAGGCCGTTTCCCTATATAATACTGATTAGGGATGCACCAAATCCACTATTCTGGATTCGGCCGAACCCCGAAACCTTTTCAAAAGATTCGGCCGAATGCCGAACCGAATCCTAATTTGCATAAGCAAATGGCAGTGTGTTGGGAGTTTCCTTAACTGAGAAGGATCTAGGGGTTTTTGTAGATAACAAGTTGTCTAATTCCAGGCAGAGTCATTCTGTAGCTACCAAAGCAAATAAAGTTCTGTCTTGCATAAAAAGGTTATTAACTCAAGGGATGAAAACATAATTTTACCTCCTTATATGTCCCTGGTAAGGTCGCACCTGGAGTATGCAGTGCAGTTTTGGGCTCCAGTTCTTAAGAAAGTTCTAGAGACAGTGCAGAGACTAAACTAGTAAAAGAGGATGGAGGATGTAACCTATGAGGGTAGACTGCACTCATAAGAATAAGGTAACTAGGGAAGGGGAAACAGTCCAGTATTACGTACAAGTAGACAGTAAGGGACACTTACCAATACTGACAAGGGGTCCAGGTGCACATGTCCCAGACCTTCAGCTTGGCAGGTAATATAATACAATCATGATCCAAATGTGGGAATGACACAAAAAAACTGGACTTCACTCCAAAAAGTGTTGGAAGTAAAAATATTGTTTATTCAGCAAAAAGGGTCATCTCAAAGAGTAGCCTTACACGTTTTGTGCCTTTAGGGCACCTAATCATAGGCTGAAAGTATACTTCACCACAGGAAGTATTTAACTAATTATACACCAATCAAAAAAGTGTTTTGAACAACTAATCACTGCGCTTTTTACATAAAGAGAAGAGCATTTTAAACATCCAATCAAAGAAATCACTACAAAAAAACGATTAGTTTGTCCATAAGAAAAAGGTACAGATATACAAAAGGTTAAAAATATACATGTTGCATGGGAACCTGTATAAATACTGTAAGAGACAGCCTTTTTTGCGATCAAAGTTTATAAAAATTCATAGTTTAGAAGTTTTTAAACAGGTAGACTGTCAAGGTGCTTGCAGGGGCAGATTATTACGCTTTAATGTACATCTGGAAACATTATGGGCAGATAGCGGGATCTTTTTTAGAAAACAACGTCAACTTTTTAGACTAGTGGACCAGGACTTTCATATAAAGAAGCATAAATATGTATTTATGTAACTATGACCTGATTGGCCTACTTATTGGTCACTACAGGGACACTGATATACTTAAGCAAGCTCTAGATAATATAATAATAATCCATCTGAGGTTTCTATTCATACAAATAAAAAGAATAATAAACACGAATAAAGCTGTGAAAAATACTGCAACCAACGTGATTGGCTTCTACTGGACATTTATAGAAGAATATAAAAAAAAACCACCAAAATATATTTCCCTTTAATAGGGATTAATAAAAAGCAGAAGGATCTCCTATTCATAAAAGAAAATGAAGTGCTCACGGATCCAGCGTATTATGATTGATAAATATCCCCACGTGGCGGGTTTTGGCTGCATGCTTTACGCCTGTGTCAGTCCCATTTGCAGCTCTGGTTCTTCCACGCTGTGCTTAGTTATAAGTCAGACTGCTGGACCCTGTGGTGTTGAGTGACAAATTGCTCTAACTCTCAGACTAAACATGTTTTAAAAATGGAAGTCCCGTAAAGACTGAAAGCAGATCCATCACTCAGCTCTCCCTTAACATTATCCCACAGCTATCGATCCGTCAGGATAATAGTGACGAGCGCCTTGTCTCGCACTACTGTAAGATCCGCTGCATAGCTTTGGCTTGGGTGTAAAAAAGATGGAGTTTGGCGGTTAACCACTTTTTAATCAGGCGGGCCCTTTAAAAGACAGGCTAGTATGATTCAGTGTTCCAGAGGGGTTACTAATACCGGATAATGTATGCACCGCTGATGTAATATTTGTCATTGCTGCCATTTTGTTTTGGTTACTGTCAGATCGTTGGACAGCTGTGGGGAACAGTTTGGCGCATCATAAAAAAAAAAAAATATATATATTTTCAACCACCCTGCTGTGTAACACTATATTAGACATTTATTCCTTACGATATCATATGTTTAATAACTTGTCAAATGTATGCATGAAACGAGCAGCTCTGAAGTGGAAAACATTTGTAAACAGAAAAGACTTTATCCTGTGCACACAGCAATCTTATACAGCTAGTCTGGGACTGCCTCTGGCCTGCAACCAATTTTTCTAAAAGAATAAGAAAGAGACAGGTAGGAACTGAGGAAGGACACAGTCAAATATAAATAGATGGCTCCTATGGCTTCACTTTTTCTGCACAGAACACACATTCACATGTTTCTTTCAACCCAGATGTACAACATACAGCTTTGCTTGATCCATTAAAGGGGTGGTTCACATTTCAATCAACTTTAAAGGGATACTGTCATGGGAAAAATGTTTTTTTCAAAACACATCAGTTAATAGTGCTGCTCCAGTAGAATTCTGCATTGAAATCCATTTCTCAAAAGAGCAAACATATTTTTTTTATATTTCATTTTGAAATCTGACATGGGGCTAGACATTTTGTCAATTTCCCAGCTGCCCCAAGTCGTGTTACTTGTGCTCTAATAAACTCTTTACTGCTGTACTGCAAGTTTTGAGTGATATCACCCCCTCCCTTTCCCCCCCAGCAGCCTTACAACAGAACAATGGGAAGGTAACCAGATAACAGCTCCCAAACACAAGATAACAGCTGCCTTGTAGATCTAAGAACAGCACTCAATAGTAAAACCCATGTCCCACTGCGTACTATTCAGTTACATTGAGAAGGAAAAACAACAGCCTGCCAGAAAGCAGTTTCCTCCTAAAGTGCTGGCACAAGTCACATAACCGGGGCAGCTGGGAAATTGACAAAATGGCTTGCCCCATGTCAGATATGAATATAAAAAAAATCTGTTTATTCTTTTGAGAAAGTCTACTGGAGCAGCACTATTAACTCATGCGTTTTGAAAAAAAACGTTTTCCCATGACAGAATCCCTTTAATATGTTACAGAATGGCAAATTCTAAGCTATTATTTATAGTATACAGTTTTTAACTAATTGCCTTGTTCTTCTTCTGGCTCTTTTCAGTATTCAAATTGGGGTCACCGACCCCATCTAAAAACATCTGTGAGCATAGTCATGGTTGCTAGGGTGATTTGGACCATAGCAACCAGATTGCTAAAATTGCAAACTGGAGAGCTGCTGCATAAAAAGCTAAATAACTCAAAAACCGCAAACAATGAAAACCAATTGCAAATTGTTTCAAAATATGCCTCTCTACATCATACAGCAACACGTCCGATTGGTATATTGCAATGGCCTGCTGTATACCCATAGCTGAATATACAGTAGTATATCTGAGTTGTCACATGCCCACAGTAACACAAACCATCACATCATCATACAAAACAAATCACTGGGCTCTTGTTGCACAATAAGCTCACACAAACGCCATTGGTTCTGTGAAAGCCACATTTGAGGGCCAATAAGGGGCTGCCACGTTGGCTCTGCATCCATATTTGTGTTGCCTTGACAGTTTGCTGTTCCGATCATAACATAGAGGTTGCAGGATCTGCTGATGTTTTGATTTGGTTTCTGTGGTTTGGCCTACAAAACAGTTCAGTTCTGTTTTTCATGGCTCCTATATGGCTCATTTTAAAAACATTCATTATGCAGTCCTGAGTCTTAAGTTTCATTTTTAAATACAAGCGTTACGTGCAAACTGCTGTGTGTTTTGCCCATTCTGTTTGGTAAACTGTGTATAATATGGGTATGGTTATCTCATAAGGCCTCATAAAAAATAGCTTGCATGCAATTCACTAGGTACAAGACAGCTGCATGTGTGTATGCAGCATGCTAAAGGGGTGGTTCACCTTTAAATGATATTTTAGTATGTTATACAATGGCAACTTCTTAACTTTTCAATGGGTCTTCATTTTTTATTTCTTATAGTTTCGTTTTATTATTTGCCTTTTTCTTAGGACTCTTTCCAGTTTTCAAAATGTGGTCACTGAAACCGGCAGCTAAATTCTATTGCTTTGAGGCCACAATTTTATTGTCAAGATCAATTGAATATTTTGTCAAAATATCAAGCTCTACATCATACCAAAATGGGACTCTTGGGACTAAGACCTCCTGTTTATTTGTTGACTCCTCTACGTTCCTGGGCCATGTACTTTGCACTTTGCTTGCATTTCATCAAATGCTGAACCAGGGAAATCTGCCATGTTATTTGCACTTTGCCCTCTGTGCTCTGCATCTAAAAAAATCCAGTGTAAGGGCTTGTCTTGTACCCTGTGTAAAAATTACTCACATCTGTGTGCAGAATAATAGCAGTCTGACATCACTAACCTGATCAGTCACTGTTTTTAGCAGAAATATATATTCCTACATGGTACATAACTTACTAGTAGGTGTAGTAGAGTAATAGAAAACCAACGGACCCAACAGTGATAACATGCATGCTGCTGATTCTGTGTAATTGAATCATTAATTGAAGCTAGTTCCAAATAATAGCAGTGTTCAAACTAATAATAGCAGTGCAGAGTTCAATTAGTGAGGCCATTCATTCGGTGAAAGGTGTCAATTACGACAATTTTTTAAGGAAGGAAAGAAATTAAAGAAGGAATGTTGTGCATGCTGGTTCTAGTGCATTTCTCTATGAAAACCTGAGTCAAATGGTTTGTTCAAGACATTGTTCAGAAAAACAGTGGACTTTGATTAAGAAGTTGACCGGAGAGGGGAAACATAAAGAAGTGCAGAAAATGATAGGCTGCTCAGCTAAAATGATCTCAAATGCTTTAAAATAGCAACAAAAACCAGAAAGACGTGGAAGAAAACAGAAAATGACAATTCAAGTAAATAGAATATCCACAATGGCAAAGATCAGCTCCAAGAAGATTAAAGTAACTAACTTTGAGTACTGTTAGACACCAATCTATCATTAAAAACCCCCAGCAAAGTTCCCTTGTTGAAAAAAAAAAAGACATCCTGAAGAGATTACAATTTGCCAAATAACACATTGGCAGGCCTAAAGAGACATGGCGCAACATTTTGTGGATTGATGAAAGAAAGATCTAATATGGGTCTAGGGGCTGCAGACCATTTGTCAGATGACCCCCCAAACACTGAATTCAATCCACAGTACACTGTGAAGCATGGTGGCACAAGCATTGTGATATGGGGATGTTTCTCAAACTATGGTGTTGGGTCTATATCACATACCAGGGATCATGGATCAGTTTCATAGTTACATGGTTAAATTGGGTTGAAAAAAGACAAAGTCCATCAAGTTCAACCCCTCCAAATTAAAGCCCAGCATACACAGACACACACACACACCTCCACTCTTTCACACAATCCATATATGCCCATAGCTATACTAACTGTAGAGTTTAGTCTCAAAATAGCCTTTGATATTATGTCTGTCCAAAAAATCATCCAAACCCATTTTAAAAGCATCAACAGAATCAGCCATCACAACATCACCCGGCAGTGCATTCCACAACCTCACCGTCCTGACTGTGAAGAACCACCTATGCTGCTTCAAATGAAAGTCCTTTTCTTCTAGTCTGAAGGGGTGGCCTCTGGTGCGGCGATCCTCTGTATGGGTAAAAAGGTCCCCTGTTATTTGTCTATAATGTCCTCTAATGTATTTGTAAAGTGTAATCATGTCTCCTCGCAAGCACCTTTTTTCCAGAGAAAACAACCCCAACCTGGACAGTCTACCCTCATAATTTAAGTCTTCCATCCCTCTAACCAGTTTAGTTGCATGTCTCTGCACTCTCTCCAGCTCATTTACATCCCTCCTAAGGACTGGAGTCCAAAACTGCACTGCATATTCCAGATGAGGTCTTACTAGGTATCTATAAAGAGGTATAATTATGTTTTCATCCCTTGAGTTTTTGCCCTTTTTATGCAGGACAGAACTTTATTTGCTTTAGTAGCAACAGAATGACACTGCCCAAAATGAGATAACTTGTTATCTATAAAAACCCCAAGATCCTTCTCACTTAAGGAAACTCCCAACACACTGCCATTTAGTGAATAACTTGCATTTATATTATTTTTGCCAAAGTGCATAACCTGCATTTATCAACATTGAACCTAATTTTCCAGTTTGCTGCCCAGTTTCCCAACTTAGACAAATCACTCTGCAAAGTGGCAGCATCCTGCATGGAACCTATAGCTCTGCAAAAATAGAAACCGTACTTTCAATGCCCACATCCAGGTCATTAATAAACAAGTTGAAAAGCAAGGGACCCAGTATAGAGCCCTGCGGTACCCCACTAACAACACTGGTCCAATTAGAAAATGTTCCATTTACCACCACTCTTTGTAGTCTATCTTTTAGCCAGTTCTCTATCCAGTTAAAAATACTATGTTCCAGGCCAACATTCCTTAATTTAACCAGTAACCTTCTATGTGGCACTGTATCAAATGCTTTAGCGAAGTCTAAGTAAATCACATCCACTGCCATCCCAGAATCGAGGTCCCTGCTTATCTTCTCATAAAAAGAAATTAAGTTAGTCTGGCAACATCTATTACACATAAAACCATGCTGGCACAAACTCATAGTATTGAAATTTGCTATGAAGTCCAGTATCCTATCCTTTATTAATCCTTTTTCAATACATCAAAACAGTTGAATGTGTCATGTTGCCTTATTCCAAACAGAAAATGCCCTTGAAATGGGTGTTTCAACAAGACAATGACCCCAAACACACCGGTAAACAAGCAACATCTTGTACAAGACCAACAAGATTGATGTTGTAGAGTGGCCAGTCAAATCTCCAAACCTTAATCTAATAGAAAACTTGTGGGGTGACATAAAAAATTTTGTTTCTGAGGAAAAACATAGAAATGCAGAAGAATAAAAGCATGTAACTGGTGTCAGAAGTTGGTGGACTTCATGCACAGATGCGCAGCAGTTCTCACAAACACTGCTTATACAACTAAATATTCGTTCGGTGATTCAAAGGAAAGCATAATCTTGAAGCATTTTTCAGTTTATGTGAATGTTTGTGCGGACGCTGCTATTTTTCTTCATGCATTGATTTGAAATAGAATGTGCACTGTTCTCAATAAATTGCATGTACGGACATAAAAGCTATTAAAAGGAGTTTGAGCTTTATTCACACTGCTGTTATTCTGAACACAACTGTAGGATTAAAATACCTTGTCATCCCTTTAGCGGCACCTATTGCAGTCTTTGTGATTTAGAGCTCTACACCAACAGACTCTAGAAGGCCTTGAACTGGTAAATAAAAATAGTATGGTGATATCCTCACTATGTATGTATTGTATAAGGTTCTATCCACAGGAAATTGACTCAGTCAAGTCACTCAATTTCAATAATCAACAAAACTTTGTTGATTCTTGAACTGGAAAACACATTTGGCACACCACACCTAAGGGCAAAGGAAAAAGGAGGAGAGAAGAAAAATAAAAAAGATATGAGAAGCTTAGACACAGCAGACTCTGAAATATTAAAAGTCCAAGGGATATTTTTGTCAAGGTTTTTTTCAGCGCAATTTACAAATGCAGATTTCAGGACCAACAGTTTATCTGTTGTGTATAGATTCATTAATATGATTGTTTCCCTGATGAACAAGGCCTGAATGATTTGGATGATTTTTTGGACAGACATAATATCAAAGGCTATCTTGATACTAAACTCTACAGTTAGTATAGCTATGGGCATATATGGTTTGTGTTTGAAAGAGTGGAGATGTATGTGTGTGTGCTGGGTTTTTAATTTGGAGGGGTTGAACTTGATGGACTCTGTCTTTTTGGAACCCAATTTAACTATGTAACTATGAAATTCATCATGTGTATGTCTTGTGCATCATGTCTCATTCAGAATAAACAAAATGCATTAAAATGTTACACTTTCCCTCCACCCCATCTCATTGTTTTCCCTTTTGTGATTTGCTGCCACCTTCATTAGACTTATCCCTAACTAGTAATTGCACAGCTGGCTGAGAAGATCAGAGGAACTATTATCCTATTAACTGTTGTTTTTAGGAACTAGGATCAAAGAAACCAGCTCCCAGAAGCCATGTCATGTTCCTGTGAGGAAATACATCTCTGTAAATGCATTCTTGTCTGAAATAGGTTGCCCAATCCAAAAGGCCATGTATTGGACAATCCTACAGAAAAAATTAAGCACAAACTGACTTTGCATCAGGCCCCCACACTCAGCCTTGAAATTTTTTAAGCTTTTGAAGCTTTTAATTTTCTGTATCAATGGAAGCAATTTCAATTACTAAGTCATATCCAGCAGTGCGTAGGAGACAGGCTACTTCACAGGAGCTACACCTTTAAAGGTTTTTTTCTTTTCAAAATGCATCAGTTAATAGTGCTGCTCCAGCAGAATTCTGCATTGAAATCCATTTCTCAAAAGAGAACAGATTTTTTCATATTTAATTTTCAAATCTGACATGGGGCTAGACATATTGTCAATTTCCCAGCTGCCCCAAGGCATGTGATTTGTGCTCTGATAAACTTCAGTTACTCTTCAGGGTAAGGCCACACGGGGAGATTTCGGGGAGATCTGTCGCCTGGTGACAAATCTCTCCGAATAGCTTGGTAGCAGTGTGCACCCGCTACACGTAAAGTCACCTGCGCCTATTCACACGTGGCAACACAATTTTAAAAGTCACTCAAAATTGCCTCGATTAGTCGCCAGGTGACAAATCTCCCCGAAATCTCCCCGAAATCTCCCCATGTGGATGAGCTCTTACTGTACTTGCTATACTGCAAGTTGGAGTGATATCACCCCTTCCCTTTCTCCCAACGGCCCAACAACAGAACAATGGGAAGGTAATCAGATAGCAGATCCCTAACACAAGATAACAACTGCCTGGTAGATCTAAGAACAGCACTCAATAGTAAAACCCATGTCCCACTGAGTACTATTCAGTTACATTGAGAAGGAAAAACAACAGCCTGCCAGAAAGCAGTTCCCTCCTAAAGTGCTGGCACAAGTCACATGACTGGGGCAGCTGGGAAATTGACAAAATTTCTAGCCCAATGTCGTAATTCAAAATTGAATATAAAAAAATCTGTTTGCTCTTTTGAGAAATGGATTTCAATGCAG
>CM044446.1:18919712-18949576 GCA_024363595.1 Xenopus borealis | reverse complement strand
GCAAGTTCGCGAATATGTTCGCGAACTTTTTTTCCGACGTTCGCGCCATCCCTACCAGTGTATCTCAAAAGTACATTATTTTGCCATTCCTAATTTTTTGATGTTACTGTTTTGAGTCCTTTGTCCTTCAGCTCAATGTATAAACAAAACCTTCCCTGCAGCTGTCACAGACCCTACGACCTTCAGTTTTTAAGTGTAACCAAACATTCAGCAGTAAGAACAACAATTGGTATAGACTCCTAAAGTACACAAGGAACTTAGCACTTTATATGACAATGTGGCTTATATATAAGACTTTCAAGTACTCCTATTGTATAGTCACTTAAGCTGCTAATAGTTATTGCGCCCCTATGGTTGTACGGTGTGTGTGCATTATGTTTTCGCTTCATTTATATACTGCGTATGCTCACCTTCAGGTATATTCAGGGGCAAATTTACAAACTTCACATGAATGGAACGTAGTTCGATCGAATATGATCTAATTACGATCATACGATATTTTCGTATATTCGAATATACAAAATTTGGCCTCTTCGTTCATCAAACACTGAATTATCAAATTATTGAATAGATCGAATGATCGGATATTCTATAATTCAATGATCGATGGATTTCTAATTTTAAAATCCTTCGAATGCCTACTTCACCAGAACCTACCGAATACCAATAGAAGCCTATGGGAACCCCCCATAGGCTTCTTTTGCTAAGTCCTGCTCGAATACCATTCGTACGATCTAGGCTCGAAGGAAAAAGTAAGATTTTTTGTGAAATCGAACGATCGGTATCCGATCATACGAATTCATTGAGAAATTGAATATCGAGCAAAATGATAGCCTAAAACTATTCGATAAGCATTCGATAGTCGAATGCTTATCAAATTTTTAATAGATTCATAGGATTTTGGGTGAATTTTAGTAAGTTTGCCCCTAAGTGTTCTTAATTTGTCTTTCAGTTATACCACTTGGTCAGTATATTGCACTGCATGTGCTCCTGTTGTGCTTTCAACTATATGTGTAACTATTCTTTCAGATATATTACCTGTGCTTCTTTTATCCCTTTATTTATAATGCTTGTACTGATGCTGTCCCTTTGGCTTTGCATGGCATGTGATCCTAATATCCCATCAGATGCAAGGCATTTTTTATAGTGATGTCTGAGTTGACCAAAACCAACGGTGAACTCTGGGTTAGCCTTGGGTTTGGATTGAAATTTGGGGTTACCACTGCAGTTTAGAGTTGGTGCAAGCCCAAACTGGCAAAATGTGGGTTCTGACAAATGTCAATGGGGCTGGTTTAAGTTGCCATAGACAGTGGGGGGCTGCTTGAGCCTCTGTGTATTTTGAATGCCAGGGCCTATTATGAATCCCAGTCCAGAACTGGGTTGGTGTGCGGGGCAAACTGGAGAAGTATACTCCTCGACTGCTCCCGAAGATTCCCTGTTTTGGAATCAGAGGCAAGAAAAATGTGCAACATTTTGCAGATTATGGTCAGGTGCGAGTTAGGGTCGAGTTCAGGTTGTGTTTTTCCTAACCTGCACATCACCAATTTGTTCCCCTTGTCCCTGAAGGTATTCTGTTGCAGCTCTGTTCAAATTGCTTCTATTGTCCATTCAGCTATACCTACTTTGTTCCTACTGTCCTTTCATCTATCCTGATATAATCTCCTGTTGTACTTTTAGCCATATTGTCTATACCTATTTCATCTCCATTAATACTATGAGTTAGTTTTCCTGTGGCTATTTCAATTATACTGTGTGTTTTTACCCCTTTACTTTTATTACAATACAATCAAGGAATCTTGCACTGATTTTGCACATGTTGCACCCATTAAATGGGCACTGCAGTTGTAGATATGCCAACCACTGGCACATAGATGGGTATGTAAGGGGTAACAGACATTTACTGTATTAGGGCTCTTACTCACGAGCAGTTAAAGCCTGCATTCTGTTTTGTAGCGCTCAGCCACAGGGGAGCGCAGGAATAGATGCAAGCAATTCTTTTCAATGGGGCTATACTCACACAAGTGTATGTAGGCGCCTACATGCTCTTGTGTGAAAAGAATTGCTTGCATCTATTCCTGCGCTCCCCTGTGGCTGAACGCTACAAAACGGAACGCAGGGTAATGCATCTTTAGCGTCTAGCGAAGAAAATTCTGCCCTTGCAGGACTTATAGTAACCAAGTGTTTTTATTTCAGGAGATTGATATTTCAGCTGTCGCACCAACCTTTTTCAAATTGGTGCATAACTTTGGATTGCAACCAGGCACTGTACATTTCAGTAAATTTAAGTGCCTGCATATTGTTTACATAAATATATAGGAAAAGGAATGTTATAGTATAGATATTCTGAACATGAGGGCCAAGTAAACGTCCAGTATTCTCTGTAGCAGATCCTGAGTTATATCCTGGCTCTGGAATCCATGGAAGCCTGCTCAGTCTACCCCGACTTTCATGCACATGGGTTATTTATAATGACAAAACCGCACCAAGATTTAAATCCCTTGGGAAGGGATACAGTTAACAGCAAAGCTTGATTGCATAAAACCTCATATCAACTTGATGATGTCTACATTGGTTTACTTTCACCCATGCACCAAATCCTTTGCTTTTAAAACTTGGCTTTCAAATACACTTTTTTTTTTTTAAATTTCCAAAGGATACAGGTTGAGCTTTCATTATTTACCCACATTCTGGCATGTAATGGCAAGTTCACAATGTAAATCCAGCAAAAGTCCCATAGGAAACAAGTAGTATGTATTCATGTCTACCGCCCTTCTCAGGTTTGTGTTAAATAAACTGTTTAATGCAGCAATATGACTATTTGAAACAAAAAGAGAACATTTCCCCCGACATAAAATATTCTGCGTTGTTCATGTGCTATGGAGAATGGGGACACCTCTGAAAAATAGTTGCCTGTAGCTGGCTATTGTTTGGCGGGACACAGCTCATACCATTCTTCATTATAAACGCAAAAGCAAAAAAAAAGTAATGTATGGAATAGAAATGGAATGAATTATATGGATCAATTAATCACACTGGCATAAGAATAGTTACATGTTTATTTCGGAACTGACAACAAGGATCACGGAGCCATGTGGATGGACTTACTCAGAACTCTCTCCACCTAATGAAAGAACATAAACAGCTGGCAGCCTCCTGAAAAAGTCCCTGCCTTTGCTGCCTGGTGTGCAAGGAGACATGATGTACAGTTAGGTCCATAAATATTTAGGCAGACAACTTATAATTTTGGTTCTGTACACAAACGGGGGACATGTAATAAAAACAGTAATGTGAAAAGTTATGCCTTTGTGCGAACAAATTTTGCTTCGCGCAAATTTAATATAGCTTTTGCTATATTAGAAACTGTTTAGCAACCACTTCCGACAGTTCAAAAATATTGGAAACAACTTATTCCTAAGTGTCCCAGAATCACAATGTTGGTCCAAAAAAGGTTTCCTGCCGTTTTCTTCGCAGTCTCTCTCCTGCGTGTAAATCCCAGTCGCAAAAAGGAAATTTTCCTATGTAGAAAACAGCGCTTAAGGCAACGGAAAGTTTTAGAAAAATGCAATATAGTGTAGTATGCTATTTTAATGTAAAAAATATTAAAATAAATCAGTGCACTCACAATTTTCCCCTTAGGGTATTCGCATGTAAAGTCTGCAATTTTGTCCGTGGGGTCTTTTCCTTGGCTTTCCTCGTTTTAACGAACGCTACTATTTTTAAAGAAAGAAACGAATGGTATATGATTTTTAAGCCTCTGATGAAGCTGACAGTAGACAGCGAAACGCGTTAGGAAAAGAGAGGACACTCACTGGGACTGCAGCAAGGATCCAAAGGGAAAGCCAAGGAAAAGACCCCACGGACAAAATTGCAGACTTTACATGCGAATACCCTAAGGGGAAAATTGTGAGTGCACTGATTTATTATAATATTTTTTACATTAAAACAGGATTACACTATTTCCTTGTTTTATCACTTTTATGATCATATATCGTTACCGAGGACACATTTGAGGATCAGGAGGGGAAGTGCCAGGAGGAAATTTATTACATGCGGCATACCACGAAAGTGGTTTGTAAGTAGGCATTTCAGCCATATCTTTTTGGTGAAGGAAAAATACGCTTGGAGATTTAAACAGTCACCATAGAAATATCTCTAGAAATCTCTTCTTTCACCACTGGGAATTGCACAGTAACACAAGTTTAAGGGAAAGTACATATACGCATGCATATGCATATGTTGATATATGTGCTCTCACTATTTTTCATAATTTTTATGTTTTGAAACACGGGGTGACCATCATATTCCCCAGCATACTACACTATATTGCATTTTTCTAAAACTTTCCGTTGCCTTAGGCGCTGTTTTCTACATAGGAACACTTCCGACAGTGGAAGAAAGTTTGCGAATTTTATAGCTTGGGCCAATGTGCAATCAATGTAATAAAACTTCTTACTGAAAAAGCTATGTTTGCTCCAAAAGATTACGACACTTTCAAGCACTTGAAAATTCTCAGTGCACAAATAAAATTAACGTGCAACAGTTTTAGATACAATTTTACACTGTAAGATGTGCATTTTGATTCTTATACGTGCAACTTGTTTTTCTCTTTGCGGCTAATTACATTCTCCCCAATGAAACAACTCACATGTAGTTGAACTGCAGACTTTCAGCTTTAGTTCAGTGGGTTGAACAAAAGGATTGCATAAAAATGTGTTTTTTTTTTTTTAACTCAACCACTTCATTCCAAGGGCTCAAAAGTAATTGGACAAATTAAAAAACCAAAAATAAAATGTTCATTTCTAATACTTGGTTTAAAACCCTTTGCTGGAAATGACAGCCTGAAGTCTTGAACTCATAAACATCACCAGATTCTGGGTTTCCTCCTTTTTAAAGCTTTGTCAGGCCTTTACTACAGTGGCTTTCAGTTGCTATTTGTTTGTGGGCCTTTCTGTCCAAAGTTTAGTCTTCAGCAATTGAAATGCATGCTCAGTTGTGTTCAGATCAGTTGACTGACTTGGTCATTCAAGAATATTCCACTTCAGTTTGACTGCATTTAGCTGGATTAGAGCAGACAGTAGGTCTCTGAACACCTCACAATTCATTCGGCTGCTTCTGTCCTGTGTCACATCATGGATAAACACTAGTGATGGGCGAAACGGCCGCGTTTCGCTTCGCCGAAAAATTCGCGAATTTCCAGAGAAATTTGCGAATTGGCGAAAAATTCACGAAACGAGTCGCGCAACCTTTTTCGAAGCGCGTCGCTTCCGACGCATCGCGGCGTTTTCGGCGCGCGTCGCGTCAAAAACGACGCGCGACTCGTTTTTGGCGGCGAATTTTTTTCGGCGAATTTTTCCTGCAGTTTCGCGAATTTATTCGCCAGTGGCGAATCGCGGGAATTCGCCGCGAATTCGCCCCTGGCGAATAAATTCGCCCATCACTAATAAACACTATTGCACCACTGCCAGCCATGCATGCCCGGATTACCCCAATATAGCCCTGCCAGTTAGTGGCATATTGGGGAAAGATCCGCTCGTTTGGAGACATCTCCAAATGAGCCGATCTTTGCATCTATGACCAGCTTAACTGTAACAGGAAGAAGTGTTGAAGCAAACACTGTCTGTTAATTGGCTCATGTGACCTAAGTTTATAGTTTGTTTGGTATGTTTGTGTGCACCGTTGAATCATACGATCCCAGGAGGCTGTCCTCTATTTAGGATTACCCAATGGCACATGCTACTAAAAAAGTATAATTTTTATGTAAATGGTTTATTTGCAAGAAGCATATGAGTTGTTTTATGTAATATCTTTTTATAGAGCTATAGTTTTCCTTTACAGCTGAAAGTCTGATGTTCAACTGCATCTGATTTGTTTCATTTAAAGGAAACCTATACCCCCATGGCAATGTAGGTCTTTATAATTGCATAAAACAACTCATATGCAAAACCCTGCTTCATGTAAATAAACCATTTTCATAATAATATATGTTTGTAGTAGCATGTGCCATTGGGTAATCTTAAATAGAAAATTGTGATTTAAAAAAATAAGGACAGCCTCCTGGGATTGTATGATTCAACGGTGCACACAAACATACCAAACAAACTATAACGTTAGGTCACATGAGCCAATCAACAGATAGTTCTGTCTTTTGCTTCCCCACTTCTTCCTGTTACAGTTAGAGTTGAAATATTTCTGGTCAGGTGATCTCTGAGGCAGCACACCACGAAATGGTGGTTCAAGGCAAGAGACATAAAAGGGCAATATTTACTTAAATATATGATTCTTTAATATGCCACTTAATTTGATATAAACTGTTGCTTAATTATTCATTTGGGGGTTTAGTTTTCCTTTAAAATTCAGTGTGGTAATGTACAGAAGCAAAATTAGAAAAATGTATATTTGTATATAGATTATATAATTTATATATAGAAAGAAAACCTAAAATGAAAGATGATTTTTTTTTCCATTGGAGTCAAAGTTTAGGAGAAACAGGTGTTGGAAGTTAGAGGTCTTTCCTCTCCTCCAGTCATGGTCTGTTTAATAACGTTTTCACATACAAACTTGAAAATATAACTCACAACAACTTAGGGAAAGGCAAAATCTGCAGAATGACTCTAAGGGCACCAGGGAGGGACTGTGCAAGTATATGGGGGGGGGGGGCATGGATCTGAGAAATAGGGACACTGGGTCCCAGATGAGAAATCAAGCATAAAGCAAAGACTCACATAATCACTGTGGTTGTGTCATTACTGCCCAGTTCTATTAGCTTGCAGGGAAAAAGTGGCTGGGGTCCATTTTGAATATTAAGTAAATGAACCACAATTGGTTTGTAATCTTTGGTTGAGCAGTTCCAAAACCTCCCAGTGTAAGGCTTTTGCTCTGCTCAGACTTACTTCAGCCGAAATTTCTGTAATATACAGTATGTAATCGAAAAAGATGAAACCAGAGAAGGGGGCATAACAGGAAGTGTTAAGGGAACAGAAAGAAAGAGCACGTCTCATTGAGGAGAAATGAGTAGAACCAGGGGTTACAGGCTGAAACGTGAGGATGGCAGATTCTAGGAAACGTGACAGAAATGGTAAAATTGCTTCTCTGGAGAGAAATTTTCAGACAAGCAAAAAAATTTAGGTAAAATATATCCTATTTATGGACGATATTCTATTTATTTTTCCTTAAATATACATTGGAGTGTGATAGTTTTGCTTGTTGTGAGCAGAACATTTGCTGTCTGCCTAAAGCAGAATTAGCCTGGTACATATGGAGAAGTAGCTCCAGGCTCTTTACAGATAGGCCCATCATATTCTGCTGCCTTTTGTGCATAGTCAACTAATCTGGTGTTCTTTTTCTTTATGTGGGATGGCACAGATGCCATCTTGGTTTGGTGTTTGTGGAAGACCCTGTAATGGCTAGATCTCACATGTTCTTCTTTCTCGTGACCATATTCACTCGTGCCTATAAGCTCCACACTCTCAGTGCCTATGAGCTCCATGGTCTTGGTCCCTATCCAGTAAGCTCAATGCTCTCTATGCCTATAAGCTCCACGCTCTCTATGCCTTTAAGCTCCACACTCTCAGTGCCTTTAAGCTCCATGCTCTCAGTGAATCTAAGCTCCATGCTTTCGATGCCTCTAAGCTCCATGCTCTCTGTGCCTATAAGCTCTGCATTCTTGGTGGCTATACGCTCTGCGTGCCTCTTCCTCCGCACTCTCACTGCCTATAGCTCCGCACTCTCACTGCCTATATCTCCGCACTCTCACTTTCTATAGCTCTGCACTCTCACTGTCTATAGCTCCGCACTCTCACTACCTATAGCTCCACACTCTCACTGCCTATAGCTCCGCACTCTCACTGCCTATAGCTCCGCACTCTCACTGCCTATAGCTCCACACTCTCACTGCCTATATCTCCGCACTCTCACTGCCTATAGCTCCGCACCCTCACTGTCTATAGCTATGCACTCTCACTGCCTATAGCTCCACACTCTCACTGCCGATAGCTCAGGTCTGGAATGAGAATTAAAATAGGCCCTGGCATTTCAGGTACATTGAGGCCCATTTAGCCCACACAGAGGCCCAAATAGCCCCAACAGTCCAGGAAATACTGACTTTATGTGGCATCTTATAGCAGCCCCTCAGATCCACAGATTGCCAGTCCAGGCCTGCTATAGCTCCACACTCACTGCCTATATCGCTAAGCTCTCACTGCCTATAGCTCCATGCTGTCACTGCTTATAGCTCTTTCATTCTACACCACAAGTTGGAGTGTGCAATGCCTGTGTTCCTAAATGTACTCACAGTCCAGCAGAGTGGCAATGAATAAATCAAATGAGCATGGGTCTTGGCCTTTATACAGGTCATAGACCTCCAAGGTGGATTCTTATATCCTTTTATTTTACAATAGGGGGGGGCATTATTTATAATACACAAGTTTTGGTTAATATAACTGATGACATCACAAAGAGCTATTTATAAAGATATAATTTACAGGTTATTCACAGCTCTTGTGTATTATTTCACAGCTTAAATAAGAGCTGTTGTTATTAATTGATCTAGATGAATTTGAATGTCTATGGCCCATGCCCGGCCCAACCATTTACCACAAACAAAGTCAACATAATATGTAACAACATATAACAAACACAAGTATAAACACTATTAACAGCTTTTCTCTAATATGCAGCAAATATGAGTAAATTGAAAAATCAGCCAAGTACTTTATTTGTTGAGGCAGTGTTTGTTAATTTTGTGATAAGTTAATCTATACCACTCAAGTAAATGTCCTTGAGAGAACAAATGGAGTTATGTTAGAGCCCAGTGCAATCCTACAAAAGCCTACAGTGAACTAAAGATAAGGCAGAACCATTTGGCCTCACCCATGTGGATTTACACTTGCAAAGGCTTCTTCTATGGTTGGTTCTATGTGGTTTAGTTACGAGTCTGCTGCAATGCAGCGGTTAAACATGGTCACCATTGCCCGGCTAATGGAAAAAAAAGAAATCTGCTCTCAGGCCCAGCTTGCTTTCTCCCTAGATAATATCATCTTATCTCATATTAGGAATTCCCAAGGTGGCTTCTATTACCCACTGCTGATCCTGATTACATTTGGCCTCTGAAAGCCACATTGTGTGCCGGGCAAAAACAGGCTCCACAAAGTGCTTTGTAACATATTTAACTGAAAAACTGCCACTTCCCTTTGTTTTAAATCATTTGCAATCATTTCCCCCGCATCCCCTTGACTTGTCTGTATAATGCTGACAAAATAAAGAGAAAGTATTCTGGGCATATCTGAGCAAAGCAGGGTTGCTCTTTACTTATGTCAAACTCCTAATCTCCCCAAAAATGGATTGGTCCAGGGGGGATTGCCCCAGTTGGCTTTCTAGTTGTCATTCCTTCGCCTCTCACTAAGGGGAGCTTTATTCCCCTTTGATTCAAGGTGCCAGCCTAGAGGTGACTGATTGATTCCTGGCTGGATATTAATAAGTTTCACTTCTTCACGTTCCTCCCAGCTGGGAGCCCCAGTGTATCTGAAAGTGGGGGGAGAAGGGGATTAGGGAAAGTGTTGGATTTGTTTCGGGGAAGGGGGGGAATTACTCCATTCTGCATGGCTATGGTGCTCAAGAGGGTGTTAGACATCTGTTAAAGCAGTGGATTCATGGGGTGATATGTTGATAAGAGATCTTGTATAATGCGTTTATGATACTTTGTATGCTCTCACCAGGCTGAATCTGTAAGCCTATCCCATCCAAGATGAAAAACGTCTAACTATTTTAATATCTAGAGCAGAGGAATTGCAAGCCCACCGAAGACTGATCTATGTGAAATCTATATGTAACAGAAGGATGGACAAAGCAATGGGCACACCTAGCTATTAGAGTTCATTCTAAAAAACATAAATAAAATCAGTGGTGCTCTTTCAGTAATGAGGCATCTGTTATTGCCATGCAGTACAAGAGCCGTCTACTTATTGCCAGGTAAATCTGTGCTAATAATTCTCAGCCTAAGACCTTTTAGAAATCAGTAACCATTTCCTGAATGGAGACACCATATTGCTTGCTTTGGCTATAGCATTTTCACTCAGTAAGATTTTGTGGTTGACAGATTTACAAATATATGATCTCTGTTATTTTTACAAATATGAGAATCAGAAAGGCTAACTGCAGTTCAGAGGTATCTTGCTATAAGATACAATATATGTGTCTGAGTGCTTTCTCAACAAAGATATTTAGATACTCCTCGAAACCCATTTTTAAGGTCAACTAGTGTGAACACTTTTTTTTATATCTTAGATATTGTTCAAACTATGGCTCAGTGGCTGATTCAGTAGTTTATAAATATCTGTATTCTTATTATGTATAGTATTAGTATCTGATTCAGAATCATAGTCACATTTGGTGAATTAACCAGGGGTTTAAACCCCTGGTTAATTCACCAAATGTGACTATGATTCTGAACAAAAGAAGTAGGGGCTATACTCACAGATATATTGTATATACAAAAAGTATGTGCAGCTAAATCAGGGATCACACCCTGGCATACTGTATTTAAATTGGCTTTAAATAATCCTTGGTATGCTGGCTGTGTGTGTGCAAGTTTTAAAACTATGATAATCTCGTCTGTGTTCAACAGTCATCCAACTACTAATTGCAACTATAAATGCCCCTTAATGTACCACAAACTAAACAGCACATTAATTCCTTTAAGGGCCTTACAAACAGTGGTTTTATGCATTTAAGAAGCAGGTTTAATGCATGCGCTAATTGATTCCATTTTAGCTAATCGATAACTGCCTGGTTGCACCAACATGTATTCAGACCTGTGTTTTAGCACAGTCACGTTGTGCTTTTTTTTTTTTTTTTTGCAACATTTGTTTGCACTTGCTGCATTTCCACATTCAAAATATAGTTATGCATGTTGAACTTGCAAAATCACATTAAAAATGCATATGAATACAATAATCTTCCCAACTAAGGATGCTGGGAGAAGTAGTATAGCTGATGAAAGCTTGACACTGCAGATGTAAGGGATAATACTGCTCCTTTAACGGGAATTGTATAAAGACATAACACATTATGGCTGTGAGCCTGGGAACTGCTGGAGCCAAGTGTGAATTAGCAGCAGGGCCTGGAATAGAGCATGCACTCTAGCATGTGCTGCGCTCACATCCCGGCCTTCTGAGCACAACAGATCATTCAGTGCCGCCACTTGGGGCCTTTGTCCCTGTTATGGCCCTCAGCTCTTTTGGCACCGGCTGAGGGACTAATGCGTTCCCCTGTGGATGGGAAGGATTCCTAATTTTTTTGCAGCTTTCCATTACAACATGACACAGCCACCTCCTGCTCTCCGGATTGCTACACTGCCACGGATCTAAATGCCGTTACACGCTGCCTTATTATATTTTATTTGTCTTCCAGACAAAGCGTTCCAACATATAATGGAAGCAGATGGAGGAGGAGGAAAAGGGTGGAGGAAGCTTGTTGAAGAGAGGGGGCTAGAGGAACTGCCTCAAGACTTTGCTCTTTGTCAAGGATGTCCAAATTTGGCCCCTGCTGCTCATGCTAGAAGGTTCAATGGCTGTTCTTCAGCTACAACTCCCAGCATCATCCAATTGCTTCTAGCTGATGGGATCTGTAAAGCAGTAAGGGTTTCTAGGTTTATTTGTCCCTGATATACTTCACACATCATTCCACAGTTGCAGCCCCTTTATAGAAAATTATCAGGAGTGCAATGTATTTTCTTTAGTTGATAAGCAGGACTCTCCTAAAAAAGGGGGATACGGGGCTGTCACCCCTCTAAGGAAATTTCTGATCTGGATAATGACTGATTAAACTGAGCTCTCTTAGGGACTGGAGATACCCATTTTCTACCCAGTGGCCCCAGTCTGTGGTTCCCACAAACCTGGATATAATGAGATACCAAACAACTATTGTCCACGCCTCAGACACAGGCCCTAAATCCTGTCAGTACAATGCCAGCTGTGCAGTAATGGTTTATGTTTTTATTACCCAGATATGCCTGGGCTTGCACATTCCTCACTGTTCGATTTCTATTTGGTTTTAGGTTTCAGCGAGAACCACTGAAGCCAGCACTGTGATTCATTTGAAAAAAATTACTTAATAGCAGACCGTTGTAAACTTGGAATTCCTTCAGTTATAGGGACACTAATATACATTACCCTGTCCTTAAAAACAACAAAACCTATTAGCGGGCCTAGATTTAGAATAATTGTGTTCTGCATTAAATGTTCTTATGACATCATTTCAACTGTAAGAGGCCCATTTAAAAACTCCACTCAGAAATGTGCAGGCTACAATTCTTTGGTTATATCAGACTTCTATTAAAACCGGTGGTTATTTGTAAAAGTTACAAACATTTCAAATAATTGAAAGTACAAAGATTTGAAACAATTGAAAGTACAGAGAATTCAGGCTTTGTAAATTGTTCTCAAATTGCTCTCAGATCATTCTGGGCATCACATGGGCACATAATACCATTTTCTTAATGGTGCACACAAAGGGCACAACCCATTTATTGATCAAGCTGTTAATGTAAAGTTTTTGTAAACACAAAATGCAAAGCCTTGTCTGTTTAGCATTTTTCTCCATTTATTAGTGGCATTATTCTAAATACTTCTGAATGTTTCTGTGACTTTTCCTGCTATGCAAGCCAAGGGTACTGCCATTTCTATGAGCTTTACTGTTTGGAAAAAAATGTGCATTCATTTTGCCAATTGTGTTATTTTACCTTGGCATTAAGACATTATCCATGCCTCAATATAATACTTTACTTATATGTATAGTATCATTAGGTCACAATGTGTTTTTTCACATTTCACATCAGTCTTGGCCCCTGTGGAACATACAGTACATTCCAAGGTCCTTATTACATAGATACATAATAAACAATACGTTTTTTGGCATGTTGGCAAACTAACAAAATGCAGGCAAAGTTCTTGTAGTGTGGCCTTGCAAACTAAGAATCAGCTAGTTTAAAGCTGACTGAGGGCCCATGTTTATTTGGCTACTTAATTAACATAGGTAAAACAACACTATAATGTGAAAGCAAAGCTGGTCATACAAGGGCCAATAAATGCTGCAAACTTTTCCCCTCCAGACCCATGTATGGAGCCCACTGATGGACCTACCAGACTGATATCTAAACTCCAAAATGATGTCTTCACTCAGGGGTTATAAAGGACTTTACTCAATAGATTTGATATTGGTTTGGTTAAAGCTTGTGGAAAGACAAAGTTTTACCTCCCATTCTTTTATGCTCAGCCCCGCATAAATTGTAATGATAATTTCTACTATTCATGTGAAAGAGCACTAGTTGGAAATCTGAGGTTTATGAACCCAATGAGAAGACTAGACTTGGACACTTTTGTCACACACCTGCAAGAATGCCAGCCCATTTAGTTCATTCAGCGAACACCCATGAAACCCCAGTTATGTTTATGAAAATGGAACCTGTACTTTTTATGTTATCTACCTAGAAGGGACTGGATGTTTAACCTTTATTTATAAACTAACTTAATGGGATATAAATTATTGTTGAGCACAACTTTCCCTTGTTTGTTATAGTTTATAAAGGAGCAGTCGTCAGCTCCATGTTGTAGCTCCCAGCCTTTCCAGCTGATCCCAGTGATGGCCAATAAAAGGGCAACTATGTTTGGGAATTTGCAAGTAAACGTAATCCCTGTGTAAAATGTATAATGAAGCAGTAGAATTCTTAATGAATCTTATCATAGTTTAGTGTAGGACTGGCCAGACCAGGGATGACTTTGACGTAGTAGGCCATCTGAAATATATTGCAATACATGGACAAACAATCTCTGTTTTGTTTCAAGGGCAAGGCATTTTTGGTAGCTTAAAGCACAAAATGTCTCAATGTCTTAAATATTAATGTTGATAATGAGTTGATTTTAGAGGGCCTCTTGTATTAAATCTCTATTTATAAACAGAATTTAAGTTCCATTTATGTTCTTTTAGACAGACAATAACCACTGACAACCACTGTGCACAAACATCCCTTCTTTGTCTTTATACATATTAAAGGAGCTGCCACATGCTTGCTGTGTTAAAGAGAAATAAGAGAGGGGACATGCACTATTTATAAATTATATTTTTTTGTTCAATCATGAATAATTTCTGAAGTGCGGTGGAGAATTATTTCTGAAGTGCGGTGAAAACACATGAAAATAGGGTTATGAAAAGCCGATGGGAAGCTTCAGCAGTTAAGCAAATTTTCACCCTGAAAGATGGCTGACAGATGTAATTCTGCAAAACTTCTCTGTGTGGGCTTAAGAAGTGTTAATGAAACTGAAAGTCATGGTTTCAAATGCCTGAACGTGCCAGTATGCCCCCTGATGGTGTCCATAGCTTGGGTGACTTATATAACAACAATCTACACTGTTTGTCCAAAGAATGTTGGACTGAATCTTGGCAAACAATACCAAACAAACATTGTACGTCAGGCCTATTTTTCCATCTTTTGATCGACAGTTAACAGCCTTTAAGAAAGACTGTCTGGGTGAGTACAAATACAGCTGTGCTAATATCACAATGAGTGTAGGAGAGCAGAAGGTCAGAAATAATGCATATTGTGTGCAGTGCCTATATGAAACCTGGTGAACTTGATATCTAGTTGGCTGCTGATGTAGCCAATCAATATTCAGTTTGCGTGCTTGACAAGCACCCAGTTTGTCCCCTAATGTAACAGCAATTCAGATTTGTAGGTTTAGCTTGAAGTTGTATACACATTCAGTGGGCCACTTGCTGAAATGCCGTTCTCTTCTCCCCTTTTCATGTCTGCGGTTACTGATAGGAGTAAGCTGGGATTTTAAGGAGCGAGCATGCACTGAAATTTAAACCTAATATTTTATGGCAACAGGCACTTGAGTGGACAGGCAGCTGCAATGGCTTATGGATACTGGACTACACAAACTTTCTGGTTAAGGTGTTACAGGTATCACATCATTCACCATGCCTGATATTATATGATGGATTCAAGAATCTTTGTAAGAAGGTATGCCTGAAGTGGGAAATCTCTGCAAGGATTATTTAGTGGTATGTTAAAAAGTCCAAACTAACTATTTTAAAGGGAAAATAAATGCAAAAACTAAAATGTTGCAACAAGAAATGCAACGTAATTCTAATTTTAACTTTCCAATCATAAAATATTTGATTAGACAGAACAGAAGACACAGAGAATAAAAACAATCACACACACTGCTTTCAGTAGCAAACAATGTTAAAAAAAAGTTTACAATTAATGTACTTTGTTAAAATAAAGTTGCTCCCTTTCACTTCCTTTCACCAGGCAAATCTATTTTACATTCCCTTTAAGAAATGCAGGCTTAGCAGGGTCATACACAGGAGCAGTTGATTTCTGGCAAGAGAATGGATAGATGCGTTTCCCACAGCCTAGTATGTCCTACAGGGCAACCTCCTGACTAAGCAGCTCCATAAAACACTCCTTAGCACGATAGACTCAAACCTCCTTCCCCAATCATTCTATACAGCTATCATAGTTCTGATACATAAGGAAGATAAGAACCCTGAATATTGCAACTCTTACCAACCATTTCCCTGAGTAACACTGATGTTAAAGTATTTGCTAAAATCCTTGCAACTTGACTAGCTAAAGTCACAACTTCAGTGATTCATCAAATCAGGCCAGATTTAGGCCAGGGAAATCTATATCAACCAACCTTAGGTGGGTATACACTCATTTTCAAGCCATATCTGTGGAACATTGTTAAATCAATTCGGCTTCTTTACCAGAAATCGACAGCCCAAGTGAAGATTAAAGGGATATTATCCTCACCATTCCCCCTGACTCAGGGAACTCGGCAAGGGTGCCCCTTGTCACCACTATTTGTTCTCTATTGCTATTGAAGCCCTAGCTCTAGACACACTCATACCATAACAGGATTTAAATACAACTCAGTGGAGGACAAAATTGAATTATATGCTGGTGGCCACCTGCTCTTTCTAAGCAACTATGAGAGATAACTACCTGCAGCACTGGATGTCCTTTGGGAATTTAGTGTCAGTACTGGATGTCCTTTGGGAATTTAGTGACAGTTAATAGAGACAAGTCAGTTATACTCAGTTATACTCCCTCCCAAAGCAGACATCACCTACATAGAGGACAATATTGCTCCGGTTATAGGTCAATATAAAAATATGACGACGTGGTCCACACTTCCTCTTACTTTGCAGGGCAGAGTAAATCTGTACAAGATGATATATCTACCTAAAGTCCAATAAACTCTCTGGTCTGGATCACCAGGGCAATATTCAAAAAAGTGATCTCAATCCTTATCCCCTTCTTTTGGCCAAATAAATCTCCTTGCTTGTCTTTGAACTTATTCATGGCCAAATAGACAAGGGAGGACTTGCCTTCCCACACCTTTAACACTATTTCCTAGCAAGTCAGATCTATTATACATAGCTGGCTACATTACGATGAGGCTTACCCAGGTCTTATTCTAATAGCTCTGAGATTGGGGTCTATTGGGCTATCTGCTAACAATTTTTCTACCTTTGTACAGCTCAGGGCCAAGTTCAAGGAACACATTGTATGATACTTTTGCTACTTTCAATTGCGTCATGCATGACTGTAAAGGCCTGGATGGGGGGGGGGGGGGGGGGGGGGGGAGGAACACCAGGTACTCTATAGTTACCAGTCCATTCTTTCCTTTGCTGTGCCATCCATCCTGAAACTTATCCCATAAAAATAGACAACACCGATTTGTTGGATAATGATGGCCGCAGCTTCTTTATTAATTTCAAAGGTCAAACCTTTCTTAAACACCAATAAACTGCAATAAAATTAACTGTTTACAAAACAATTGACATTTTATATGTAACATTCCATAACAGTTTTTGTTAACCTCCTTATATTTGCCCTGCCCTGATTCCCTTGGGCAGATGGTCCTGGATTACCATCCTGTGCATTGTACCTCTGTTCCACGGCATCCTTTATGTACCTTTGTTTACACATCAGCCACAATACACAGACTAGATTCTCAATTATTGCCACCATGGGACCCCATGCCCGAGTTGGCTAGTTATATATAATATTACTCCTCCTCTCTGGAACCCCTCATAGTTCCTCCTTTTAACTACCTGCTTTCCCAGGACCACCGCCAATGCTGCGACAATACCCTAAGTTACCCCATCTCCTGAATATCACCCCCCTTCCAAATTCCTTGTCACTTATTTTTACCTCACGGCATCCTGAAAGAAAGAGAGGGCAGGAAGGGTGTGCCTGTTCCTGTTCTTGCACTCCAATGAAGGTATAAAAAGCAAGTGGCAACTCCCGCACTTTCTGTTTCATATCCCCTACCCACTACTTCTCAGCCTGTTGTCACTTCCCCTTCCTACCTCTTCTTCATTTTTCCCTCCCTACCCCTTCCCCTGCCTTCCAGTCATGCCCTCTTCTGCCCACACAGGCTCCATCATAACTTTCCAAGCCCAGTTCACTGTCGAATACATCACCCACTCTGTGGAATTTGTCCGTTCGAACCTCTTCTTAGTAAACTGGTATCACAGCTCTACAAAGCCCTCAATGATACAATTCACTCTCGCTTCACTAGGGCACAAGCTATATGGGCACAAGTGTTTCCCACTCTTAGCAACAAGCAATGAAAAGAAATAACGGACTCCTTATATAAAGACTTTATATCAATTTGTGACTAATCCAACTCTATATTAATCCACTGAGGTAACAAAGAATGGGCTTCCAGTGTCCCAGCCCGAAACGGACTTTCCCAGATGCCAAAACTTAAACACCTCCTTCCTTCACATGGTTTGAGAATGTCCGTCACTGCAGGCCTCTTGGAAAGTATTAATCCAATACATGGTAGACAATCTGGTATTTCCCAGCGTCTCCACAGCAGAAGTATGCTTCCTGGGTTTACTACCAGGAATTACTCCCATTTAACAAACCTAGGTCTCTTGCCAGGTGCCTATTGTACTATACTAAAAAATTATTCTTCACATAAGTCCATAAGCTGCCGACAGACACATCAAGGTGGGCATATCGGAGCGAGATCTGCTCACTTGGCAACATCGCCAAACGCGCAGATCTCTCCATGTATGGCCACCTTTACATATGAAAGCAGAGGTTGCCCGGCCAAATTTCAAATGGTATGTACCCACTGGCTAGATATACATCCCCTAGATTTATCTGATAAATTCTTGATTCAACATGGTCACTGAACTGCACAATCTTGTAATAGGTACACATTTATGTCTTGTGACAGTGGACAATGGCAGCAATTAACTCTTTGCTTTAATATTTGTTTTATTTTTGTTCCTTAAATTCTTTTAGTTGCATATTTTTGTGCTTTAGATTTTATTCAACAAACAAAATAAAACCCTTTAAAAAAAAGAAAAAGAGAGAGAAACTGTGGGTAAAAGAGCTAGAGCGATGCAGGTTAAGTGCCACTGCATGTCATACAGTATGTCCCCTCATAGGGTACTTGCGACTATTAAAGGGGTTGTTCAGCTTTACTTTTAGTATGATGTAGAGAGCAATATTATGATATAGACAACTTTACTTTTAGTATGATGTAAAGAGCAATATTATGATATGGACAACATGTAAAAAGATTTTCCTAGTCCTGTAACCCATATCAACCAATTAGGTATTTGCCTTCATTATTCTAAATTGGCAAAACTAGTGAAAACTATCTGCTGATAGGGGTTGTTCACCTTTGCATCAACTTTTAGTAAGACAAAGAAAGTGATATGATATTCTGAGATAATTTACAGTTGGTTTTCATAGTTTATCATTTGTGGGTTTTGAGTTAGATTTTTATTCATCGGCTTTCCAGTTTTCAATTTCAGAAAATCTGGTCAATAGGGTCCAAAGAATGGAATAAATTGACTTATAAATAAGCATCACTATGGTTCTTCCGTCCTGAACCCAAACTGCACCAACTGTCTATTTTCTGTTTGAACTCCTACAGGGATGTGGGTTAAAAAAGAAAAGCGTCAGTTGAGGGAAGGGATCTGGAGGGAGGACCAGTGACAAATCCTGGAACAAAGAGAGAGGCATTTTATTTATGAGCATCTTATTACAAACCCTGTTTTGAATTTCTTTTTAAGACAGTCATGTCTGGAAGAATAAAATATGAGGGGAAACTTTGCCAGAACAGCAATGCTGGATTTCACATACTCTGACATAGAATAAAAGGAGCCTTGTGCTCAGCCGATACTCTGTACCCCTTAACCTGCTCTTAGAAACAGAAAAATTAAGCCTCACAAACCCCTATAATGTCTTACGTGACTTTAACCACTAAACTGCAGATTCACAGAACATGTTGGACTAACAGGGGCTACAGAAGGGACAGGAGATCTTGCTAGTGATGAATGAATCTTTTTGACTCAAAAAATTGCTGTGCATAAAAAAAAAATGGACGCATCACATGACAAAAAAATGTTGACGCCTATATACTTTAATGCATCTTGCCAATTTTCACAGTTTCGCCAATTTTTGTCCAACCCTAATGGGTTAGTTTTGCCCATCAGTAGACATTGCCTATGTGATATATATTGATTTGTCTCCCACAGGGAAATGGCGCAGGCATCAAAACACCCAAGGTACCTGTTCATGGACACTCTAGAAATATAGACTCTACATTGGCATGATTACATTTTAGTGATGATTCTATAAAAGAGGATGCCAGAAATTCCAGTCTCTGATCATGCTAAAATCACATCTCATAAACAAGGTTACATTATCCCTTATTCTCCACCACTTCACCATTGTCTAATATACCCTTTATATAAAATACTAAGGTCCCCTGGAGCTGATTTGCACCTTTACAGGGAATCCTCCAATCATCACATTGTCTGTAACACTTATTGGGGCTTATTTATAAACACTGGGCAAATTTTCACCTGGGCAGTAATCCATAGCAACCAAACAGTGGCTGACTTTTTTGCAGCCCCCTGCAGGTTTAACAATTAAACCAAATCTTTGATTTGGTTAACATGGTTACTACCCAGGTGCAAATTTGCCCACTGTGATGACCCGCACTTGTTCCAGGATGAAGAGGACAACAGGGTGAGAAGAAACAACAGGGTGAGAAGAAACAACAGGGCGAGAAGAAACAACAGGGCTAGGCAGGAGGATAAGAAGGAAGGGTTTAGAAGGGACAGGGAATAAATAATTTTTAGCAGAAGATTGCTGTCCACTAAGGATGGATTAAATTCAGAATTTGGCTGAATCCAAGTGATGCTCTAAATCCTTAAAATCATGTGTTTTTTTGTCACACGAATGAGGAAATTGTGATTGTTCAATGCAGATTTTTAAAACCAAACCTTATGAAATTTTCATTTACATATGCAAATTATGATTTGGACACAGCTGAAAAAAGTGGATTTAGTGCAACAAAAATCCCAACCCACACACATCACTCATGGGCACTTCATAAAAACAAAAAAACAGCTCACTTGAACTTCAGCAGCGACCTGAGTGAGCTCTTGTTTAGCTACAAAGCCAGATCCAGCCCTGGTTTGCATTAAACAGCTCACTCCCCATGTCTATGTACAGTGGCTATTGTGCTCCTTTTCATGGGGGCTCTGTCTCACTTAATATCATTACCGTATATATTTCCATGCAGCCCAGCTTTAACCCGCTCCCATCTGCAGAGGTACTGAACAATTTTGCTATACAGATTGCGCATCAACCTGCCCTTTAATCCATAGTTGTTCCTCTCTGTGGAATATTGGGTTAATTGACAACTGATACATTCAAGACAACAGCTGTCTGTACCCATGGAAAACGCATTCCAGATAACAGAATGCCCAGGAGCATGCATTTAACGCTGACCTGGATACTTAGCCGGCACCCAGCCACTGGGCCTCCACCCTTCAAGCAGAAAAATGAGAGGAACTGCATTCTGGAAAAATTGGGATATAGGGATTGGGAATAATTGAGCACTGGGCAGAAAAATTATCCTGGAAAACAACCAAGAATGTAGCAACCCATTTAAATGGATGATATATTTCTATCATGTAAATAGCAGGATTTGCATTATTTTATATGGGAAGGTTCTGCCACCTGGGTTTAGCCTTCAGTAGCTGCATTGATTTTTTTTGAGTTCCAAAGTTCCAGTGGAGGACATGAAACCTCATCTCACTAAAAGCTTAAATACAAACTTATATTTATAAAAAAGATAAGAAAACAAAAATGCATTTATTCAGGGCTTAAATGAATTGCTGACCTTGACTTAAAGGTGGCCATAGACATGCAGATTTACTTACAATATTGGACCAAGGATCAGACGTCCCCATCTCCCGATCTGCCACTAACCTTCAGTTGAAATAAAGTAGTAAAAGAACATCTCAGCCAAAGTTCTGCCCTTACAGCAATCATACGAACGTTTATGTCCAACAAAGCTGGTGACAGTCTCCCACTGAAAATCGTCATATCAGCAATACATGCAGAGATATTATCGGCAACAAATCTTCTAATCTGTTCAATCGATTGAATGACCAATCACCATGGCACAACAAATGTTGTGACACTCCACACACAGTCCAAAAATCATACGTATCAAAGATTCTATGGCCAATTTAAGTCCTTCAAACTATTTCTATCAACCATTTGATCAGACCACGCACTTCTCCTCCACACTGGCTAATGACTAAATAAAATGTATACCACACAACTTTTTCATTTGTGGTCATAATTTTTGATGTGTCGTACAATGTAACCAAGACAAATACAAGAGGTCCTCTGCACTCAACCCATTATCAATATATAAGACATTGAGACATTTTGTGCATACAGCTATTGAAAAATGCCTTACCCTTTAAACAAAACAGGGATTGTTTGTCCATATATTGCAATATATTTAAGCTGGCCAACTACGTCAAAGTCATCCCATATCTGGCCAGTCGTAGTTGGCCAGCTTAAATATATTGCACTATATGGACAAACAATCCCTGTTTTGTTTAAAGGGTAAGGGATTTTTCAGTAGCAGTATGCACAAAATGTCTCAATGTCTTAAATATATTGATAATGGGCAGGGCCGGAACTAAGGGTAGGCAGAGTAGGCGGCCGCCTAGGGCGCAGACATGGGGGGGGGGGGGTGCACTTTAGAAGGGAAATATTTTTTTTTTTTTAAGTTTTAACTTCACCCCTGTCTCTAGTAGCAGTGTTCTGTTCTACTTCAGTCCCCATCTCCCTCTTACTTTCCCTTTGCCTAGCACAGTTCTGGGGCAATATTTTTGCTGCTGCTGTGGCACAGGTACAGACTTGGGGGGCAATGGCTGGTACAGACTTGTGGCACAGGTACAGACTTAGGGGGCAATGCTGTTGGCACAGTTACAGACTTAGGTGGCCAGCTGGTGGCACAAGTACAGACTTAGGGGGCAATGGTTGGTGGCACAAGTACAGACTTGGGAGGCAATGGTTGGTGGCACAAGTACAGACTTGGGAGGCAATGCTGGTGGCACAAGTACAGACTTGGAGGCAATGGTTGGTGGCACAGGTACAGACTTGGGGGCAATGGCTGGTGGCACAGGTACAGATTTGGGGGGCAATGCTGGTGGCACAGGCACAGATTGGGGCCAAATTTTTCGCTGCAGGCTGATACAGGTACAGATTGGGAGCAATATTTTGGGTGCTGCTGGCTGGCACACGTACAATTTGATTCATGTGTTATAAGGTTTCTTTATTTAAGAATAGGTGAATAGGTGGTAAATGGTCATACATAATGGGGGTGGGGAGCACTGATTGAACCCCTTGCCTAGGGTGCCAAACTACCTTGGCCCGGCCCTGTGAGTGCAGAGGACCTCTTGTATTTGTCTATATGTATTTTGTGGTCCCCTCATTGCACCCCCGCCTAATGGTTTTAAAAATTAGTGGTGAGCACAACTTTCCCTTGTTTGTTACAATGTAACCAAGCACAGATTAAGACAAGTGAGCCAAAAAGGTCTTGCTGGCTTGCCATTCGTTACAAAGAAATGCACTGTTTATTCCTTGTCATAGTGCCACTGACCTTGACTTAAGTCCTTCAAAGTCCAACAGACCTGCAGCCATTAGATCAGACTACACACATTTTGATCCACACTAGTGAGTGACTAAATAAAATAGACACTGATCAACCGGATTTTTCATTTGTAGTGATAACTTTGATGTCATCACATTCTTGGTGCACGGTAACTCATTCATTACAAAGAAATGTCTCAGTTCCACCGAGTGACCATTGATTGAGTAAGCAAGGTTTTTCACGCTACTATATCATAGATATATATCAATGTAAGAGGAATGCAAAGACTCTGACTTAAAGAAGCATCTATTTTCTATAGCCCAAGCAAGATGTTCTAGAGATGAAACAACATGTGCAGTGCTGGCTGGGTAATAAAAGTTCCAACAGGTGATGCCAGAGTCAGACAGTGTTAGCAACAGCCCTAGTTCCAAGAAACAAGGTTCATTATCTCAGAAAAAGATTACTCCACTCTCAAACCTGGACTTTTAGCCAGGCTTCCCATCATTCTTGCTCAAAGACAAAACAACAACGATGTTCGCACCAAGCCATCAGGTGAAAGTAAATCTGTGTAACATGAGCTTGCATCATTGCATGTGTAAAACAATGCAATGGTACTCCATCACATATACAGAATGACATGTGACAGATGGCACCTCACTAGGCAACCGGACGCTTAAACTTGATTTTGCCTAAAACTGGAGAATTGAAGGGAGCTTCACCGTGATTACCTTCTTGATTTCCTCCATAATAAGGTCAATATCATCAAAATCATATGTGATAACAAAACACATCAAGTGTCAAAGGGTTTAGGGAAAATTTGCATTTACATCAATTTAAAAATTCTTAAAAAAAATGTTTTTGTTTAGTGTCCCTTTAAGCTCTTTGAGTTTAAGGCATTATACAAGCTCAGTTTCTCTGAACAGGGAGACACATAATGGGGTTGATTCCAAGGGAAAGAATAATGCTGCCCTACTTTACACATCCAGGTTAGGCATAATTATTCTTAATGGGATTTAGAAATCTGAGTCAGGCCCCGAGCTCTGGAACTAATACAGTTGTTAGATATTTACAGAATCCCACATAGCCGTCATACAGACACGGCAGCACAGGAGGGGACCTGACAAATTCAAGTTCTCTCATCACCAGGGGAGCTGTGTGTGCGTGGAAACAATCTATTAATTACTCATTAATTCCCTTCATGATCATACAGTGCCATGATGAGAATAACTTGTAAGTTGCCCTACAAATCTAGCTTCCTGAAGTAACTTTCTAAAAAAAAAAAAAAAAAAAACTCTTTCTGTATATGCTACAAAAGAGTTGAGGATAGGGGAATATTTAAAGGAAAAGTAAATGTTTTTCTTTATCTTTCTGTAAATTTGCTCTAAACAGCCCCCCAGATTAATGTACCCTAGTCCCTGCTGCAAGTCTGCTCTGGTTTCTGTGTTATCAGCAGCTTGTTTCCCCTTCTTCCTGGTGCAGAGTGAAGCCCAGCCCCTTAGTTTACTGAGCAGTCCATTTGCTGCTGTTCCACAATAGAGAGGAAGAGGGAGCCAGTGTGTGCATTAGTAAGCTAGTTTCCCCAAGCAAAAGGTGCTACACACACTGGTCTCTGCTATGTCATAGTATGCAAATGATCTCCAGGACTAGTCCAAGAGATAAGGTCAGCTCAGTAAGCTAAGGGGCGGGGCTTCACTCTGCACCAGGAAGAAGGGGAAACAAGCTGCTGATAACACAGAAACCAGAGCAGACTTGCAGCAGGGACTAAGGTACATTAATCTGGGGGGCTGTTTAGAGCAAATTTACAGATAGAAAAAAAAAAGGTTTACTTGTTCTTTAAAGGCAGCCGTTATGTTTGTAGCAGAAAGACATATATGGCAGCATTTAGCTTTGGGCAATAATTCTCCTGGCTCTTCAGGGAATAGTAAATTCCATTTTTTCTTCAATACTCCCGGAGAATCAAAGATGAGCAAGGTTGATGCTTTGCCCAAAAAATACAAAATGCTTGACATTTCAGGTGAATCCCTTATTACTGCCTCTCACTTATTGCAGGTTTCATAATATATAAAAAACAAGCAAACATAAAAATAAAAACAGAAGTTGGGTAATCTAGATAAAACCCAAGTAATAGCTAACATTATTGTTTTTTTAGTTTCTGAGCACCAAAAACTGATCTCATCTTGAACTTGCCCTTCTCCGGAAAGCCAAGGATGCCATGTTTTGTCCTGCTGTTTGCTTTCCTGTTTGACCTTGTAATGAATGTCAGTTTAGTGATAATATCTCAAGCTATAGAGCAAATTTCATCTTCTACCTCAGTTGACATCTATCAAATAGCACGACACATTTTAGAACTTATGTAACACATTTCTCGTAACACAAGCTGCTTCTTTGCAAAGTAAACCAGAGTAAACCCTAAACCCATCAGGGAAACAAATATATAGGGGAAATGTAGCAAATGCTGTTCGGACTAAAACTACAGCAGTTAATTGTGTAAGCATAGCATATGTGCCTAATTTTTTTATATTTTCAATATTCTTTGGACCTAAAGGAGAACTAAACCACCACTGGCCAGCCTCTGTTGGTCCCCTCCCTGTATCCCTCTTAACCCTGAATTCTGTCCCCTCTTGAAATAGTGACCACACATGCAAAGTGAGTGCAGCTGAGCTCACGGGCGCCATCTTCTTCTCTTTGATAATCTTCATGGAGTGAGCAGAGTATTGGCTTATGCGCAGTTGGAGCAATCTTCCAGTCTGCATCAACTGCACATGTGTCAAAAGAGACGGAAAAGCACCAGAAGAAGGCATGAAGATTATCAAAAATAAGATAAGATGGATAAGATGGTGTCTGTGAGCTCCAATGCGCTCACTCTGCATGTGCGGTCCCTATTTCAAGAGTCGATAGAATTCAGGGTAAGACTATGGAGAAGGAAGCAGAGAGGGGGCCAGTGGGGACTTAAAATTGAGGGGGGTTAATGTGATAGGAGTTGGTCAGTTCCTGCCAGACCTTGGCAGATTTACATTTTTGCTGTTAAAATACACTATTTCAATCAGATAAGAAAATCTGGTCTACGGAGGCTTTCCATATGTGTATGGGGAACTGGCAGATCCTAACGAGACAAGTTTTGAACCTCCCTTTACATTCCAATAATTCAGGCCACTGGCTTAACAAGGAAATACACAGTAGCTAGCCTCATTTGTATGGACCGATGTTACACTTTACATTCATCTGAGTCAGTCTGATAACCCAAACATCAGCCCATGCATGTTCACTTTACTACAGACCAGCCTAGAAGTCCATGGCAGAATTGGCGTAATTTAATTGCCAAACATCACTTTAATTCAGCCAAGATTTCTTGGATCAGAACTGTGACTTTCTTACTAAAGAAACTAAGTGACTTTGGGTGCTTTATAGGGATCAACCAGCCCCTCTTTAGGTATTGCATCTCCTTTGGTAGCAGGTGGCATATGCATGGCCAGTAAATACACTTAAGAGGTAAACAATGAAGCCATCTTTTAAATATGAGATGAAATAGCCAATTAAACAACAAAATAATTCACAAAAGCTTTGGGAAAATAGAACAAATGTATGTATCATTTTTATGACTGTATCTACACTTGGACATGGAACTGATACTCTATTCTCCTGTAAAGGCCACTGATAAACATTTAACTCTGGGTAACAAGTAAATGAACAAAACAAAAAGAGAACACTTCAAGAGAAACATTCCCAAATAGACCTAATTTCTATTCCCATAGTCTCATGTTTGACCCATAAACAGACCAAAACACAACCACCGCTTACTTCATGGGAGTGTAGAAGAATCAGAAGGAGCTGTAAATTTCTCATCTCTTTAAATCAGCCAGCAATCACAGATGAAGGTTCTGAAAGCCTGATTGTATCTATATTTACATTTAGTTCCGTCTCAATCCATATCCATTTACATCTACCCACTCATGTGTGTATCTGTGTCATAAACACTTCCCAAAACGATCTGTTCAATAAACACTGTTGGAAAGCCTTATACTCGTCATATTAATTTCTCTCTGAACTGTTAAGAAGTGATAAATTATTTAAACCTTAATTTTATGCATCCCACTGATAGCAAGCAGCTATTATACCACTATGACTTACTGAGATTAAAATCTCCTTTGTAGTTCAGGGCAGCAGTGTCACATTCCCCTTCAGCTGTGCTACAATTCCCATGATCCCCAGTCACAATGCTGGCAGTTGAAGTCTGGCAACAGCTGAGGTTTTTGATATCTGTGACTTTGGGAAGCCATAGATCAATGCTAAGAGTGTGCCAGAGGCTCTGTGTTTGTTTAACAGCTTTATCAGATCAAGTCAAATGTTTGTATCTCAATTATAATGCAATATAAAGTAGTAGGAATGTACAATTAAACCTGCGTCGTTTCTAGGTACATGCCCATAGGCATTTTAGTGTTGCAAGGGAGGTGGCGTTGTATTCCAAGATGCAACTGATGCACTAGAAATAAAGGGAACATTTCTAGAATTGAAACAGGGCCAAGGGCAGAATGCAAAAGACAAATGGCATGTATTTGCTGCAGCTACATTGAATGGGTAAGTACACTATAAAAATGTACTAATCCAAACCCTTAAGAAGAAACCCAAGGAGTAAGAGAGTTTGCACTTACCGAGCAAGTTCCTTCTGACGTTGGAAAAATACTAGGCCTGATGGACGGCTTGTTGAAAGTTGCACCAAACACCGGAACTGTGATTGATTGTGTTTATCCCTGTTATTTGTAAGAACATGGTCATTAGGCAAGGGTTTTCAAAAGAGACAACACAAATTAATCCATCCATAGCTGGTTGATTTTGACCACACCTCTTTCAAGACCTTGGATTTACACACTGATGGATAATAAAATACATCTTTGAAACCCCTTACCACCGCCTGATTCCTATAATCTACATGAATACAAATGATCTTGACTTCAGCCATGTCAAACAAAGAGGCGGTCCCTACTCCTAATATATAGAAAAAAAATTGCAATTTCCCAAAACAGTATTTGGGGCTAACATACTTTGTTACTATTGTATGATTTGTATTATTTCTAGCACTATACAGGGACAAATCTGAAGTCAAAATTATATTTTACATTCTACTTCCCGATCCTTGCAAGCACAAAAAAAACAAATCAGCAGTCTGCTGAGCATCCTCTGTATTAACATACCCTTTCCTTTCCCCAGCTGCAGCCTGTTAGTCTTTAAGATAAAGAGCAGCTTATTATACAGAGGGATTCCCAGTGGATTGGAGACTTGAGTTCTTCAACTCTTCAACCTAACATATTCCTTGGCTGCAGCAAACATGCACATGCTTTGAATCACTGACAGATTTCATTTCTTCTAATTGGCTGGCCTGCAATGTCATAGAGACAGAAAATAAAATATTTAGGGTTCATCATAGATTTGTGGCTTTATTATTAATAAAATCAGTTTCTTTTTAATGTTCTTATATATATGTAATTGCATATAATATATTATCTATCCATGAGAAGAGTTAAATGGATAGATTTTTGTATATTTTCCAGTACAGTGGATAAAGTTTTATTGCACTCCAGAAAAATAAATGAAATGGAGATCAGGTAGGCGGAGGGGGGCTGATCTCTGCTTGTCTCCTCTCTCATGCCAACTTCATGTCAGTTTCACAAATTGTTCTCAAGCTTTCAGCATTTTTTAGATAAGAGTCCCTGATTTATAGGGTTTCTGTAAGAGGCAAGTGCCCACTGCTTCAGGGGATCAGCACAGATGTGCAGCGAGAGGAGAAAGGGAAGGCGGCTCTGCCTTCTATCAAGCTAACATCACTAAGGCGATATATCCCTGCTGCAGCTCATACCAAGACCCTGATTTCTTTATGGGGTGTTAATATTATAAAACAGTTTAGCATCTACTTATGACTCATAAGTCCTTTGTGTATATCATCTACTTAAAAGAGCCGTTGCTAAAAATGAGTATTAAAAGTGTCCTGGGCCTGAGTTATGTTTAACTGTTCTTACGTGGCCTGCCCCAGATCTCTGTCTCCTTTTGTACTGTGTAAATCTTACAGAGACCCAGTAATGCCTTCTTTGTTTATTCATCTTCCAAACAGGATATCAATTAAATGGAACCTCATCTAGGATCCATACTGTGGGCAGCAGAAGCCCACAGGGCCTGTTACAAGGTAAGACATATGTTAAATGTCCTTAGTAAAATGAAGAATTGTTTGTTTATAAAATAGTGCCATAACTGAAGTGAAATATATTTGTTGTATCACTGATAGGAAGGATGACTGCCTTGTGCCCCTCTAGCTGCTGCTGTTTGGGAGGGAGCAGGGCATGGAATCAATTATAAAAGCATGTGGTGCTACCAGTTTCACATTTCAAGTCTACACATTAGGCACTGCACTCTTGTGCTAAAACAAACTTTTGTGCCAAAAATGTGCAGGGTTGCTATAAACTTTCCCCATGCATTTTAAGTTCCTTTGCACTTATTCAGCTTTATGGCACCATTTGCATGCAGGATACTGAGTGCTAGCATTCAAGCAAGGCACATATATTGGGAAAATGTGTTGTGTTTCCTACAACCAATGTATCATGTTTTTTAAACAGAATTAAAGAAATGATTGGCATGTTGTAGGTCTTAAAAAGATTATGCACTAAATGTTGTCTGAGATGATAAGCTGTACTGGACAGAGGTACGTTGTGCATGAGTTTAGTTTGTATATAACTTGCTCTATATTTACTACATGGAGGTCGAAACGTTGGATGCACGAGTATGTATCAATAAATACTAACACTTTTTCATTGAACTTTGGAGTGCGGGTCCCTGTTGTACCTATATATATATATATATATATATATATAT
>CM044446.1:18902537-18914566 GCA_024363595.1 Xenopus borealis | reverse complement strand
GAAAGTCCTATGTATGCACAGTGCCACCTGCAGGCCATTTGTATAAACACCACACTATCATAATGAAACCATACAATGTAATTAATCTAATCTATTGGTAATAAAATGCCTCCATAGCTTTCCTTCTCCTTTAATGATTTTGTAGTAGACTTTAGGTATGAAGATACCAATTTACGGAATGATCCATTATCTGGAAAGCTCTAGGTTCTGCGCATTCTGAATAACAGGTCCCATGCCTGCATTTGTATCACAGTTGTATATTTCATATCCCCGGTTCTACGTAGAAAGTAAATGGCAGTGATCCTTGCATTTGGACACTATCAGAATATCAGCATGGGCGCAGACAATATATTGTTGCATTTGTTTCAGTGCTGGCTTTAGTCAGTGAAGTCTGATGAATTAAACTTGGTGTGGGAAATAGAAGCGCTTTCAAATATAATAATAGTGTGCCCATCCAGAAAATACAATTTAAAGGAGAGAGAGCATAATACTAGACTACAAAGAAAAAGCAACAAATGACCTGTTTATCTCTATAAGAAACAACTGAAGGTTGTTCAATTACAAATTCATGGGATTACAAATACTTTTGTTCCCATCCATTCCATAAGAGACATTATTATGTCTATCTAATTATTAAAACAAAATTGTGAATGTGCTTGAGTGCAAGCATGTGACCTCCCAAAAGGGGTTAAGAATTTAAAGGACACAGAAGGACTAGGAATAGAATATATATAGGAGAACTGCAGTCTAGCAGCTGAGTCCCTCATTGACTTCTTTTTCCCTCGGCAACAAACGATTATTTATGTTTTAATGATAAAGACACTGGCAATCAATACACCAAAATGCAGGGCCATATTGGACTATATTACCACAAGGTTACTAAGTAGCTTAGGTTTATTATGGGATTAGCTGATTGCTCACAACTCTAAAAATCAATCAGTGCCTTTCAGGCTAGGACTTGCAGCAAGATAAACGAAATAATAAGTGTCAGAATGTAGCTTTTGTCTTAAGGGCTGCTATTCTCTTTCCTCATTAGCACCCGTCAAAGCACCACTCATCCATTAGCCAACAATTGTAATATGCACCCTGATTGGCTCTCGGATATTAAACAATATGGCAGCACTGATAAAGTTGTTTGAATGATCCATGACTTGTGCTGGTTGGCCTAGGTTTTTTGTTGTGGCCAAGAGACATTGGTGCTCTAGTTCAGTACTCCCCAACCTGTAGCTCATGAGCAACACATTGCTCACCAGCCCCTTGGATGTCACTTTCAGTGGCTGCAAAGCAGGTGCTTATTTTTTTAATTCCTGGTTTGGAGGCAAGTTTGGTTGCATAAAACTTACTGTAATGTACTAATCAATTAGAAACCTTTAGGAGATGGTGGGTACAGATGCACAAGGGATACCACTGTGGATGCTGGTGTTCGTCCACGTCCTTTTGGGACCCCAGGCTTTCTGCAGTGGAATTAACGAGAAATTAGTGTTTTTTGGTAGATACAAGTCCGAAATGAGGTACAGGCAAGGATTAAGCAAAAACGTAGTCAATCAGGCAAAAGGGTCAAGGCAGACGGCAGGTATCAATGTAAAAATATAGACAGGAGTCAAAAACCAATTAAATAGAAAATCACGCATCAGCATGGTCTGTTAACAGAGGCCAACTTGGGCACTGTTAAAATGGAGACAGGCCCTTTTAACTCTTTAACACCAAGCACGTACGGCGTACATGCTGGCGGTTAAATGCTCTGGCCGCCAAGAACGTACTATGTATGTTCTTTGGCAGCAGAGATTTCTCTCTGCTTCGGCGGCTTTTGCCGCTTCCGCAGAGAGTGGGAAAGGAGGACAGCCACCTAGGCAACATTGCTAGGGGGTTGTCATGTCAGATCTGCGACTCGATTGTCGCAGATCCGACTTGTAAAAGAAGCAGACGCATCACATGGAGCGTCTGCTTCTTTACTTACCTCCTTCCCTGCAGAGCTGCCCACGCACTTCCTGCTGCGCTGAGACTCTGCATACTCCACTTCCTGGGCTCTCCATGTGTTTCTGCCATCTCTTGCAACAAAAAAAGGTAAGTGCACGTTTTTATAACACACTTACCTGCACTTACAGTACATTTATACACTTACACACACATTTTAGTAAAGATTGGTATTTTTAATTTTTTAATTTTTAATTTTAGCACACTTGGTTCCTTTTATACACTTATTTACACGTATTTACACTTATTTGCACTTATTTGCACGTATTTGCACACTCAGAAAACTTTTATTAGTGCACAAACATGTATTCACAAAAACTCACAAACAGCTGTTTTTTTTAACTTATTCAATGTACTGTTATCTTTGCCTTGTTATTTCAACAGCGTGACTATTGGATAATTGATTTGGGCCACTAATTATGCTGTCAGTCAGTTATTTTGTTATTTCATTGATTTACGCTAATTTTATGCTTTTATTGCAACTTTATCCCTGCATTATAGTTCTTGTGTAATTTTAGTATAGTTTTGCAGTTTGGTTCTTTGGTATAGAAATGTATATTTTACTTAGTTTAATCAGTCAGAATGCTTCTGTATGTATCTATGCATATTGAGCATCAAACTATTCAGTAGACCTCCAAAGTCCATATTTAGGGTGATTTTTCTTTGTGCGTAAAACGTTGTGTGAGAAATATGGCAAACAATGCTCTGTCACAGGTCTTTGTTCACAGAAGGCAAATTGACAGCAGAGAAAAGTCATTTGCACTATTTTTATTTCGGGTCCGCACGTGCCAGCTGCTTTCGTATATCTGTGCATACTAGACATCAAACTGTTCCATAGACCCTTGGCATCAATATTTAGGGTGTTTTACAATTCTATGTAAGAAATTGGGTGAGATAAATGTGGCCAATTGCAATATTTTTAGGCAATTTTAAGAAATGTAAAAACAGCTGCCTTTATCGCCAAATTTAGGAAAGGTTTGCGGCTTGGTGCTTTGGAGTAGAAAGACATGCATACCCAATTTGGATTCGGGGAAATGTGTACTTTCCGAAAATGTATGGTTTTTAGGGGTGAGCTTACTATTTCTAACTTTGCCCCCTTCAAAATGATGTAAATCTGTTGATTTTGCAGTACCTGAAATGACAGACCATATGGGGGTCTTTGTTTTGGGGCTTCTATATGCCAAGTGCTTGGGTACACCTATACATATTGGGCATGAAAGTGCTTGGAGGATCCCAGGCTTTCATATTTGGGGTGATTTATCTTGATACCTAAAAGTATGTGTGGAAATATGATGCTGCAATGTGGAAATCTTGAGGTGATTTTTGGAAATGTCACTAAATTGCCAAATTTAGGAAAGGTTTGCGGCTTGGTGCTTTGGAGTAGAAAGCCATGCATACCCAATTTGGATTCGGGGGAATGTGTACTTTCCAGAAATGTATGGTTTTTGGGGGTGAATTTACTTTTTCTAACTTTGTCCCCCTTAAAATGAGGTTAATGCATTGATTTTGCAGTACCTGGAAATACATAACTGATAGCTCACATGGGGTGTCTACATTTTGGGGCCTCTATATGCCACATACTTAGGTACACCAATACATATTGAGCATCAAAATGTTCAGTGGACTCCTGGCAATCATATTTAGGGTGTTGTACATTGGTACCTAATGATGTATGAGAGAGACGGTGCTATAGATTGGAAGCTCTGAGGTAATTTTTCAAAACAATTCACCAATATATAAAAATTATAACTTTAGTATAGAATTCCAACTTGGTAGTTTGGCGAACAGAGAAATATTTACCCATTTTTGATTCTGCAGGATCTGTTCTTTCTAATAATGGGTAGTTTTTGAATGTTTGACCTTGAAATCAGAAGCATGCCATTTTGTGGAGCGGTGCTTTGGATATTTGGTAGTGTACTGCTTAGAGATTTTGATCTATAAAAGTGAGAAATCTCCATTAAACGATATATATTTGGTATTGGCGTGTTTGGGAGACACTGAACTTTCTAAATCTACTGTGTTCTCGTTCATAAAATAAATTATGTTTCTGATAGATGCGTTTGTATCATGCAAAACTGTTTTTTTTGTTTTTTTATACACTTAGAAGCCCATATCTTGTTACAGGAGTGGAATTACCCAAATATCCTAGCATATTTAGAAAACTCAGGTTGTCCAAAAAAAAAAAAAAACGATATTTTGTTTTCCTGGGTAAACTAAAAGACCCCCCCAGGAAAGACACTAAAGCGAAAGAGTACAAAATGTCTAAAAACAGCTTGGCAGTAGATGCTCGCATTTAGGACAAAATGGCTGGCGGGAAAAGGGTTAAAGAGGAATTGGTGTTAAAATGTAGATGTAAATGTAAAATGATGTCATGACGCTCTCCAGTGCTCCAGCGTCCACACTGACATGGGTGGTACGCTCGGGGTGGTACACTCGGGCTGGCACTAGGACCGTGCGGCCTAGGGGCACCCACAATCAAAATATGGCCCTACCAAATATCCAATCGCAGCCTTTATTTGGCATCCCCTGGAACTATTTAAATTCTCGTGTTTCTCCCTGCACATTGTTTCATCTCTTTAGGTTTAAACTTTCCCCTATTTACTGGTTGCATGGTTGCTCTATATGATATTTTACCAATATTATATGGAATGGGAAAACATGGTCATTTTATTCCTTATGAGCCAAGAACCGTCTGAATCAGAAATTAGAGAACACAAGATTTCTGTCAAAGGTTTTGAGGACTTTCTGCTCATAGTCAGAAAATGTTATGATAAATTCGTTTTAAATGGATATGTCCTCTGTCACTGGAGCATACATCCTGTTCAGTTGTAATGGGATATTATTTTTGTAGTGACACTAAAGGAATTCACATTTGACTATATTTGTTGAAGTTACAAAGCAGAAGGGCAAAGTTGTGCTATCTCCAAAGAACAATATATTCATTTCTCTTACTTAGGATGCATACTTGTGTGATGTGTTGTTAATATTCGGCGTTATGAATACTATTGATAGTATTCCTCATTCTGTATGTTCTTTTCATGATTGTTGGACGCAGTTACCTAGGTGTTAACAAGCTTCGGCTAGCAATATCAGAGGACCTTCTAATGCTTCCTTAAAGAGTATTATGGATTAATAATACTTTTACTTTAACAAAGACAAAAGATTATACATTAAGGATATATCAACATTCTATGTATGTGAATTTGCAGTAAGCAGTTGCCAGAGCGAGATGAACACAGGTGCGGATATAGTTACACCTCCGGGTTGCTAATGCAAACAGCTCAGATTACTTTGGGCATATTTGGTTTCTCGCATAGACATCCAAATGGCCTTTTTTGGGTTGGTTGGTTTATTTATCTTCAGAAAGCATGGTGCCAGGTTGTGAAAGCATACATATTAACTGGTAACTGAAGGTAATATCAAGAGGAAGATCATGGATAGGTGGTTGCGCAGATTAGATGGAGGTACATTAAAGGGATCAAGACTTGTTTTGATCCCTTGATACTGTTAAATATTGTACAGGCATGGAACCCGTTACCAAGAATGCTTGGGACCTGGGGTTTTCCATAATTAGTTCACAAGAAAATCATTTAAACATTAAACTCAATAGGATGGAGTCTGTAGAAGATGGCCTTCCCATAATTTGGAACTTTCAGGATATAGGATTTTCTGAAAATGGATCCCATACCTGTACTATAAATTCAAAACCTCAGAGACCCCTTTTTAGCCAGAAAAGCAAAGACCCCAGCAAGAGAACACAAAGACAGTGAGATGTATTTTAAATCTCAAAAACAGTATATGTAGTTTTGCAAGCATGCTCTAAATGATGTTGAGGTGCCCAAATTTTGGTTGTTTTGGAATTTTTTTCCAGATTTAATCTGAGAATTTTCTGAATCTAATGCACTGGGTTGCATGGGAAATGAGCATGGATGTAAAGCTCTGGGGCGATCTTGGCCCCTATGATGCCTGAGGCAGCTTGCTGATGCAGCACCCCCGCCAAGGGGGTGGGTTCACAGCTTCAGTGGAGGGGTCCAGGAGGCTAGCACAGATATGTATTTTTCTACTAAGAAATCCACGAGAGGACGGCACTCCGATCAGAAAAACAGGTTTATTAGGAATAAGGAAACTGTGCCCTATGCGTTTCGGGAATCAATCCCTTAATCAAAGGCCTATGATTAAGGGATTGATTCCTGAAACGCGTAGGGCACAGTTTCCTTATTCCTAATAAACCTGTTTTTCTGATCGGAGTGTCATCCTCTCGTGGATTTCTAAGTATGTTGTAGCAGTGGGACGCTGCTGACTGAGCACCTGATCGGAGAGATTGGAGAAGTGAGCTTTGAGCGGTCTCCTCTGCTAGTTTGAATATGTATTATATGTATTTTTCTAGTTGTAAAAAAACTTTAGGGTGGAACTGTTTTCTGGCATGCTGTTGTTTCTCCTACTCAGTAAATGACGGACCTGGATTTGTTTTACATATATACATATATATACCAGGGAGCTGTAATCTGCTTAGATTCATGTCTGATGGCACCTGGGAAATTTCCAAATTTGTCTAGATGTCAGATTTCAAAATGAGAAATAAAAAATGGATTTTAGTGGAGCACCACTATTTACTGTTGCATTTTGAAACAAAACGTTTTATTGCATTAAGGAGTTGTGATATGTGGTAAGCCACGGTGTAGTGAACAATTCACACAATCGGCAAATAATTTGAGGTAGCATACACAAACTTTCAAAGGTCTTTTCTGAAGGAATAGAAGAGAATGTTCAAAGCATGTATCATGTAAAGAATGTTGCTGATTTGCCTGAGAACAGGGGGTATGGTTGATTTGCACAAAAACCAGACAAGATGCCATGTGTGACACAAGGACTAGAGTCCGAGAAGTAGGGGATTTGACTGTAGGTACCTACGGAGGCAGACATGAGTGATGGTTATGTGGAAACAGGACCATTACATTACTGTAAAGTGCAGATAGGCAGATATATGGATACAAGCGGCAGCTAGTATGTGAGTGCTTTCAATCAGAAAACTAGAATTTAAAATGAAAACTTAAAGAATGCAAAATATTTTATGCAAGGTTTGCTAGTGGAAGCAGTTGTGTGAAATTAAATACTAAATAGTAAGGGTTTTTTTTTACACCACAGTTACTATTCGCTATATTACTTATTCACATCTCTCTAGATATACAGGAATAATTCAGGTCCGGAGGCTGCCTACACACAGACCATAGGCTTGGAAAGATAATGACCTTGTTTGTTGTTCTAATTTATTATAATTTCAATTTATTACAGCTAGTAACTACTCATGAGAAAATATGAGAAAATTCTCAGTTAAAGAACAAGTAAACCTTTTTTTTTTCTATCTGTAAATTTGCTCTAAACAGCCCCCCAGATTAATGTACCTTAGTCCCTGCTGCAAGTCTGCTCTGGTTTCTGTGTTATCAGCAGCTTGTTTCCTCTTCTTCCTGGTGCAGAGTGAAGCCCCGCCCCTTAGCTTACTGAGCTGACCTTATCTCTGTGACTAGTCCTGGAGATCATTTGCATACTATGACATAGCAGAGACCAGTGTGTGCAGCACCTTTTGCTTGGGGAAACTAGTTTACTAATGCACACACTGGCTCCCTCTTCCTCTCTATTGTGTAACAGCAGCAAATGGACTGCTCAGTAAACTAAGGGTCTGGGCTTCACTCTGCACCAGGAAGAAGGGGAAACAAGTTGCTGATATCACAGAAACCAGAGCAGACTTGCAGCAGGGACTAAGGTACATTAATCTGGGGGGCTGTTTAGAACAAATTTACAGAAAGAAAAAGAAAAACATTTACTTTTCCTTTAAGTGAAGCCAAGTGATACAGATAGTGTTCTATTTGAGATTCACTTGGACACAGGCATCTTCATTCTTCTGGTGTTATGAAATTTCACTCTACTCCCAAGGTTCCTTCTGACCATGTTTCTCTTCTCAAGCAATATTGACTGCATTTTTTTTTACAGTTTCTGTCTCATTACAAGTTACCTCCTTGCACTGCTCAATCCAATCCATTCAAGCCTATTCTGTCTACATGCATATTCACACATTACCCCTTATCTCTGGAATGCATTACCACAGCACAATCATCAATCTCCTTTCATAACCACCTTCAAACTCCCCCCTTACAGAAGTTTCAGCTCCTCAAAGCACTTAAGTAATGTCTCCAGAATTACACTTGTGTTATGAATCACCACACTACAAATTCTCTTTAGTTATCCAGGCATAAGCTATTTCTACTGTTACCTTTGATACATTGAAAAACGTCTATCATATCAGGTATATGAACATTTATTTTATACGGGCAGGTGTTAAGCACTGGGCTCAGTTGAACCTCCTTGTGTTGCATCACATGTAAAAGCCAACACAAAATGCACATACAATAAGCTAAACAGCCTTCAATGCTGCCAATAGCTAAAATATGTCTTTTAGATAGATCTACCTAGATGTACCTAGGGGTCCCAAACTCTCCTCTCCCTATAAACGTATTAGTTAATATTAATATATAGGTATGGAACCAGTTTTCCAGAATGCTTGGGACCTGGGTTTTTTTGTATAACAGTTTTTGATCTTCACACCTTAATTGCTGTATATCTTGGTTTGAATCAAGTACAAGGTACTATTCTATTATTACAAAGAAAATTGGAATATTTTTAAAAAAATTGGATTCATTGGATAAAATGGAGTGTATGGGAGATGAAAATCCTGTTATTTGGATCTTTATGGATAACGGGTTTCCGGAAAATGGATCCCATATCAAAGTGTTTTGTGAGGATAAATCTTGCCTTTACTGGGGAGAGAGGGACAAAGGGAGAATTTGTCAACCTGAAACATTGGCTCCTACAGGTCAGCTATAGCTTCAATAACTGGGCTAAAAGCCTTGCATCAGATGTTTGTGCCATACCTGTCATTGACATTGACTACACTGATTAATAGGATATGAAACAAAACAGCTGGAAACACAGCAAAAAAATAAATAAATAAATAAAGATTTATCCATGCCTTTGTCCAAGGTTGCCGAGGCCACAAGAATTTTGCTGCTGTGTGCACCAGGTGTTAAATGTCCATTGACCAGCTACATTGCAGTAGCACATTCATCATAAATAATCCCCTGCAGTAGCATGTAATATTTATAGGTTGTGTATATATGTGACTAACAGGTCAGCACCTTCGAGACTACACTCTACTAAGCACTAGATCACTTACAGGCAAAGTTAAATGGACAAGCATTCTCTTGCATTCTATTGCCTCAGTTACATTGTTGTCTTTTCCCCTGTACGACAATGCAATGGGTGGCACCTCTTGCTTTCATGTCATTAACCATGCATGGGTATATATGGAACCATTAGTCTTGACCATTGGAGAAATAAAGGTGGTTACATCTTCTAGTTTTCTAGCAGTTGGCTATGATTTGGCTATACGTATGAATGGCCAGTTAGGCACCTACCAATTCAAGATAATCTGATGATTTGATGACACTGTTGATGGAAATGATCAAGTTTTTTCAGTCCAGATAGACCAACTACAATTCTATTGGATCACGACAGATGCTTAAGCAGCAAACCTTCAAATTATTGGCCCACATGGGTACATCTATTAAAGGGTGAATTGTTGTTTTTTTTTTTTTTTTTTTAGAAAATTTGCCAAAATATTAATTTGTACGACAACTTAATAAAAGGCAAGGCTAGAGAACTTTCACCAAGTCTATTTCACCAGGTTGTGAATGACTGAATGATTATTTAATTCCAAAAAAGGCATAAAAAAAAGACAAAACGCTGTCATTTTTATATAAAACTTGATTATATTTACAAGCTCTAACTGTTTAAAATATCTTGTTTACACTTTAACATTTAGGAGCTTATTTAATTAAGTCCAATTTTTTGGTGGGTTATCAAACCCACAAGGGTGTTAAAAGTCTGAAAAACAAGTACTCAACCCCAGACCTGCTGAGTTCATGTAGAAATCAATGGCACATATCCCGATGGTATACTTATCTGCGCTGGGTTTACGAAAAAGTCTCGGTATTCGCCCATCATACCCGAAAATTTTTTCCAAACAAGAAATTTTCGGAAAATTTGTTGATAAATAAAGGGAAAAAAAATCTGTGTGGATTTGGTCGGAGTAGTTTTCAGAAAATTCTGAGAGATTTCAAGGTCAAGTTAATGAAGTTTCACTACATGTAGATAGAAAGTAACGTTAAAAAAATTCACTAAAATCTTTGTGCTAAACAGTATGCCAGCGTTCTTTTGCTGAGACAACATTATTTTATTGAGAATGCAAATTTGCCACAAACTATAAGGACATCTCCAAAGCAAAAATTTGCATTTGCCCCATAGCATTTATCCAGACAGACACAAATAAGATCACCTAGTGCACCTGAAGTATTGAGGATGCATTCTGATCACCCCCTAACCTGTTGATAGTCCCTACAAAAAAAAACATTGATTTTCTTACAGTTCTTTGTGTGGATGCCCCAACTGAAAGCAATGTATATTATTGACCATATGAATAAGATATGAGGTATGGGATCAGTTATCCAGTAACCGTTTATCCAGGAAGCTTTGAATTACAGAAAGGTTGGCTCCCATAGACTGCATTTTATCCAAATAATCCAAACTTTAAAAAATGAATTCCTTTTTCTCTGTAATTCTAAAACAGTACCTTGTACATGTTACAGACTAAGATATAATTAATCCTTATCAGAGGCAAAATCAGCCCATTGGGCTTTTGTATTGTTTAAATGATATTTTAGTAGACAAATTCTGCAGATCTAAATAACTTAAAGATATGTTACCCGAAAAAACCCCAGGTCTTGGGCATTCTGGAAAACAGGTTTCATTCCTGTACCTGAATGAATAAAATACTTTATTCTGTGTTGGTAAACCTGGATAATGCACTAACTGGGGGATTCTATAGATGGCAACAGAGAAGTAGTTTCCAAAGCCTGTGGCTGCATCAATAATCTAGGCACCCCTAATATTTACCCTAGTTGCCCACAGTGCTGTTTCTAATGCAGGAGTGGTCTGAGGCAGCCCCTGCAATGCCGACTCCCTCGCCCCTCAACTCTTATTTTTTTTCTGTGCTGGAGGGGATTGGGGGGGGTTTCAAATGTACCAGAGAGTTTTTTGCTGCCGAAGGTACTTTGCTTGGTGCTACCACCTGAGGCTAGTTTTTCAAAGCGCTTCATTTACGCAGCATCCCTGGGGGCCCAATTTATTTAAATCCAGACCTGGGTCTGTTGACATTATTGCAGTTTGCAGTCTTTTTTGTTTGCTACTATTGCAGATACATACACAGGGTGAATATAAAATGTTAGTTCTGCTGATCAACCTAGTCATTTTATGGCATTTTTATTTTTATTAAATTATCCAACAATGTCAACTGCATTTTGAATTTTTGGCTTATCTGCTTTAAAGTACAGCTTTCATCACAAAATAGCCCCTTTGCTCAAAGTTAGGAAATACTGTTAACAATTTGGGAAATTCCTTCCTGTTGTCAGCCCAGCATTCTTCCTCTAAGTGCATCCACAAGAGACTATGGTGTTTTTAACCAAAGGTTTCACATCTGCTCTGCCCATCAATAAGTTCACACTACAAGCAGCATCCAGAGCCTGTTGGCACCCTCTCATCTGCTCTGAGAGATAATGAGAAAGGCTCTCATTAAAGGATCAGGAAGATGCAGACAGTTTAATCATTCCTTTGAATTTAATTAAGCCTTTCTGAATAGTTGGTAAAAGCAGGATTCCACTGGGTTTTGACCACAAAGGCACATGAAAAGCAGGGGGAGCAGAATCCTGGATGGACAAAACAACTGGTTGATAAGATGAAAAGAATAACAGAACTGTCAGGGGAAAGTGAACATTTATTGATCCTATCTCTGAAAGTCAAGGTGAGTTTTTACTGAAGAATTGCAAAAGCTCTTCTGTTGCAGTACACCCATAACATGGCTCTGACTTAAACAAACAAAACAAACATAAAACTAATGGGTAAACCCAACATCTATGAATTTTTTAAAGGGATCCTGTCATTTTTTC
>CM044446.1:18844059-18899921 GCA_024363595.1 Xenopus borealis | reverse complement strand
TATCTAACCCCATGTCAGATTTCAAAATGAAATATAAAAAAATCTGTTTGCTCTTTTGAGTGCAGTGCAGAATTCTTCTGGAACAGCACTATTAACTGATGCATTTTGAAAAAATTTTTTCCCATGACAGGATCCCTTTAAAGAGACTAGGCTCAATTTATGAAAGTGGGATTGCCAGTGTCTGAGCTACCTCCAGGTGGATGTAGTATTGGCTAAGAGTCCCTAACATGACCTATGTGGATACTATTTTCAAGTTAATAAACTCATTTTTTGGTTAACCTTTTCTGTGCAATCAAAATGCACGCAAATCCAATAATTATTCAATACCTTACTTACATTATAGAAAGTGTGTGATAGGACACAAACATTAAAAGTATAGTTCACCTTAAAAGTATCATTCCAATTAGATATACAGTATTAATCTATTTATGTGTTTTTTAATTATTGCTTTATTCAGTGTTCTAATTTACTGTATACAGCATAACAGCAAACGATAATGAGAGCTGACGTCCTTGTATAAGGAGCCCTCTTGCTGGTGATAAATGACAAAACCTAATATGCTTAACACAAGATTGGTATGCTTTTAAGGTCAACAACATATTTAGTGATACAAGGTGGAAAGCCTCTGCATAACTGGGTAAAAACAATTGGCCCTGTAGTTTTTGAGTAATTAATATCAGAGTTTTCAATTGCATTACAAACTCTCTAGTTCCTAGTTCAGTTTGTCTGCCAGGAGTTACAGCAAATAAAACTAATCTGTAATTTATCTTAGAGGCAACATGGCAGGAATTAATCAGACCTCTGCTGATAAATGAAAGACTACAAGCCTGAGCCTGTGTCCCTTAATAATACACAGCTGGCTGCTCATTCTTATCCATGCTCCCTTGGCACCTCTTTCTGGTCTCTGCTCAAGCTCCACACATCGATCATCATGCCTCTCCACCAAGTCTGAAAACTTCCTTGTGTTGCACATGACAATGGGATGTTTCCAGCTCCAGAGAAACCCCTTACTGCAGCGAATGATGCCAGTTACACTTACACCTGTAGTCTATTTCATATTAACTTTTAGCTCAGTATGGTTGCCATATTAGTCGTACAGTAGTTCCCTCAGGTATCTTTATACAGACGTAGGGTTGTCACCTGGCCGGTAAAAATGTGGGTTGATCACAATGTTATTAACAGGGGGAAAAGATAAATGTATAGAAAGGCCGCTATTTTTCTCCAGAAAAGGGGGCAACCCTACACAGATACTGCCATAAGCCAAACCTCTCTACATTTTTTATTTAAAATCAGGACTTTTAGGTAACGACAAACTTCAAGTACTTTTCAGGTCCAACCTTTTTTGGAACTGTGACTGTCCCAGGGAGGTTAGATGGTTCAGAAGTATATTAAACACCATCAAAATTTGCCAGTGAAAAACTTATTGGAAATTTAAGGAAGATGAGGGATACGCGAGTGAGATAGATGATGACTAGGCCTAGAACTAGGTTTCATTTTTGAGCCATAGTCTTATGGCTTGGGAAGCAGTCATTTATATACAAATATTAATTCATTTTCATTTTTCAAACTGCTCAGTAAAATGTATTGGTTACTATGAGTTATAGGACCTTTACAAGTACCAACAGTGTTTTTGAATAACTTCTCAAAGACAATCAAGTGCCACCTGTACCTCCCCCACGTCTTGGCTGGCCACTTAAACAGATTTGGCATCCACTGGCACACCATGTGAGCTCTGAAGAGCTCTAGATAATATTTTGAATGTGGATTAACTTAAGGCCCCCATACACAGGCCGATAACAGCTGCCGACAGACCGAGTCGGCAGATTATTGGCCTTGTGTGGGGCCCTCCGATTGGCTTCCCCATGCAGGGTAAAAAAATCCAGCATCTGTCTGTTGATGCAGTCCCGCGATCCAACCACCCATATTGCCTCCATTCTAATCCGATCTTTGGGCCCTAGGGCCCATGATTTGATCAGCCCGATATTGCCCACCTCAATATTGGGGAGAGATCAGCAGGTTTGGTAACATTGCCAAAGGAGCAGATCTCCCTGTGTATGGCCACTAGTTATGGGCAAATTTATTCGCCAGTCGCGAATTCCCACGATTCACCGCCGGTAAAAATTTGCCTGGTGAAAATTCGCTGGCATAAAAAAAAAAAATTGACGCGTCGAAAAAAAACAAATGAGATGCGGCTCATTTCGCTGGAAATTTGTGAATTATTCGGCAAAACGGGATAGATTCGCCCATCACTACTGCCCACCTTTAGTGGAGAAGAGCAACCAAAGATAAAATAATATACAAAGAAATATACAAGAAAGAAAAGCCAGCAGCAGCTGTGATCAAGGTTCCTACAGAAGCTGCTTAATGGGCTAAAAGGGATACTATTAACACATAACTATTATAATACTATTATTTTTTTTGCACAAGCTTTAATAGTGTTATGTTCTTTTCTGTCGCATTAGAAATTCCAATTTCCCATATTTTAATAGTTTAAAACTTCAGTGCTTCTGTTTACTCTCAATTTAGCATTCTTATCTCTTTTATTGTCATTGTTAAATCAACCATAGGCATTTCTAAGCACTGCAGTGAATGGTAATGAGCCTTTTAGATAAAGGGTAATTGATCCTGTTTGGCCTTTTGGGACAGTGGCTCTGGTACTGAGTGCATATCGAGAATTCCTGCCATAAATCAAAACAAGAAATAGAAAAAAAATCATGAGTACAAGGAAACAGATTCCTCCATGCAAACATAAAAACTATACCATAAAAACAAACTATAGTATAATTAATGGAGGATTGGAGGTAATAAAATTTGCAAATTTTTCTAGTGGTCTAGTAACCCGTAGCAGTCAATAAGCAGGGAGCAGTAATTGGTCAACTCTTTGAAAACAAGCTTCTAATTGGTCGCTAAGGGTTACTAGACCTAGGCTAGCTTTGCCCCTAGTTTTCAGGCAGAAGTAAACACTTTTAATTATCCTGACAATATTCCCTTCACCATACTGGAGCTTGAAAACACCTGTATTATGAACAAAGATATTTATGTGAGTAAATACATAATTGTTCCTAGTAATTCTAGCACCTTTAATACCCCTGTTTGCTTTGCAGTCACTGACATTTCCACAAATGTGTTGTTTTGATTATGGAGGCAGACACAAATCTTAACAGCTATCCCAGTGGGTCCCTCCTAACTCCACAGCTTCTTCTTCTATTTATTCCTTCTCTGTTCTTTCAGCTGAATGTGGCATTTGATGAAAAAGGTGGAAAAGTAAAAAAAAAAAATCCAATCCAAACGGTTAAAAACCCAGAGCAAAAACAAATCAAGATGCTATTTTTAACCACCAATTGACAGTTTTTATTTTGTTCAGTTTTCTAGCTTTTGATAAATAACCCTCGTAGAAGGAGCTGCCCAGCGAGCTACAATGCCTGTATAAGGATATGAGCAATGGAGAGAAATTGACTCTGATCTGTCTCTCCCCAGTGAGTTTGCCAGTGCTCATAAATACCAGGTCTGTTCTTCGCCAGTTCTCTGTGTACATTCTAATTGAATGCCCAGGGTCTGCATGTGGGGAAGACAAGGAACTGGAGTTTTGAAATATAGGATAATGTATGGATTATATACCTATTACTGTTAAATATAAGAATGTTTGTAGTGAAAGAGGAAATCATCATGCTGGTCACCGCTGGTCATTATTAGTGATGAGAGAATCTGGGGCGTTTCGCTTTGCCGAATTTTTCACGAATTTCCCGAGAAATTTGCAAAATGGCTAAGAATCAGCGAAAATAGCGAAATTGGAAGTTCACGAAAAATTCATGAAATTCGAACTACTTCACTATAAATTCTGGAATTTCAAGCAATTTCACTATAAATTCATTAATTTTTAACGATTTCACAAAATTCATGAAATTCGAAATTTTTCACTATAGATTCGTGAATTTCGTATGTTTTCACTATAAATTAGTGAATTTCGAACAATTTCACGAAAAATTTGTGAAAATCTCTGGCGAATTTTCACGAATTTATTCGCCAGCGACAAATCCCGGGAATTCGCCGCAAATTCGAGCTAGATTCTATTAACCATTTGAATTTTGCTTAGGGGAAAACATTTTAAGTACTTTATAAATGTATGTTTTATACAATAAATAATAATTTATGAAGGGTGTATACATTTGCTGTTATTGTTTCCCTTAATGCAGTTTCCCCGCAGTGCCAAGAATGGTCGGAGCCTTTAATGAGGAGGCAAAAGACCACTGATGAGTAGTGATGGGCGAATTTATTCGGCAGGGGCAAATTTGCGGCGAATTCCCGCGATTCGCCGCTGGCGAATAAATTCGTGAAAATTTGCTGAAAAAAACGAGTCGCACGCCGAAAACGACGCGACGCATCGACACGTCGAAGTTGACACGCGCGTCAAAAGCGTGCAGCGACTCGTTTCACGCATTTTTTGCCAATTCACCAAATTTCTCTGGAAATTCGCAAATTTTTCGGTGAAGCGAAACTGGTGAGATTCGCCCATCACTACAGATGAGCCTTGGTAGATTCACCACCACCAGTAATAGAAAAAGAAGACCTTTGCGGGACCCTCACTATGGTCCACATCCAACCTTTGACTCTTCAACTGTTGTAAACTACAATACTCAGTAAGCAATTTCCATCAGCTGGTGATAGTTCCTGGAAGTTTGGTAACACTGTTGAAAAGTGTTGCTGTTGTACTTTTGTACCTGCTACCTAAAGACTATGCTTCTTTCATTAGGGCTGTCACCACTGCCTCTATAAAATCTTTTGGTGTGCACAGTGTCGGACTGGCCCACCAGAATACCAGGAAAACTCCCGGTGGGCTGAGGTGTCAGTGGGCCCTCATACTGCTAAACTTTTGGCCTATTTCATGGCCATTCCCTATTTCTATGAGAACAAAGAGGCTAAATAGATGGAATAATTGATTATAGTATGTCAAGGAAACAAACTAGGAGAATAGAGGTTGATTGAGGAGATGAAGAATATTAGTACTGAGAGTGGCCCCCTGGTCTAAGGTTTATGGTGGGCCCCGGTCTAAGGTTTTTGGGTGGGCCCCTGGTGTCCCAGTCCGACACTGGGTGTGCATGAAACGGAGCCAGGCTAAGTCGAGTGTAAGCACTCAAGGCAAGGGTAGCTATCTGCTCCCACCATGATCCTAGCACAACCCACTTGAAACAGGACATGGAGCAGGTGATACAAAAAGGGTGCCATTCAAACAGTATGTTGCTGCACATACCACAAACAGATTTAAAGACAACTGTCATTGTGCATTATGAACAATATTATAGAGTGCTTTAAAGGTTCACTATTACTTTAAAACGCTTTTCCAAAAAACAGCTGCTCCCTAGGTAGGTGCCCTTGCTGTCTATGCATAGTTTCAGCCCTGGAACAAGCTGAAGATGAAGAAATTACATGGCTTTCTCACAATCTTCCTTCCTCCATCCCTGGTTCTTTGGAGCCCAAGGCCAATGGCACTGCTCTCTGATACGCCTAAATAGCTTTGCATGCACCCTCAGTATTTCCATCTGAACATTTCAACAGATTAACCTCTCTCATGTTAAACAGAAATAAATTAAACAACTGGGAAGGACAATATAAAAATTTTAATTATTTTTTGACATCTTATTTATTTTTTATTTATCTTGGAAAAACTGAAACACAATTTTATGCTTGAGATCTGCTGGCTTTCATAAAGCTCCATGATATTCACTGGAGTGTTTTTTCATTGATTTTCTTTTGTTTACTTCCTTAATACTTAATTCTTTCCTGCATCAATCCCCAGCAGGTTTAAATGCAGGGGCAATCGGCTGCTCATAATGACAGTAGCGATCTTGCTGCTGGTCAATGATCAGGGCAAACTGTCAGATGGAGCTGCACTTGTGATGATTTCTGGATGGAGAGCTAAAAATAGAAATTATTCGCAATAGGTAAGACATCCTGTAAACAGAGTTTTAGGGATCTGTCACTAAGGAAAATGTTGTAGCTGAGATCATCTGCATTCTCCACGGACCACAATAATGACAGTCCCCCTATTGGCTAGCAACACATAATGATGCGTCTTTTGCTATGAATACAGTACACAAGCATTACAGCAGACATATGCTGAAAGCACAGAGATGCAGAAATGTTCTAAGGAAATATGACCAGGGTCAGACTGGGGGTTTCGGGTCCCACCAGGACTGCTGTCCAGGGCCCCCTCAGCCTCCCCCATGTCCCCTTTCTGTGGTGTCGCACTATCCCCTGCTGCAGCGCCCGTGCCAGTGCACATGCGCATAAGGCGCCGACGCACAGAGTGACCAACCCTGAATAGCACTGATGCAGTTGGCCTGATAAAGTTTTAAAAATGATTGGTGGCCACAACTTTCCCTCGATTGTTATAGTTTATACAGGAACAGTGGTCAGCTCCATGTTGTAGCTCCCACCCTTTCCAGCTATATTCAGGTGATCCCAGTGGTGGCCAATAAAACGGCAACTATAACCTTGAAAGCAGCAAGTAAGTTACAGGCAAAACTTGTGTAAAATGTTTAATGAATAGAATTCTTAAAGGGATACTGTCATGGGAAAGTATCAGTTTTCAAAATGCGTCAGTTAATAGTGCTGCTCCAGCAAATTTCTGCACTGAAATCCATTTCTCAAAAGAGCAAACATGGGGCTAGATATATAGTCAATTTCCCAGCTGCCCCAAGTCATGTGACTTGTGCTCTGATAAACTTCAATTACTCTTTACTGCTGTACTGCAAGTTGGAGCGATATCACGCCCTGCCCTTTTCCCCCCAACAGCCTAACAACAGAACAATGGGAAGGTAACCAGATAACAGTTCTCTAACACAAGTTAACAGCTGCCTGGTAGATCTAAGAACAGCACTCAGTAGTAAAAACCCATGTCCCACTGCGTACTAGTCAGTTACATTGAGAAGGAAAAACAACTGCCTGCCAGAAAGCAGTTCCCTCCTAAAGTTCTGGCACAAGTCACACGACCAGGGACAGCTGGGAAATTGACAATAATAAAAAAAATCTGTTTTCTCCTTTGAGAAATGGATTTCAGGGCAGAATTCTGCTGGAGCAGCACTATTAACTGATGCATTTAGAAATTTTTTTTTTTTTTCCCATGACAGTATCCCTTCATCCTTTAAGGACAAGGGGTACATGTTATGAATTGTGTTCCACTGATGTGATCTCCGTTTAATGGGTACACTGATAATATGCATTTATCGGACCGGCCTTATTTAAAAGAGGTTGAATGTTGTAGACGAGAGATGAGAAGAAATGTAAGGCCCATAAAGGATGGGATCAGAAGGGAAGGTAAATGGTGCTATTGATCAGTTCTTGCAGACAGGAGCAGACTGGGCTAGGTGTGAAAAGAAACAGTACAGTGTTCTTGGCTCATGTAAGGGCTTTGACCTTAAATACTGCTCTGGACTGAATCTGCCATGTAACATTCCATGCTTATCACACAATCAAGCTCTGCTGATCTTGGCACATAATAACAGAAGCAAGAGGTGAGCATATGAATAATTACAGATATACATGATGATTATATGATGATTTCAAAGTTTAAGATAAAGAGTTTACTTTACTACTATAGGTGCACTTACCCATAGAAACCAATTAGATCTTTGCTTTTGTTATTTAAAAATAAAACAAAAGCTGATGGGTTGCTACAGGTAACTGCAAAATAGTGCAGCATAGCATGTGTCAGTCATTTGTACTAAATGATACATGTGGAATATATATTAAGTAGTGATGGGCGAATTTTTTTGGCAGGCACGAATTTGCTGCGAATTCCCACGATTCGCCTCCGGCGAATAAATTCGCTAAATGCCAGTGATAAAACTAGACGCATGTCAAAAATGGCGCGACGTGCGCTGAAAATGGTGCGACATCAAAAAACGTGACTCGTTTCGCGAATTTTTAGGCAATTCGCGAATTTCCAGCGAAACGGGATGGATTCACTGCATAAGTAAGTGATAATAGTATAAAACAAGTCATACATCAGATTGAATTTCTGTTTATAACAAAGATATTGATGCTATTGTTCCCCTTGACAAAAAAGTATTCTTTTCTCTATCAGGTTTAAATTTTACCTCCCTTGGTACATGTAGTTTTATCTCTCTCCTGGGAAACAATATTGTCCAAAGTTCCCACATACTGTATAGCTGAAAATCTTGTCCCATTACAGTAAAGGAAGAGTGAAAGGCAAATGGAATTTTGCTGCAATTCTCTCCTAAAAGCATGTCTATCCACATTTACCCACAGAAATCACGCTTTCACATGTCATTGCCAACGAATATAATGGGAAGTTATCTGTTGCAAGTTTTGGCCACTTGCCCCTACAGAAACAAAAACAAAGACACAGACTGCCATATGTGTCATTGCCCTAAAGTTCAAATTGCACGGGTGACTTTTCCCAGCTGATTTCCCACCATGCATAAGCCAACCAAATATCAATATAATAGCCTTGTGTGCTTTTCTGAGAACTAATGTATCTGGTATATGACAGTGGAAAGTCCTATTTGTATACAGTATGTCATTAACAGTGCTCACCCATGCTTTCATCTGTAAATGTATACACCATTTTTAATGGCTAACCGTGCACTGGCAATCTCTCTCTTTGTCTACAAATTTGGCTGGTCAACTCTAGATTGTGGGTCAGACCGAGCACTGGCACAAGGGTGCTTCTAGCAGCTGGTCAATGCCAGAGCATGGTTTCCACTGATCTGTGTACAAATTTTGCCTATATCTGCCATTCAGCCTTTAAAACAAGGAATGATTTACAGGTGTCTGTTAATGGACTGGGTCTTAAAGAGCTCCCTGCTTTCTCACTAGAGCATCTGAGCACTGTTGGTACTACAATTTGTGTAATTATTTTTATAGGCATACCATGTCCTGGCAACGTTTATCTTTATTTTGTGCACAAATATTGGCTTCTTATTTTTTATAGTAGCTGGTTGACTCCAGGATGGTTGGACTTGGTTAGACCAAGAATGGTTAGAAGTGATGGGCGAATCTGGGGTGTTTTGCTTTGCCGATTTTTTTGCGAATTTCTCAGGAAAAATGGCGAAAAATTTGTGAAACGCTGCTGGCGTCTTGTTTTGGAAATCGTCTGTCTGTTTTCGGATACCGACAAAAATGCTCAGGCATGCAAAAAAAAGGGCGCCAGCGTAGGAAAAAAGGGACGCCCGCGTCTGTTTTAATTTTTGTTTCATAAATCTATTAGTTGGCAGCGAATCACGGGAATTGGCAGTGAATTTGTGCCAGGCATCACTAATGGTTAGACTTGTTTAGACCAAGAATTGTTAGACTTGGTTAGACCAAGAATGGTTAGACTTGGTTAGACCAAGAATAGTTAGACTTGGTTAGACCAAGAATGGTTAGACTTGGTTAGACCAAGAATAGTTAGACTTGGTTAGACCAAGAATGGTTAGACCTGGTTAGACCAAGAATGGTTAGACCTGGTTAGACCAAGACATGGTTAGACAAAGCTCTTGCATAAGTGTACTTCTAGCAGCTGGTCAACTTCACACTGTGGGTTGGCACTGGCGATTTGTTTCTGTATCTGCAAATTTAATCAAGTTAAACTGAAATGTAAAGTCAACATGACTAGATGAATGAAAGTGAATCGGCAGAGCTGTATAATGTAAAACACCAACCTATGTACCTTGGCCATACACCAGCAATGTGTGTTGCACGCCTGGTCCCCTTTTTATGGACTGTGGGTGGGCAGATATTGGTTCTTTTTGAGTGTAATGTTATTGACTGGCAGTTTAGTCTAAATCATGTAAATATTCTGTTTTAAAGTTTTCAATAAAAACCCTGATCTTGCTCCCTTCTCTGCCCTCTGTTGATAGGATGACACGTCCAACCACCAGAAGCATGTGCACAAAGGTGCATGAACATGTATTCCAGCTTCTACTCTGCTCACTCATAAAGAAACTATATTCTCTGTAAAATATTGCAAATGCCTTACAGTCTTTATCCCCCCCTTTTCCTTTTATAGCATGACCCACATTTACCACCAGGTAAATTCTCTTGACAAATGTGAATTACATTATATCAGTTTAATTAAATGTCAAGCTTTATAAAGGCAGTCTTGGCCTGTTCTTCAGGCAGGTGGTAAATTAAAGAAGCATTATATTAATAAGTGAAAGTGGCATGCTCAAAAAAAAGTCACTAATGTATAAAGAACACAGGGAAGCTTTGGATGTCCCATTATTTGAAAAAAAATAAAATAAAAGGGTTGTCGTACAAAGTTCACAGAGCGGTTGGCCTACATATTATTGAGCAGACTCTTCCATATTAATTTGTATTCACTAAAACATGAGGACAAAGACAATTTCCTTTTTTCATGATGCCATTGAAAAAAGCAGTAGGTGCCCTTCTCTGCCAATAGGAAGGTGACAGATAACACAACTAATAGAAGTAGGCATGTACCATGTAAGGCAACCCCTACACCTGGGAATGGGGAGGATGCTCAAGAACAAATGTGCTGTCACACAGCTTGGAATCTGACAGCTGGCAGAGACACTTTAATTTTGGGTCCCTGATGCTGATCACTGCCTCTGCAGCAAACCAAACATCGCATTGGTTATTGTAGTCCTCCAGAGATGCTCTATAGCTACACGTCAGTGTGCCATAAGGACAACACTTCTTATAGGAAGCACCAATCCCCAATTCCAGATATTTTTCATCAACGCCATTTATCTAGAGGACAAAGACATTTTTAAATGTGCGATAGCAATCACAGCATCACAGTATAATTTCTGTCTTATTGATATTTATGGGGGAAAGCAATGGTGATTCATGGCAGCGTTCATTCGCATCTGTAAATTTAAATATGCTGTATGCAAACAATAACATTGCCCTCTTATCTTATTATCTATGTATAGTGAAATAAATCCATCATAAACAAGGTATATTCTCCTTAGAGGCTGTAAAAGAAGGGAAGGAAGCCAGAGAAGGGAATGAAAGATAAGCTCATTACAGGGAATTGATCACAATTAGTCCTGTAATCGGGGTTAATCTACGCTGTGTTTGGAGAGCTGTTAATGAGTGATTACTTATCTATGAGCTTATCCCTGCATGAACAAATGAATGGGATTACAAATGAATGCCTGGCAACATCTGCAAGCCTCCCTATTGGGAGGGTGCAGACAAATATAGATTTTGAGTGTGAGTGGGAGGATTCACCTGACCTCCTGTGCTGCCACAGAATCACGAACAGCTGATATTACAATTAGGGATAATTGGGAAAAATACAATTTTATTTGTTCTCCAAGGTAATCCTTGAATCTCATCTTGTAAAAATATATATTTATGCCTTTGAATAATTCGGAGACGAAAATAAATAAAACAAAAAACCCTGCAGTTATAGTCTCAGATGAAATCAGCCGAGAACTCTCTGAATAATGATGTTTTAACTGGAAGTTGGGCAACCCTGTCCATTACATTCAGTCAGTTCTATTTATTATTAAAGATAATCTTTCCCAGTAAAATTAGATTGTTCTTTTAAAAAATATAACTAAGATATCATTTCTACTGCTGCAATGTAGTAGAGAGAGGTGCCAGTCTGTTCAGCTTGTTCACATACATACTGTAGCAAGGAAGGGGTAGTGGATCTGTTATCTGGAATTAGCTATCCAGAGAGCCATATTTAAGCACCTTGTTTTTTTAATTTCCTTTTTTTCTTTATTAATAAAACAGTACCTTATACTTAATTGTAAGTAAGCTGTTTAAATTCATGTTTGTGACAAGGGCACTTACACATGGACGTTTTTACCTGCGCTCCCCTGCGTTCCGTTTTGCTGCGTTCAGCCACAGGGGAGCGCAGGTATAGACGCACTCAATTATTTTCAATGGGGCTTACTCACACAAACGGATGTAGGTGCCGAACGCAGGAAAAATGCAGCATGTTGCGTCTGAACCTGCGTTTGGCCCCTACATGCATTCATGTGAGTACAGCCCCATTGAAAATAATTTGCGGCTGAACGCAGCAAAACGGAACGCAGGGGAGCACAGGTAAAAACGCCCGTGTGTAAGGGCCCTTATACTGCGTTATAGAATGTCTATTTTTTTATTATACCATACCCTTATACCCATACCCATACCATATATCTGACCAACCCCAGATCCCAAGGATCCCAGATTATAGATCACATACAGTAGCTGTAAAAGTAAGACAATTTACAAAATAAGCGGAAATATTACTCTGGAGTTTTAATCCCCACCCTGACCCCAGGCAATCATGCAGCATTTGGCTAGCCATAGCCAAAAAAAAAAAGTATATTTCTGATCAAATGTTATAGGTTAACACTCTGGAGTAATATTCGGTTTTTAATACACAGTGGGTAACACTGCTTACAGCATATTAATTGAATGCTCAGGAACATAGGCCTGCTGCTGCTGCCAAAACACTGTGTGCTAAGAGCTTTACATTTATTACAAGAAGTTCAAAAAATATGCCTATTAAAATGTCATACAGGGAATGGTTGTGCCAAGCTGAACCCATCAATACAAGTGACTTGCAATAAAAGAGCAAGTACTAGCCTATATTCCACCATGGGATGTCCTTTATATCATAGGCACATGCTGCAAGCATGTGTGCGCCATTCTAAAGAAGGACTAAATTCTCCTTTGCATTCTCCAAAGATTAATGTAGGTACAGATAAAGCACGTTTAATCTGTACACTTATATTGTCTACTCTGGGATCTTATATTGGAATCTGGGGAGTTTCACTTTGCAAAAAGGAAAAAATTGGAAAATTGATGAAAAATTTGTGAAATTTTAACGTTTTCACTATAAATTTGTGAAATGTACCCGTTTTCACTATAAATTGCGTGAATTTTGAACTATTTCACAAAATTCATGAAATTCAAACATTTTCACTGTAAATTCATGAATTTCAAACATTTTCACTATAAATTCGTGAATTTCGAATGTTTTCACGAAAAATGAGTGAATTTCGAACGTTTTCACGAAAAATTTGTGAAAATCAGAAATTGATGTCGGCGAATTTTCAAAGCCATTTTGCGAATTTATTCGCCGGCGGCGAATCGCAGGAATTCGCAACGAATTCAAGCTAGGCGAATAAATTCGCCGGTCACTACTGCCCATCAAAGTCAAAATGAAACTGGGGCAAAATGAAAACATGGGAGCTGAAAGTGTTTGCATTGCTGTGCTTACTCTGCAAAGTCTAGCTAGAATACTAGCATCTGTATAGACACACCAATTGAATCATGTGGGGTAGTGTCTTACTGGACCAGGTGAGTAATCTGAAACAAGTGAATGGCTTTTGTGTTAGACAAGCGTAAGGGCCTTTACACACAGGCATTTTGGACCCCTGCGTTGCGTTTGGCTGCGTTCAGCCGCAGGGGAGCGCAGGTCTAGACGCACCTCATTCTTTTCAATGAGGTTGTACCCACGAGTTGCGTGTAAGTGCCGAACGCAAGTTCAGACGCAACATGCTGCATTTTTCCTGCGTTTGGCGCCTACATGCGTTTGTGTGAGTACAGCCCCATTGAAAATAAATGAGTACGTCCATACCTGCGCTCCCCTGCGGCTGAACGCAGCAAAACAGAACGCAGGGGAGCGCAGGTAAAAACACCCGTGTGTAAGGGCCCTTACAGACAAGCATTTTTTACCTGTGCTCCCCTGTGTTCCAGTTTCATGCATTCAGCCGCAGGGGAGCGCAGGAGTAGACGCACTGAATTCCTTTCCATGTGGCGGTACTCACACAGACGCATGTAAGCACCTAACACAGGTAAAAGGCAACATGCTGCATCCCAAACTGCGTTCGGCACTTTCATGCGTCTGTGTGAGACACTGTGAGTACAGTCACATTGAAAATTATTCAGTACGTCTACTCCTGTGCTCCCCTGTGGCTGAAAGCATGGAACACAGGGGAGCACAGGTAAAAAACGCTCGGCTGTAAGAGCCCTTATAGTTTTATTCAATTGTTGTGTATGAAGCAGTGCATAGGTTCTAAAATTATGGGGCTTTCTGATCCATTGTGGACAAAGGTTAAGTCCCAGGGCCGGGCCAAGGAGTAGGCATGTGCATAGGGCTCAAAGTTGTGCCGGCGCCAGGCACGTACCTTCTCTGTCCCTTATCCAATCCCCTCCTCAACTGCCGGCATACTTCCTTGTGCTCCTGCACAAGTGCGCTCTCAGTTTCTGCGCATGATCGCTAATCAGCACGTGCGCACAAGAGGCGCTCAGCCAGCGGCAGGCAGGTTGCCTAGGGCACCTGTCTGACTCGGTTCTGTTAATTCCTGGTTGCATTAGTGCAAATGTTCTTAAAGTATAGAGTTGGCCCACTCAGGTTCCAAAAAGGTGGACAATGACAACCAGAAGGACAAAGTTTGAAATATAAAGTAAATGATGTAAAGTTTTTAGACATCTGTAACCTTGTCATGAACCAAGAACAATGGGTGGGGGGACGAAACAAACGTAAAGGTGGGGTTGAACCTAAAAAAAAAATATCTAAACTTCCCTTGAATCACAGCTAAAGATCAGATTAATAAAATAGTTAAGGGACTTCTGGCTGGCCAAAGGGATATTTTATTCCATCCATTTAAAGGAATTATGAAACCCAAACAATAAAATACAAGCTGTACTAAATTCCTATACATATGTGTACATTTTTCCATATATCCATGGGATATACAATTTCATTTTATTTTTTAATGTTATTTATATAGCAGGCCAGCAATCCATTATAACAGAGCAGGGCACGCAAATTGCAATTTCATATATATTAAAGGGAAAGTAGGCTTTTTTATACTCTCTATTGTCTTCTAGATAATTTCCTTATAATTAAACTGATATTAAGAATCTGTAATGGGGTTTTTATGTATCGGGCCCCTGATGAGGTGATTCGATCACAATACTAATGATTAATTAGGGCCTATTATATGGTACAATTGATGCAAATTAGTAGGAGCTGCCATCTCAAGAATGTATGATAATTAACTACTTCTGAGGCACTTGCACTGTATTCTGTAAAGGTATGAGACCTGTTATCCAGAATGCTTGAAAGCTGGAGTTTTCCATATATCAGATCTTTCCAAAATTTGGATCTTCATATATATGGTCTACTAGAAATTAATATAAACATTAAATAAATCCAATAGGCTGGTTTTTGCTTCAAATAATGATTAAATATATATTAGTTTGGATCAAGTACAAGGCATTATTTTATTATTACAGAGAAAAAGGAAATCATAAAAAAAATTGGATAAAATAGTGTCTATGGGAGATCACCTTTCCATAATTCCGAACTTTCTGGATAATGGGTTTCCCATGCCTGTACTAGTAAGAAACATTTGTGGATTGACTGGCCAGACACCAATGCCATTAATTCTGCATGGCAATCATTATGTTAAATGAAAAATGTACCCTGTCTGTAAGTACCATTTATCTCCCACGTTGGTTTATACGGGAAAATACCTCCTCTGAGGCATAAATAGAGTATATTTCACTTTAATCACAGAGAAATAGTTTAGACGTTTTTTTTTCGCACCCTATCATCCTAACTGACCCGAAGTTAAATAAACAAGCCATAATTTCTTAACACTGTACAAAACACTCTTAAATTCATTTTATCCAGCTAAATGTATTTATTTGGAAATTTCCCACATCCCTTGAGTACCGTGATATGAAATCTGTTTATTTTTCATCTAAACACAGCAGACGAGTTGTTCAAATTGGCAGGCACGCAGAAGAGTCCTTATAATGTAGTCAACACAATCACTGATTTACAAGGCCGGCAGTGTGGGATCACTTAAAGTAGACATCCTAATGAAAACTTGTTGATTGGATGACAAAAAAAAGCATTGTTCCCACCACTGGAATATTGTTTTTTTTTGTCTAATGAAAATATAGTGTAAATTTTACAGTTAGCATTGCAAAGGACCATTCATTATTCTTTAGTGCCCCTACCTCCGATGTAGGAGGCCATGGTGATCATGTTCATGCAAAAATCTCTCCCAAATAATGTTTTACCTGTATATTACCCACATATCTTTCTGTCTCTGGACTACAAAAAAAGTCTCCATTCTCTTGAATGTGGTTAAGAGGAACTGCAGTTTAGCAGCATCTGGAGAGCCACACACCTGATATTCTCTGTTTATATTACAGGTTTCCTTCCACACCCTAAGGGGCAGATTTACTATTGGTCGAATTCGAGGGTTAAAAAAACCCTTGAATTCGACCATGTGAATATAGCTGGGAATAATTGGGGAATAAAAATCTTTGAATATCAATTAATCGCATTTTGATTGGTCGAATGATCGAATAGCAAAAATATTCGATCGATCGATAACATCATTAAACCCAATTCAGTAGCTTTGATCTGGCAAACTAGGCAGTGGAATAAAAATTTAAAGGGGAAGTAATTTGACTGTCGAATATTCAAATAGATTTTTATTTGAATCATTCGATTCGATAAAATTTTCAAAATTCACTGGCTGAAGTGGTCTTCAAAAACATTTGAATATTCAAATTTGAATCTTTTTGAAAATTCGATCGAATTTCGAATCCTTCATGTGAATTTAGTAAATCTGCCCCCAAATATATACAGGTTTACTGGGCTCCCAAAGTAACTGACGCTAGTGTATGCACTTTTGTTGGCTGAATGTCAGAGGGAAATCGGCAAAGACTGATATAAATGATAAACAATCGCTTTGATAAAAAAAGATTGTAACAATATAATAAATGCCTCTGTAGATACCATTATAGTCTATAATAGTGCATCAGTAGAAAAAAGTGATTACAAAAAACAGGATTTCTGCGCGTGTCCATTTTTTGGGACCCGTACACGCAATCCGCAACCCGGACCCGCATTCTTACCCGCTTGGACCCGCGACCCGAACCGTACCCGCAACCCGCGATCCGCAACGTGGACCCGCGACCTGCTGACCATCAAGAATCAGGAAGTTTAAACCAGAAGTGACATCATTGGAAGTAGCCGCGATCAGAAAAAAAAGGAGTAAAACAGGAAGTGCTGTCATTGTAAACTGGAAGTGACATCATCAGTAGTAGACATGCTCAGAAAAAGGAGTAAAAGTCACGATCCGTGACCCGACCCTCAACCCGCCCCTCAACCCGCCAACCTGCAGAACCACTGGCCCGCTTCTATACCCGCACCCAGAAATTCTACGTGCAACCCGCAGGGTACCGTGGGAATTTGCGGGTACCTGACCCGCTGCAGGACTCTAACAGGTGCTACATGAGAAATGATAAAATTGCCTTATCTGAATAACATGATATCAACAGTAATTAACCGTTGGAACTCTACTGGTTACTTTATCTGTTTATATGCTGACAGCCATGCCTTCACCATTGTACTTGACTTCTCATTTTAGGACACTATAGGGGTTTTGAGATGGGCAATCAGTCTATTACATGTTCACATTAAAGCAGAAGAAGTTTAGAAACACAAATAAGCTAGGGAGAGTGATTACATATATCAGGAATGTCCAGCTTGCAATTGGTTCTTATCACAATTTTAAGGGTAGAACTACAGGGGCGATTTAAAGTGGACCTGTCACCCAAACATAAAAATCTGTATAATAAAAGTCCTTTTTAAATTAAACATGAAATCCAATTTCAAATTTTTATTAAAGAATTCTTAGCTGTTTTAAGCTCATTTAAAAGTCTCAGCTGTCAATCAAATTTTGTCTGCCACTCCTCTATGCCTTAGGCATCGAGGCGGGGCAGATAATTACTTTCACTTTCCATTCAGCACTTCCTAGATGTCACTGCTCTCCCCTCATTCCCCCAGTTCTCTTAATCATTTAATTGTGTAGCCAGGACATGGGGATAGACATAGGGTCCCCCATTCTGGTGCACAAACAAGATTCTGAGATGATGCAAGGCTTGTCTTAATAACAGTGTCCACAAAATGGCTCCTGCCTGCTTGCTATAATTATAAATTCCCAGACTGACGAAAACAAGATTCAAATAATTGATATAGTGTAATTAATGTTCATTTTGCTTGACTAGTGTGATAAAATATGATTTTGAATATTTTTTTGGGGTGACGGGTCCATTTTAAGCACTGCTTACTGCATCCACATACGACAGTCGTGTCGCTTCGGATTTAATGTAGTTCTTACCTGCAACTTTTCATTCAGTCCAATTAGAATTTTGATGCCTACATCTCCGTCCGATTTGTTGCCTGATTTTTTGTTGCCGAGCGGCTATTCGACCAAAAACGCTCCTGTAGTTCTACCCTTGCACATGAGCGTTTTTGGCTGCACTCCCCTGTGTTCTGTTTCAATCTTTTCAGCCACAGGGGAGTGCAGGCAATTCTTTTCTATGGTACTATTGTAAGGGCCCTTACACACGGGCGGACACATCGGGAACACAGCAAATTTTAGAAAAAAACTGACTAAACAAAAGTTTCTGATTTAAATATTTTTTCCGCCATTTATGAGGATTGAAACAAAATACAAGCACACATTTTAATAAATCAGCCCCTTTATGGATAGCCATTTTATTTTATGCCCTCACATATGCCTACTATTAATGGAATGGACAATGCTAAAATAAACCCAAACCAAGGCAAGATGTTTTAATTTTTTTTTTAACATGATCAGCCCATAGTTGTCCAGTCCAGGGTGATACCCAACCCAACAGTCACACAGGTTATGGAAACCCTTTATCTTTTGAGTCTGTACACCAATTGAATACAGCAGCATTCTGTAAGAATGAATCATCTATGGGATTTATGGGATTTATGTCTCAGTGTAACGTTAATTAATTGGAAATTATGTTCTGCAGAATGATGTTCCAAGTCCATCAGAAATATATTCTCAACAAAATCTGTCTAGGGGCCTCGGATATGTGTGGTTAATGGAGGAAAGATGACGGATTAGTCAGAGGGTGAGAGGGAGATTGCAGAAGGGGCAGGGTTTTTTTTCCAATTCATATTATGGGATCCATCAACACTAGTTTACTCTGGGGCTCATTTTTCTGGCATAGTTAAGAAAAGACTGAAACTCTTTTAATAAACAATGCTGCTTGATACATAGAGAACCAATACACTAGAATTAAATGAATACAGAGTAAAGGTCACTTGTTCAGTAATTTCCACTGAGACGGATGGGTCATTATGTCATTCTGCAAAAAAAAAAAGCATATAGGAAAGTAAATCATGGTAATTGTGGGTCACAGTGCAGTCTTTATTTACCCTTTGTGTACTAGAAATAAAAAAAGATGATTGGTTCAAATGATTTCCATAGCTCTCAAAAAATATGCAAAATTGCCTCAAAGGGATGGTTCACTTTTCTGTTATCTTTTGGTGTGTTATAGAATGACTAATTCCAAGCAATTTTACAATTGGTCTTCATTATTTATTCTTTATAGTTTTTGAGTTATTTGCCTTGACTCTTTTCAGCTTTCAAATGGGGATCACTGACCCATTTTAAAAACACTCTAAAAACACAAACATATTGTTATTGCTACTTCTTATTACTCATCTTTCTGTTCAGGCCTCTCCTATTCATATTCCAATCTGAATATTGCAAACTGAAGAGCTTCTGAATAAAAAGCTTAATAACTCAAAAACCACAAATGATAAAAAATGAAAACCAATTGCAAATTGTCTCAGAATATTACTCTCTACATAAAGGGCTCCCAACCTTTTTTTTTTACCCGTGAGCCACATTCAAAAATAAAAAGAGTTGGGAAGCAACACAGGCATGCAAAAACTTCCTGTGATGCCAAATAAAGGCTGCAGTTGGCAATTTGGTGGCCCCATTTTGGACTGGCAGACTACAGGAGGCTCTATTTTTTTTTGGTTAAGCGAGTAAAACGTGGCTCCAAGTCTGGATTAAAAAAAAAAAAAAAATTTTTTGAAGCCACTGGGAGCAACATCCAAGGGGTTGGTGAGCAATTGTCCGACCAAAAAATAAAGAGTAGATATTCAAACTGTCAGCATTGAGAGCAAGGCCAGGGTTCATAAAAGGTACTTCTTTTTAGAATAGATAACTCCATAGGTTTTTTCATAGCCCATATGAAGGATAATGCTACATTATGCCTGCACAGACCATATTTTGTACTAATTACACTGTTGTAGGAATTTGATGGTGTAATGGTCATTCAAACTGATTTGATTGCAGATATAAATGTAAAGCTATAAGTAAGTCATCCTGGTGGTTAGGGTGACTTCACTTTGTATTTTGCCCTCAAGATGTTTTTAGTGACACTAATGTGTGATGATTAACATGAATTGTAGGAGGTAAAACTCTATGCCCCCCCAGGGCCTTGCTCCTTCTTTTTCCCATTCTCTTTCCAGTTTATTATAGAAGGCAGTTCTCTAGACAGGTTGGTAAGAACTGTCTGTAAAGGTTTTAAAAGCTAATATGTATTGGCACTGAATAATAATTGCTAAAAAAATAATTACCAATTTTATTTTCCATCAAACGAGGAATAATTCTGAACCATTTTTCTTTCTTTCTCTTTCTTTCTTTTTCTCTCTTTTTTCTCTTTCTCTCTCTCTCTTCCTCTCTTTCTTTCTCTTTCTCTCTTTCTCTTTCTCTCTCTCTATTTCTCTCTCTCTTTATTTCTCTCTCTCTTTATTTCTCTTTCTTTCTTTCTTCCTCTCTCTATCTCTCTCTCTCTCTCTCTCTCTCTCTCTCTTTCTTTCTTTCCACAGATCTCTACACCTGGACGTGAAATGCAGAACTGTGAACTGGTGGTTTTGCCAAGTAGCAATTTGTTACTATTCTGTTTGTTACTTAAATAATAAATACAAAGATTGCACAAAAAGACTGGGGTCAATGGAACACATGGAGATATGGAGACAGGACCCAAACATCTCAAATTGTCCCTATTCACCTCCCAGGAATTGCCACTATGGAAAAAACAATCACCTGACAAGCTCTTGGACATGCATTTTCAGGTGATTGAAGTACAGTTAAGGCATTTTGTTAATGCCATCTACTAATTGTCAGTGGCTTTACCAACATAACTAGATGTTACTGGGCAAATTAGCAAATTTAATTTAGGGCCCCAAAACATTAGTTAGATAAGTGTACCAATTTTACCAGTTCTACCAAGATATATGTAAATTGCTTATTATTTAGGGCCTTACCGGGCCTTCTTCACTCCTGGGACCACCTGCATCATTTATTGTTTAATGTGGCAGCAACAAGTATGTGCTTTGCTTTCACCACACTAGTAATTGAACTTAAACTGATATGTCATTAAATTTTGTAATAAATAATCCTTGAGTCACGTAGGTTTATTAGATGTACTAACTGCTTTTTTTAAAGATATGCTTTCCCTTTAATTCTATTCCACAACGAAACAGGCAACAGTTATTATGTCATCACTGGAGCAACAAGGCACTGTAATTGTCTTGTCAGGTTTAATGAACAGGGATATATCACTCGGCTTCCACCCTCTGCCTCCTCGGCTGTGTATCTCAGCTATTCAGAGCCCCTGGGAGATTTACTGCAGGGATTAGTCCTGCTGGCCAGGGAGACAGAAAAAGATTTTTTTTTTCCTAATGTATTCACCTTGATTTAATGCTGTGATCTGGAAGTTATTTTTTCAACAATGAGGGAGAGCCCTTGCCAAAGAAAACAGTTGTGAATGTCAGCGCAGGTCACAGGCTGGGGGATCTGAGGGATCTGGCCTCCTCCCTGAATTCTGTCTCTGTAAGAGCATTTGTTGTTTAATTTCAGGATTTGGGATGACTTTTACAAGGCAATAATAAATGCACAGAACACAGGCAACATGGAGGCAATTACAGCTTCATACCTCATCAACAGAATGAGTGAGTGAATGGAACCTAATTACGTTGATTTCTGATGAATTCATTCCACTGCTTAAAGGGGTTGTTCACCTTTGGTATGACGTAGAGAGGGATATTATGACATAATTTGTGATTGGTATTAATTTTTTATTTGTGGTTTTTGAGTTATTTGGCTTTTTATTCAGCAACTCTCCAGTTTGCAGTTCCAATGATCTGGTTGCTAGGGTCCAAACGACACTATCAACCATGCATCGATTTCAGAGCCGGACCAGACTGGCCAGGTGCCCTAGGCAACCTGGCGGGTCACTGCGTCAACTGGGAGTGTGCGTTCACGAATAGCCGCTAGCGCGCATGTGCGAACTGACACTAGTGCGCATGCGCAAACTGATGGTCACAGCACCAAGAAGTACAAATAGCCAAGGAGAGAGGCAACCGGAGTAAGGGTAGACGACAGGTAAGGTACGTACCTGGCCCCCTCCCCCCCAGCTTTGCACCCTAGGCACGTGCCTACTCTGCCTACCTAGGGTTGCCATCAAAAAACAATTGGAATGAGAGTAGGAAGTTCACAAGTTTGAACACTACCCTATCATCCCCAGCAACTCCGTTCAGACCGCCAGCGTGATTTAAAGTGTTCCACTTAATGCCCCCACAAATTTGTAGTTAAAACTTTTAATAACTGTTAGTTAAAAATAGAGCGTAACTCCTGATTTCACAAACAAAACGACCAAAAGCACACACCCACTGCATATCATAGTGCAGTTCTGGACCGTGTCCATAAAAAACAAACAATTAAAATTAGCAAGGTGGCTGCAGTTCACCAATAATATGGTAAGCTCTTTTTAGTATAATATGCCCAGCAGGTACGTGTGACCCCCGTCATGCACTGCCTCCCACTCCCTTAATTTCCCAAGGCCCCAAGGACCTGCCTATCTATGGTGGGAGTGGTCCGAGCTATTCTCACCACCGTCCACCTATGCTTGGCCCTACGCGTTTCGCAGACTAAGCGGCTTCTTCAGGGGCATAGGTGGCGCATGGTCATCGTTTTAAAGTTTAAATAGCCGACGCTGATGTCTTCGCATCTGGCACTTCCGTTCCTGTGACATCACTTCCGGGAAAACTCACTATGCAGTTCGGCAAAAAACGAGGTGCGCGACGAAAACGCCGCGATGAAATGGGGTCAGTGAACCCCATTTGAAAGTTGGGAAGAGTCAGAAGAAAAAGGCAAAGAATGTAAAACCATAAAAAAAACAATTATAAAGAACTGGTCATTCTAACAGGCAAATGAGTTCTGGCAAAAGCCAGAGGGGCTGCTCTATTATGCCATAGAAAGTCACTATTTAGTGGGCTGGTTAAGGGCCTCAATGTACTTGAAATGTTTGAGCCTATTTTGACTCCCAGTCCAGACCTTTACTATAGCAAACTAAGTTAACTAAAAGATGAACCGCCGCTTAAAAAAAAGATTATTGCTACTGAGTGACACCATCAGCCATTAGAAGGCACCCTTCTCTAGGATGTAGTGCCAAGGTAAGCAGCTGCTAAGGAAATGTGATGTCTTGCTTCCGGCACAGAGGACTCTGGTCCCCTGCGCAGTCATGTGACCTGTTCCAAATAAGTGTGTAGTAAAGCGAAGAAGAAGGTGTTTGGCGTTGTACTTAGTGATGGGCGAATTTATTCGCCAGGGGCGAATTCGCGGCGAATTCCCGCGATATAAATTCGCGAATGAAGACTTCACTGAATATTTATCTTTTATTAATAGTGATTGGGTGAATTTGTCCCGTTTCGCTTCACCAAACAATTCATGAATTTCCTGTGAAATTCGCAAAATGGCGAAAAACTTGTGAAACGCACAAATTGATGCACATCAATTTTGACGCCCGCGACAATTTGTATACATGCGGCTATTTTGTCCAAATGCATTAAAGTCAGTGGACGTCCGAATAATTTTGACGGGCAACATCTTTTATGATCGTGACTATTCTGACATGTTTTTGATGTGGCGGATTTTTCACAGGCAAACTTCTTAGCCAGCGGCAGAATGCATACATCCGCTATCCCCACAATAAACATGTAATCATAAACATTTTACTCTTTAATAATCAAAAAAACATTGTGGAAAAACAATCCAATTTTTCATTTTTAAAGTAGAATAGCTTTAAGGCATGTACTCCAGATAGATTTAATTTGCTTATCTGGAAAAGCTCAGGTCCCAGGCATCCTAGATAATAGATGCAGTAGATGCCCCACAGCAAATTAATTTTCAAGTCCCCAAAATGTCTAGAAGATGACTTGTTTTACCAATATTTATTGAAATTGTATATTAATTAGGGCCTATTGGGGGCCCCTACAGCCACAGGGTCCGCTTCCTCTGTAGTACTGCGCTGAATAGATGCCATCCTCTTATTCCTTAGTTGACCATAAACATCTTTGATGCTGTGTTCATATTAGATCTTTCCAGAAGGCATGATGGCATATCTTGAGATTTACTTTGTATCATTCTGTTTAAAGTTTAAATCGAAGCTTAATTGTGAAGCTGATGTATTGTTTCCTTTAATTTGATTGGCTGCTGTGGAGTCAGAGAGGAATTTATTTTCCTTTCTAAGGCAATTTGGATACACCTTCAAATGTTGTTTCCCTCTTTATCTAGGTCAGCTAGAAGCTAGTTAGTTTTTAGCTGGGCAAAAAGTTGACCTTGGTAAAGATTTTTTTCTGTCAACCTCAACTTCTATGTAATTATGTGGAGTTTATTGAGAGAAGGATTGAGATCCAACATCTAGAAATAGGATTGAGATACATCCGTGCATTTGGTAAGTTTTATGAACTAGGGACATAACCAGAGTGTGTCAATAAAAATAAAAGTGCACTTGGCAATATTATCTTATCTAAATTATTGTATGAAACCGATCTAAGCAAAAGCAGTGACCCTTTAAAAACAGTATCTCTGTTAACATGATATTTGTAATTACTTTTTTTCTTTTAACCATCTCACAGTAAATCTTTCTATTTCACAGGGCCTCATTGATCTGGCCTTTCCTCTGCTAAGAGAATGTGCAGGTGACATCTGTGATGGAATATGCAAGATGTTTTCCGCCCTTGACTGATTCCGCTTACACTAAGCCTGTAATCTGAACGCAGTGCGCAGAAAAAGTAGGTGGAAAAATCATAACCTTTTTCATACCTACAGAGTATGGGGGTGTGGAGGAAAGTCAGAGACTGAGAAGTAGGGTGTTAAGGTCCTTCTGCAACAAACAGCATTCCAGACACAGCACCATCTGCTAAACAGCTACAGTGGGATACAGCTCATATTTACAGATTGGGGGGAAAAAGTAACAGGGAGACTGCTATATTCCACATCTCTCTCCCATTCTATTCTCCAGCAGCTGCAGCCCTACACAACTGGTACTACCTGGCAAAGGATAACACAGGCATCATGAGTTATTCCAAAAGTCTATCTTGAAGGCTGTGTGTTCTGAGTCCTGCAACTTTTAGAAAATGATCATGGCTTCAATGGGATTTGGCAGAATGACCTGCCAGCTTGTTAAAACTACAGTGACCATTCACGATTAGGAACAACCAATCATTCCTCAAAGCAAGGCCTTGGACCGAAGGGCAACCACCAGACCTAGAAGACACCATTCACTCCTAATAGCTAAAGGCAGCAGTCAGTGCCAAGCACAGAGCCAGATGATCATATTTGTTATCAATTTAAAATATTTCATCAGTATTGATAATACAAACCTCTTTGCAGTTAATTGAATCATCCTATTCTACAGCCTAAAGGCCTAAAGTTTCATTCTTCTAATCAGTGCAGTTAACAGTAAATCACAGAATCTTTTTGACCCAGTTGCCATACTTGTTAAAGGGAAACTGTCATGGGAAAACATGTTTGTTTTAAAATGCATCAGTTAATAGTGCTGCTCCAGTAGACTTCTGCGCTGAAATCCATTTCTCAAAAGAGCAAACAGATTTTTTTATATTCAATTTTGAAATCTGGTCATGTGACTTGTGCCAGCACTGCTTTCTGGCAGGCTCTTGTTTTTCCTTCTCAATGTAACTGAATAGTACACAGTGGGACATGGGTTTTATTATTGAGTGCTGTTCTTATATCTACCAGGCAGCTGTTATCTTGTGTTAGGGAGCTGTTATTTTTTCATTGTTCTTTTGTTAGGCTGCTGGGTGGGGGAAAGGGAGGAGGGTGATATCACTCCAACTAGCAGTACAGTAATAAAGAGTGATTGAAGTTTATCAGAGCACAAGTCACATGACTTGGGGCAGCTGGGAAATTGACAAAATATCTAGACTCTAGCCCCATGTTAGATTTCAAAATGAAATATAAAAAAATCTGTTTGCTCTTTTGAGAAATAGATTTCAGTGCAGAATTCTTCTGGAACAGCACTATTAACTGATGCATTTTGAGAAAAAAAAATTCCCACGACAGGATCCCTTTAAAGCTAAAACTGAGAAAATTTGCTCTATGACAATGGTGGAACCATTTAATGACTAAAGCAATGCCTGTAAAATTAGCACCTAATGGGATCTGATAATTTGTACTGGAGCAAACACTAATCATCATCATCATTTATTTATATAGCATAGACAAGATATACAGTGCTTTACCTTAGCTATATCAAACAGGGAATAAGGGCTGGGGCAGACAGGGAGATTCGGGGAGATTCTGTCACCTGGCGATGTGAAAGGAGACTTGTTGGAATACCTGTGAGGAGTAGGTTGTAGTAATCAAGGTAGGAGATGATAAGAGATACAGTATGTAAATATATTTTTTTATTTAGCACCTACAAAGGATACAGAATGGTGAAAATTGTGGTTTATGTTAACCATATTACATTATATTGCTAGGTAAAGGAAGAGCATGTGGCAGCATCCATAGTTTTATGTCTTTTCAGGTATGCCGAAACATACACGCTTCGCTATTCAACTTTGCCAGCCTGTGCTGGATTTAATTGTTTGCACTTCTCCTGACGTTGACCAGATTAACTTCTGAAACTGTAGTCTGTAACAGAACACCAAGCCTTGCATAAACTGATTTTATCACAAAAAGAATTAGCACCCATAAAAGAATTATGTCCTTTGTGCGGGCATATCCACTCATGCCCAGCCTGCCCTGTACCTTTGCTGTCTGGAGGAATCTTCTGAATATCTGTGGGCGAGATCAGCACCAGCATTACCTGTACTGTGTATCAGAAGATTTAAGGATTTAGTTTCCAGCTCTCTCAGTCTGGCACTTTTCACCTGCATAAAATTCCCTTTTATAACACAAAGGAAAAAGAATATAAAACCAGTGATAAAAAGCAATGGGGCTTTGAGATTTCACAGGGCTTTTAGGCTGCTTTTATTGTTAAGTTTATTGGAATGTTCCTTTTAAAGCTGAGACTCACAAGGTCCACACAAAAACAGAAGGCAAGATTTTCCTGTCAACGCAGTTTGCACACGCAATATTATTTCCACACCTTGCACCTCTTATCTGTTATTTCCCTCTGCAAGCATTTAAGCATAACCACAATACAGGTGCAAGGAAACCAATCAGAATGGAGAGATACATCACAACTTTGAAATGTCTGTGGATATACCTGAACTATTTGCCATAGTAACCTAGTTATAAAGTTGCTGCGACTCTGGGATTAAGCACTACAAATAAAATAAAGATTGAAAAAAAGTGACATGGACATTTTTGGAATTGTTACTCTGAATTTATTTCACACCGTGCTGCCAAATATGTTGCCACTATATCAATTAGGGATGTACCGAAACCAGGATTTGGTTTGGTATTCAGCCACGATTTGGCCATTTTCAGCAAGACTCGGAAATCGGAAAATTTTTTGCTGCACACTTCATGCACGGCTGGCTTTTACCCTTCCTCTCACTAATTTGCATATGCAAATTGGGGTACGGATTCAGTTCGGTATTCAGCTGAATCTTTCGCAATGGAGTCGGAGGTTTCGGCCGAATCCAAAATAGTGGATTTGGTGCATCCCTAACATCAATAAACGATTATTAAAACAGATTGGTATGAATAGCTATGGACTCACAATGAGTTTTAGCATTGGTATCTGTAACTGCATATGATATGGTAGACGTTTAATTCTGGATTTAATGTGAAATGTTTTCTGCTGTTCACTGGAGTCTAACAACAATCAGTAACCTGGCAGTGAGACATTCATGCGGCCATGTAACAGACTTCCTTCTTTCAGCTTAAACCTCCTGGGTAAGGGGCTTGAGCATGCTCAGTTTGCTACTCTCTCCCTACTCCCCCCCTCCTACTGTAATCTGAGCCCTGAGCTATGAGTGAGTAGGGAGAGACTCAGTCAGGAAGTGATATCACAACAATCTAATATGGTAGCTGATATCCTAAACAAACAGAGCTTCTAGAGTGGTTTAATCAGGTACAGCAAAGCATTCTGCAGAATAAATACAGTGTTATAAAGGTGGTAGCAAGCGGACAGATACAAGAGGTGGTAAAAAGCTATTGTGCTCATTGCATTAGTGATTTAGCCCCCCTTTTGACCTGCTTTGATACTGAAGTTTTAGGCTATGGGCATACAAGCTGTTGGCTCTGCTTGTTGTCAGCCTTTGTAATTTTGCAGGCTGAGAGAAGCAGATCTGCTCAGTGCCAGTGCACCATTGATTTAAATCCAATCAGCCTGTGTGCCCATATTGCCTGATTGTAATGCACAGGGATTTACATGCACAAAATATGGAACCTACCTAATAACATGTGGCTTTCCTTTGTAGTGTCGGTTTAGTGACAGCTACAGAATAGAATATGCTGCTGCTTTATAATATAAAAGTTTGTATTTATCACCAATAGATTAGACACAATAGTGCAAGCTAGAATGCTATTTTTATTCTGTATAATGATTTACCATACCTAAGTAAACCGCTCTAAAAGCTTTATCTGGCAGCTGCCATATTCGCTTGGTGTGACATCACATCCTGCATGAGTCTCTCCCTGCTCGCTCATATCTCTGGGATCAGATAACAGTAGGGAGGGAGGATGGAGGGAGAGAGGAGCAAACTGCTCACGCCCGGGGCAAAGAGGTTTCAGCTGAAAGAAGGAAGGCTGATACTGAAGCCCATGTGTACACAGTAGAAGTTAAGAAATGAAAAAATAAATATGGTATTTCTTTTGACAGAGGACTCAGGGCAGCATTATTTGTATTGCTGTATTTATATAGACTTTTCTGATAAAGCTTTCTTAGTTAACCTTTCCTTCTACTTTAAAGGGGAATTCAACCCCCAGCGCCGGCGCACAAAGTTCACGAAGTTCGCCAATTGAACTTTGTGAGCTTTGTGCACATGCGCATTAGTACCAGTGTCCTACTGTGCATGCGCCGCTGACGAAGCCAGATCGAGGAAGAAGCCATTGCAAGAGAAGATGGCCCCTGTGAAATTCGCTGGATGGAACCTACAGAGTTTAGTAGCAACTTAGGGGCAATAGCCCGGGGGGAGAGGTGGGGGGGGTTTGAACTCCCCTTTAAGTGACACGTTAGAAAGATGGTTCCTGCCCTGTACATCTTGCAATCTAAGAGGCCCATTTACTAAAAATCTAATTTCAAAATTTTCCACAAAACCCCAAAAAAATGGTTTATGATTACTGAAAAAAATTATTCACAAGTTCTTTACTGGACTTGTGTTAAGCTGGCCATAGACGTAAATATTTTTGAAAGATCCAATGGTTATCGTGAGACCACGATTGTCTCAAAACGATTGTTTAAATGTCTGATGTGCCCATCAACTAAAAAGACCATTTCAGGCGATATTGCCAGCAAAACTGAAGGATCTCAGCCTGCTTGGCCCTGCAAACTTAGATAGATTGCATGGGGACTGATAAAGAATTACTAACCTGGCTGATCAATTTTCAGATTGATGTTGGACAAAAAATCGTAAGATGTATGATCACTGGTATCCCACTGTAATTTTACAGATTGGTCAGACTTCCCTAAGATCGGTTGTTCGGCAGAGAAAGATCTATGCGTCTATTGTGACCATTACCATCAGAACCCGCCTATTAATTTAGCACGGGGATTACTATAATGCTTGCTGCTTTAGATGAAGTAGACCTGAACTGATACTATATTTACCAAAATTGAGAGCACCAGCTTTTGAATGCTATGGAAGCTGTACCTGAGTAACTGACTATTTGCAGAGATGGAGTACAGGTTTGGGAAACCCCGTTATCAAGAAAGTTACGAGCTGTCTCATATACACTCCATTTTATCCAATTAATGCAAATGTTTAAAAATTATTTTCTCTGTAATAATTCAACAGTACCTTTTACATGATCCAAACAAAGATATAATGAATTTTTAATGGAAGCAAAACCAGTTTATTGTGTTTATTTAATGTTTATATTATTTTCTAATAGACTAGACTATGAAGATTCAAGTTATGAAAAGATGCATTGTCCAGAAAGCCCAAGGTCCAGAGTATTCTGGATAATAGGTCACATACCTGTAATACGGTGTACAGGTATGGAACTGGTTATCCAGAATGCTCGGAACATGGGGTTTTACAGATAATGGATCCTTCTGTAATTTGGGTCATCAAGCATTAAGTCTACTAGAAAATTATGTAAACATGAAGTTTTGCTTCCAATAAGGTTTAATTATATCTTAGTTGGGATCAAGTACAAGCTGCTTTTTTATTACTGCAAAGAAAAAGTAAATTATTTTTAAAAATTTGCATTATTTGGATATAATGGAGTCTATGGGAGACAGCAATTCCGTAATTTGGAGCTTTCTAGATATTGGGTTTCCGGATAAGGGATCCCATACCTGTATAATGTTTATAGTGTTATTTGTGGTTTTAAAATGATCTGTTTAAAAGAAATAAAAATATGGTAAGTCTAACAGGAACAGAGGAAAAGAGCATCTGTGAGGTCCCTTTATTTATATAACCTAGAGCTGCCCAACCTTTTGCCCTTCAGTTCTTGCCGAGTTCCTGTGTTAAAGGAATAGTGACACCAATAAATGAAAGTGTTTTAGGCTCAAGCCAGACGGGAAGATTCGGGGAGATTCATCGCCTGGCGACCAAACCCCCCTGAATCGCTTCCCCCTGCCTTCCAGCCACTTAAATGAATAATCGCCTGCGCCTATTCACACGCCGCGCTGCGCTTCCCCGAAATCGCTCGAAATTGCCGAACCAGTCAACTTTGAGCCACTTCGGAAAAGCCAATTCCGCATGTGAATTGGCGCAGCAGATTATTCATTAAAGACACTGGAAGGAAGGGGGAAGCGGTTTAGGGGAGATTTGTCACCCCAAAGAAGAGGCGATTAGTTGCCATCCTCGAATCTTCCCATCTGGCCTTACCTTACAAGTAAAAAAATATAATATAGTGTTACCTTGCCCTGGTAAAACTAGTGTGTTTGCTTCACACGACTATAGCTTATACAAACAAGCTGCTGTGTAGCCATGGGGCAGCCATTCTGGGGAAAAAGAAGAGGCACAGGATATACAGCTGATAAGCAGATAAGATGTGTAGTATACAATGGGATTCTTCAGAAGATATCGGTTATATACTGTGTATCCTGTGCTAGAATGGCTGCCCCCATGGCTACACAGCATATTGATTATATAAACTATAGTTGTATGTCTAAACCAGTTTTAACATTGCAGGGCAACAGTATCGTATATTGTCATTCCTATGAAACACTTTCATTTTTTTTGGTTATACTGTTCCTTTAAACAGTTGGAGGTTGCTGGAAACTGTACATCAACAAAAGCTCAATGGCAGTGTGTTGGGAAATGCTGCCTCTTTCCCCATCTTTCTGAACCCTAGCCATCCAGCTCTGCTGTCTCCAACTGACTTTACAATCTGCTACTCAGTTGTTTCTTTTAGAGGATCAACCATTCAAGTCTCCTCTATCGAATCCCCCTAAAGACATCTCTGTTTTCCAGTTTAGACAAAAAAAAAAAAAATGAAACATGTTATTTGTTTCCGCTTTTCAGTTACAAGGCTGGATTATTATCATTATTGTATTAAAAGTGAAAGATATAATTTACAAGTTAAATACAGTTCCACAAAGGAAAACACATCACCTTTCGGAGTATCCTGCGAGACATGGTTTTGTTCTTAAACTTGTCACAATAATCTTAACATTGGCAGGGAAAGAGAAACTTCATCACATTTAAAGCCTGGGATATGTTATTAAATTGGACTGTCACTTTCTGGGATTTTTGAGGGATGCATCTGTTTGAAATCTGTTCTGCACTGTTGGAGTTAGGTTACCGAAATTTTATTGTCTCCCTAGTTTGAAGGACATTTAAACCCTTTAAAATGTGCTCTTGGCAGAACACCCTGGTGATTAGCTATAACCCACAGATCCTGGCAAAGAGCAAGTGCCACAGACTCATAAAAACGGTAATAAGAGGAACAATTCTGGGATTTTGCACATATTGTTAGCTTTAATGTACCATAACCCCATATTAGTCAGCTTAAGCCACACAGTGGGACCTGGTAGAACCAAAGCTGTGAGTTCACCATAAAATGCCTGAAAGAAGAATCACTGCAAGTGGTACAAAATTCTCATATACCAACATTTTTAAACACACTTAACTAAGAGGGACCTGCCGGAGATACTCAGGTCTTTTCCATGCATTTAGTTTAGGACAATTATAGGTAATATTCTGCACTTCAAATATATTTAGTACCATTGTATTAGTTATCCATTATGTATAAGGCTCTTAAATATTACCCAGAGCTTTACAGAGAAAATCATACAAATGGACAGCTTACCTTAACATTACTTTGAAGCACGATGCAGAGAGGGATCAAGATAAATTTAAAATACTTGGGGTTGGGTGGCACCCATGCAGTACCAATGATCCTAATAATCTGTAATCTGAGTCCAGAGCTATAAGTGAGCAGTGAGAGACAGGCAGGAAGTGATGTCACACCAAGTTTATACTGCAGCTGCTATCCTAAACAAACAAAAAGATTCTAGAGCTTTTTACTGATGTATGTTAAAACATTCTACAGAATAAATCTAGCATTCTGGCTTGCACTATTGCAGTTAACCTTTGGCAATAACATGCCTCCATAGCTTTCCTTCTCCTTTAACCAACCCATAATCTTTTCACCTTTGTGGCTGTCATCATTCAGTAGAAGCATGGTCAATGGGCTAAGACCATCAGTTAGCAATCGACGAGCTTTTGGTCACTTATCACCACTGTGGAATTTAGGAATAAAGCTGCTAAACATGAATGAAACTTTGCTTAAAGATAAATAGCAAATTACAGTACAAATTGATATCCTGCACCGTGCATTAATGTATATATACAAGGGATCTTTTACAAAGTGAGACAACCAGGACATAAGTTGTGGACAGGCAAGGGAACCAGAGTGTACACAGATGTAGGGCACGTCACCTTTCAACATTTGAATTTCATGGCGTGAATGACAATTTACAGCTTCAAAATAAAAGGACTGTCATGAGAGGCGCACGTCAGTTACAAATGCAGCCTGCAAGAGGGGACGCATCGGGCGTCCCCCTCCAACCCACAAGTAATCTTATAGGTAAACAGAGTTTTGACCATCCACCACATATAAATCTTACATAGAAAATGCCCCCAAAAAGCTTTGGTACTTTGGTACAAAATTAATAACTCAGCAAATCACTCAAAATAATCACTCAGCAATAACCAAATGTCCTTGGCTGAGGTACAATATTCAAACTGGGCAGGGATGGCAGCAACACCCTAGTTACCAGGGGCGGCAAAAAAACGTTCCTAGCAACTTGAAAAGCTGAATTTCTGGTCATTAAACCAGAAATTTGGCTCCTCTAGTGCAGGGAAACAATTACGTTTATTGCATTGTGAATTCTAGCACATTGCGAATTTTTATTGCGCATTGCCCACTTTTAAGAAGGCTGAGTAATCTTTTGGAGCAAACTTAACTTTTTCATTAAGAAGTTTTATTACATTCACTGCACTCTGGCGCAAACTATAAAGTTCGCAAAGTTTCTTCTACTGTCGGAAGTGGTCGCTAAACAGTTTCCGGGTTTGCAAAAGCTATTTTGAATTTGCGCAAAGGAAAATTTATTCGCACAGAGGCACAACTTTTCACATTGCGAATATTTGTTCCATTACTGACTTTAATAACATTGCCCCAATAGAATATGGGCTAATTTTTATTGTACATACTAACAAGGCTTAGGGCTCTAATTTTGGGGTGTATGGTTTTCCTTTAAGTGAATGGAAACAAGTGGAATAAATTCTAAAATGTAATTATGCTAGCACTGAACATCATCGTAGATGGGATGAAACTGAAACCTTACTATCTTCAGTGCAATTAGCTGTGACAGAGATATCTAGAATTTTGTTACATGGGCATTATCTTTAATAAGTCACCCCTTTATTTTCGGCTGCATATCCAGCAATGCAGAGAAGAAAGGTACTGCTAAAAGAGAACAGATGTCATGAATGACTCAAGAACAGGTTTCACTTTCATCATTAAATCACAATAACAAACCAACCTACATTAAAATGATTCATGTGCCTTTATATAACAGTTATAGCTATTCAATACGATAATGTTTGTTTGAAGCCAAGCTTTTGAGTTTTAGAACAGCTAATCACTGTTGTAACTGTAAAAAAACAGTTTCAAATCAGCATGTTTACTAGTTGGTTATACATTTGGAGCCTTACTGTAGCACATCGTTTTTTATGAAAGTAAGTGCACAAATGCTACTTTTTTGGGAGGCGTGTCAAAAATGTTGTTGCTGCATTTTCAACCTTTGAGTTTTTCACTTTCTCTGCTTATTCACTGTATTCTCATCTTCATGACGTGGATCCTTAGTTCTTCAGCTTTCTTCCTTATCCTCATTCTTCAGAGACAACAGCTCTTATTGGAAGTTTGGCTACAGAATCAAAATGTAAGGAATACACCACTGACTCTAAATTCAGCTGCTCTTCCAAACCATTAAATGTTTTGTCTTTTTTATCTTCATACTCTTGAATGTGCAAGATTTTTTTTTTTTTTTTAAACCAATTTAACCCATTAAGTATAATCTTCCTGGATCCTTTCTCTTACATTAACATCTGCAATTTTGTCAATTGCTTTCTGGGTAACCTTCAAGAGAAATGAGTTGGCTGCAGTCTCACACCAGAAATCTGTTCTTGATGTTGTTTAAAAACACATTGTTATATAATAGATGCAAAAGGTCTGGGAATAATTTCCTCAGAAGAAATGGTAACATTAGGGGCTTGTATTCAGCCTAATCGCCATGTATATTGTTTTTAGAATGGGCATATATTTTTACAAGCATATATATTATTAAAGTTTCTCAGTGGAGCTCACCCGGCTGTTGTGCTTCTTTCGGCTCCTGGGAGCTGCTCTCGCGGGAAGCCGGCAACTCCTCTCCGGTCAATCAATTCATCCACATGCCCGCTCTCCAGCGCTCATCAGAATCACGGAAAGGCACAATGATTTAATTAATGCGGCTTTATTATACACACCAATAGCATGACAGACAGTGGGATGGTGAGAGTGCTACGCGTTTCGTGCCCTTATTGTGGTGATGCTGATGATGAGTCTATAGGCCAGAATGGCTAGATCATCGTCTGTCATGCTACCAATCATGTATTGCTCTTGCTTCATGGAAAATGAATTTTCCATTGTGACCTTGGCACAGCAGTAAGATCAGTGCCATCTGTAAGTACATGTTCTGAAATGACGTGCATAACCTCAAATTAAAATTGATAACGGTCTTGTTCTTGCTGTAAAGGCAGTAACATATTTTGTGCTATCATATGTGGCTTACGTTGTAATGACAATTCAATAAACTGAGAGCTGTGTTGTACTCCACCCTTACCAAGATTCATGAGCTAGTAATGTCTTCTAACACAATGCTTAATGGACATAACAAAGCATATTGACACAACGGGGTTGAGACTTTAATTAACAATTATTATTGCCCTGCTGTTACGCTAAGAATTACAGCTAGCAGGGGAAATACAAAAGAATGATAATTCAGCTTTCTATGGCATTAAGAGAGACTTCTAAAGCATAGCTCGTCTATAAGGATGCATAATAATGTTTATTATTATTGTGTGACTAATTCTAAAATTATTTTGTGGCGTTTAACATTTTTTGGTTTTATCAAAATGCTGGAACACCCAAGATTTAATGCTCCCAACTAATGCAATGAAGAAATTGGAATGTTAACTGATGATCGCAGAGGGAATCTGGCCACTGGCCCAGCAAGAATTTCATTGCTATGATTTACTTTAAAAGTCTGGCCTAACTCATTGAATCATACTCTGCGAGATGCTACACTAAGATATTACCGTGCCTGTCCCCATCTGGAGCACTTTCTGTCAGTTGGCCTGCTTATTCTTCATTCAAAGCTGACTTCTGACTAATTAGACAGTGAATTACACATTCCTTTCCATCCTGCTGCGAGGACCAGTTGGTAAACCTGTTTTTTTGTATGTTTATCACTAACCAGAAATATTCTACATAGCTGTTCCTGAGATGCCATCTATTAACAGGGCAGGACAGCCCTGATATAAAAATTAATTTAGCTAAAACAAATTACATCATACAGTCTATGTTTTGTAATGCCCCGGAGGTACAGGACAAATTCATATAACCTAAGTAAGATGGAGCTTGAAATAGCACCTTCCTCTTGTATGTTAACTTGAATCAGAAAATGCCAAAACAAGCAAGTAATGGCACTTTTTGGCCCACCAAAGCTAGAGTTAACATGTGTAGGCTGAGCCAAAACACATAATTCTCCTGGGTAACCAGAATCCGGTTATCAGTAGAGGGAATGATCTGATATAAGGGAATATGCAAAACTGTTACAACATGTAAAAATACAGTAAAGTGCAAAAGGGAAAATTATGTCAGCAAACAGTTGTGCTCATAAATTTACATACCCTGGCAGAATTTATGATTTCTTAACCATTTTTCAGAGAATATGAATTATAACACAAAAACTTTTGGCACCCTAGGCAAGGGGTTCAATCAGCGCCCCCCCCCCCACTCCCGTTGTGTATTACCATTTCCCACCTATTTACTTTTTCTTAATTAAAGAAACCTTGTAACACATTAATGAATCAAACTGTACATGTGCCAGCCAGCAGCACCCAAAAATTTCTCCCAATCTGTACCTGTGCCAGCCAGTAGCACCCAAAATATTGCTCCCAATCTGTACCTGTCAGCCTGCAGCCCAAATATTGTCCCCAATCTGTGCCTTTGCCAGCAGCACCCAAAATATTGCTCCCAATCTGTACCTGTGCCACCAGCATTGCCCCCCCAAGTCTGTACCTGTGCCACCAGCCATTGCCCCCAAGTCTGTATCTGTGCCACCAGCTATGACCCCCCAAGTCTGTATCTGTGCCACCAGCCATTGCCTCCCAATTCTGTACCTGTGCCACCAGCTGGCCCCCTAAGACTGTAACTGTGCCACCAGCACAGTTACAACTGTACCTGTGCCACAAGTCTGTACTAGCCATTGCCCCCAAGTTTGTACCTGTGCCATCAGCCATTCCCCCCCAAGTCTGTACCATCAGCCATTGCACCCCAAGTCTGTACCTGTGCCACCAGCCTGTGCCAGAGCAGCAGCAAAAATATTGCCCCAGATCTGAGCAAGGCAAAGAGCAAGTAAGAGGGAGGTGGGGACTGAAGTAGAGCAGAACGCTGCTGCTGGAGACAGGGGTAAAGTTAAAACTTAAAGAAATAAAAAAACATTTCCCTTCTAAAGTGCGACGCCTACTCTGCCTACCATTTGTTCCGGCCCTGGGCTGAAGCCATTACTGTCTAACAACTCCATTTACTCTTTTTAAATCATAATCACTACACAAACTTGACCCACATCAGAAGTTTACTTACCCTGGTGATTTGGCCTGATAACATGCACACGCCGACACAAAAGGGTTAGAATGGCTATTAAAGGTAACCATCTTCACCTGTGACCGGTTTGCTTGCAATTAGTGGATATTTATGAAAGGTCAGTGATTTTCTGGACTCCTGAGGGACCCTTGCATCTTTCATCCAGTGCTGCACTGATGTTTTTTGGATTCTAAGTCATGGGAAAGCAAAAGAATTGTCAAAGGATCTGCAGTAAAATGAAGTTGAACACTATAAAACAGGAAAGGGTTAGATGAAAATATCAAAGGAATTGAGAATGCCAATCAGCAGTGTTCAAACTCTAATAAAGAAGTAGAATATTAGGGGTTCTGTTGAAACCATACCAAATAAAACGAAAATTTCAGCCACAACTGCCAGAAAAATTGTTTGGGATACAAGGAAAATCCCACAAATAACTTCAGGTGAAATACAGGAAATGTGGTGTGGCTGTTTCAAAATGCACAATAAGGAGGCACTTGAAGAAAGATGGGCTGCATGGTTGAGTTGCCAGAAGAAAGTCATTACTACGCAAATGCCACAAAATATCCCACTTACAATATGCCAAACAGCACAGAGACAAGCCTCAAAACTTCTTTGGCCTCAACCATAAACGCTACAATTGGAGAGGAGTCAACTAGGCCTATGAAAGGTACACCATTCCTACTGTGAAACATGGTGGTGGACTGCTGATGTTCTGGGGATGTGTGAGCTACAAAGGCACAGGAAATTTGGTCAGAATTGATGGCAAAATTAATGCAATAAGTTATCAAAAAATACTGGAGGAAAATTTGTGCTCATCAGCCCGGAAGCTGTGCATGGGACGTACTTGGACATTCCCACGTGACAATGATCCAAAACACAAAGTCAAGTCGACCTGTCATTGACTATGCAAAATAAAGTGAAGGTTCTGGAGTTGCCATCTCAGTCTCCTGACCTCAATATAATTGAAACAAACAAGAAAAAGTTGTGCTCACCACTAATTTTTAAAACCATTAGGCGGGGGTGCAATGAGGCTGTGACCACAAAATACATATAGACGACTGCAAAAGGTCCTCTGCACTCAACCCATTATCAATATATTTAAGACATTGAGACATTCTGTGCATACAGCTACTAAAAAATGCCTTACCCTTTAAACAACAGGGATTGTTTGGACAAACAATCCCTGTCTATACGCGCCGCTCCGTGTGAATACGCGCCGGCGTTTTCAAACAACGCCGGTGCGCTTGGGTACTTGGCTATTCGGGGAGGTTCGGGGGCTACAAGTCGCGGCGAGAAAATGCCCCCGAATCTCCCCGTCTGGCCTTAGCCTTAGTCAGGGAAAGATTATAAGACACACTTTGAGAAAATCTCAGCGGGAACGAGTTTGCATGAGATCAGCTAATAGATCAAGGCCTGCCAATATTCCTGGGAAATTACTTGAGGGTTTTTATTGACCTTTTAATGCCTTATTTAGATAATGCTTGCCACATTATACCACTATAAAACTGTGCACAAATTCCAAGGAGAGGAAAGCATTTCATGCTGAATGATCTACTGTATGTGATCTGTTAAAGAAATATATATATGTACAAGAAGCAAAACTTTATGCAAAAGCTTGAGAATATTTTATATTTTGTAATTTATATGCAGTTAAGTGTACTGTACGTTGCATTCTTAAAAATATAACAAACAACTACTGGACCCCATAACAATATATTTAAGAGATCTGCTAATACAGACAAATTCTCTGTATTATAAACACACACTATTCATTGATCAGAGCCCAGGGTGGACACACTATTCTCCTATCATACCCCTAGCAGTATGTGTAAACTTTTTTTTACTTTTGGCAGCACAATTGCTTCGGAATTTTTGGTGTAACTCTGTATTGAGAGGGAAAATGAAAACCTGTGCTAAACTTATAATTCAGAAGCCTCAACCTTGTTAGTAGAAGAGGTTCAAGTCATTCAGTGGAGAGTGGGAAGTCATTTGGTTGAAATGAGATTAACTGATGTGCCTTCAATGGTGCTGACTAGTGATGGGCGAATTTATTTGCCTGGGGCAAATTTGCGGCGAATTCCCGCGATTCGCCGCTGGCGAACAAATTCACGAAACGCCAGCGAAATTTCGCCTGGTGAAAATTCGCTGAAAGAAACGAGTCGCGCGTCGCATCAAAAACGTGCGAATTTTTCGGCAAAGCGAAACTGGGTAGATTCGCCCATCACTAGTGCTGACTTAAAAACCACTCACAAAATTATGCAGAATTCCTGCTTACAAGGGCTTACAGCAGAGTTAGGCCAAGCTAAGCAACCCAGCTCGCCCCCACTTCCTCCGTTGCACGCGTACATACATGTGCGGTGACGACACGCGTGTGTATGCTTAAGTCGTGTGGTTGGTGAGTCTGGTCTAGGGGAAGCTGCCCAACTACCCCAATCGTTGTGCCCTAGGCAGCTGCCTCTTCTACCTACCTCTAATTCTGGCCCTGGGTTACAGTCTAAATTTAAATGTAAACACTAAAAAAAATACTTCTAAATAGTTTTCCAATGAGGTCTACAAACCTCACATTCATATTACAAACCATATTCAAAAATGAATGCCACATAATGTAATATAAATTAGAAGGAGACATGCTTAGCTAAAGGTAGCCTAAATGGAAGCAGGACTTAATCATCAAAAGTTTTCTTTCTAATAACCATAACTCAGAGAAATATACAGGACTTTAATGTCCCACAGCAGCAAGAACCATCAATAAATGGATACATTTCCTAAATAGAAGACCATAAAATAAATTCTAAATGGGCAGATACGCTCTCCAATCAAAAAACTGAACACCTGCCAGTAGTGGCATGTCTTTGATTTAATTTCTTGATAGAAAAATTCATTTGTTAAGGGCTTCTGTTACAGTATATACAACAGATTTTGGAGGAGCAGGAGAAATGACTACAGGTATGGGATCCGTTATCCAGAAACCCATTATGCAGAAAGTTCTGAATTACAGGAAGGCTGTCTTCCATAGACTCCATTTTATCCAAATATTCAAAATTTTTTAAAATGATCTCCTTTTTCTCTGTATTAATAAAACAGTAGCTTGTACTTGATCCAAACTAAGATATAAGTAATCCTTATTGGAGGCAAAACCAGTCTAATGGGTTTATTTAGTGTTTACATGATTTATTAGTAGTAGTACCTTCTTAAGATATGAAGATCCAAATTAAGGAAAGATCCGTTGTCCAGAAATTCCTGAGAATTCTGCTAACAGGTCACATACCTGTATTCAGGGCCGCCATCAGAGGGGCATGAATGACAAAAAGACCAGAAGACCTGAATTGACGAAAAGACCCAAAGACCCGAATAGGCGAAAAGGCCTAAAGACCCAACGTGTGAAAAGACACAAAATCACGAAAGGAGGTGAAATTGAAGTCCTGAAGCCATGAGTTCAATTCTACTGAACACCAATGTGTGTTTTTTTATTTTTTTTTAATCCCTTGGCCACTAGTGTATTATTTTAATACTCCATAGGCCCCTGTCACCATTTTTTTTATCTTGTAAGGGGGGCCCTGGCACCAATGTTTTTTTAAAAGAAAATTCTCTGGGGCTTCAATTTTTTTCTTAAAAGGGCCTGTAAAGCCCAAATATGAAACATCTTTAAAAGAGAGGCTGTCTTACTACATGTCCGCTGGTGTGCTATATGTACCTTTCTGTGCTTTCTTGTATCACCTCTGTTGATCCGCTTCCACAGAGTAGGTGTAGTGATTTTCCCAGTGTGCCTATCTTCCCATTGCGACTCAGGACTTGGATTATGCGCAGTTCCTCTCTCAAGTACTGTTGAGCATGCGCATATTGAACAGCCTCTTCCTTGCCTACGCCGTTTCTGACCTCTGTTCCGCCCATCCTCTTTACTAGAGGAGCTAATCACACTCCAGAAAATGGGTTGCCATAGCAAGCAATACCAAGTAATTTTGCAACTGAAGTAAAGGTCAATTAAGGAGTTGCCTGCGATGCAGCGAGAGCCCGTGGTGCATGAGCAGTGGGAGGATGCCATGTTGTAATAAGCCTGTACTGCACAGGGACACGGTGCTTCTCGCACTCATCAGATGGCTGCCACTGGCACACTGAGAATGCACGTCACCCAGGTAAGAGCCTCGGGCTAGAGGCCACCCTCCCTCTTCGCTATATCGATCAGAGTTCCCCAGGGCGCTTTCTGTGCAGGCAGGACAGACATAAGTCAGCAGGTTGCTTCGCTCTGTTGCCCCGGAGCTGCGGTGGCAGAGCAGTCTGTGTGTGACTTGTACCCTGATCTTAAGCGCCGTGTGCAAGTGCTGTAGTACAGCAATAATAAAGCCGGTAGCAGCAGCTGACACTGATACGCAGTAACACACTCGCTGCCTGTGTGACACGACTACCCTCCCCTGCTCCTCGGGCGCTCACAGTCTGGCATTTCCAACATGGCTGGGTAAAAGAACAGCGGAGCTTGTTTGATGGGAAAAATATCAGCCTTGCTCGGTAGGTTTCCGCTTTCACTTTCCTTTGTTGCTTATTTCTAGCGAATTAAATGCACAGTAAGAGCCTCGTGGCGCCTAATTGTTTTTTTCCTTGGGAACAATATTGGCTGTACCGGGCCAAATAATTACCGGACGGAGGGAGAGGGAATTGCTTCAGATGGATGAGCAGGACCTGGGCATAGGGACTCATAGTGCGTAATTAAGTGTCAACTTCCACTGGCACAAAAGCGAGCTGATAGAAACACTGTAAAAAAATACACGCATGTGCATTATACAAAAACCGAAGGGTGAAGTGTGTCCCAGAATATGGCTGCACTTTAGAAAGAATTAATATGGTGGGGGACCCAATGTTTTTTTAACATTTTTTAAACTTATAGGGGGGCCCAGCCATCAATAGCTTTTTATAACTTGTGTTTGTGGGGGGTTCGCTTTTTTAGCACTGATGTCTGGTGATGTTTTAACTGTGGTGTGTAGTGGGTGTATCTGGGTTGGGGAATGGGGGCCCGGGGTGGTTGGGGCCTAGAGGGCCCCAAAAATTTTGTTTTACAGGGCCCTGTGATTTCTAATGGCTGTTCTCCCTGTATTTAATGATATGGATAGAAACATCATATTATAAAGTGTTTTGAACTATGGGCTATGAATAGGAAATCGGATAACTCAGATCTCAGACTCATGTAAATCACTTTGTCAGGAAAAAAGACCTGTGAGGCCCCATTGTTTGCATAAAGCAGTACTGATTGAGGTTTTGGCCTTCAGCGCTTGATTAACTATAACTTGCTTCTTTTCTGAGCATGAAATAGGCAGTAAGGAGGCCAACACATTTACGGTCCATTTTCATAATATCTAGGGATGCACCCAATCCACTTTTTTGGGATTTGTCTGAATTCTAAATTTTTCATGAAGGATTTGGTCAAACACAAACCAAATCCAAACCACATGCAAGCCATGTTTGCATTTCCATATTATAGTAAGGAACTGTGCAGAAAAATTAAATGATTTCCTTGTGGTGTGATGAAAAGTAACGATTTTAGGATTTGGATTTTGCTGAATCATAGTACCTGTCGATACCAGAAAATTCAGAAAAAAGGGGAAGAGGACCACACACCTTCTACAAGGTTAAAAACAGATGTTTATTATATAATTAAAAACATGAGTAACTTCAGTTGGACTTAGGCTTGACACAGCCTGACACATTTTGGGTAGTAGATCCTTAATCACAAGCCCAACTAGACATACACCAGCCATTTATAAAAAAGACCATCACTGGAATCCTTGCAAGCATAAGGGTGAAAAAGAATAGAGGTATAAAAGGAGAAAAACACCTGGAGTTAAAGAGAAGCACAAAATAGTGTACAGATAACCACTTTAACTACATAAATGTAAATGTGCTATTGCTCCTTCATCCTGCAGTTCATTTTCTATTATTAGAAAGATCTAATTCATGTAAATACACTCAACAGTCAATTCATACTCACTTTCATAGTCTTCTCCTCTCCCTTTTATAAGATACAGTCTAAGAGACCTATTTATTAAAGGTTGAATTTGAGTGGTTTTAAAGGTTTTTGAATGTCATATGTTTATCAAAATATTCAAACTGAAAAAGCAGGAACTGGAAAAAGTAACAGAAAAGTTGTGAAAAACGCAACTTTTTAAGTTTGTTACACGATAACTACAACTATTTCAAAAACATCCAAAAAACTAAAGAATCATGACTAGTGATGGGTGAATGTCTCCAAAAAATTTTTAAGTTTTGGCACATGCAAAGTTGGAGGAGATTTCTCAACCTGAACTACACATGCGCCGAAAGACACAAGAATTTCTAAAAAAAATTGGAAATTTCTGTCACTTTCGGTGCATACGCAATTGTTCAGGTCCAGAAATCTACTCCAACTGCGCATTCGCTGAAAATGAATGAAGAAGGAAGATGGCTGCTGTGAACTCCTGTGGCCTGAATCTGCAGGAGGGGTAAGTAAAAAATTAGGGGCATTTGCCCCGGGGGAGTGGGTAGGCTTTTTTCATTACAGGTTGGATACAGGGCTCAACCCCAACAGAACTTTTTAAACTTGCGTTCTGCATTGCATGAACTTTACAGCATAAATGTATCAATGTTACTGATGATGATGAGGGAAAATGGCCACCGGGTGAAAGCTGCTATTTATTTTGGAAAAATGTGATTGTGCTGAATGGAGGGGGTATATGCAGTAAAAATTATATGGCTTGGGTGGGGAAGATATGCCCAACTTATATACATGGAAAATATAGGATTTACAAGTATAAGATACTGGTCTTCATAGCAAATTATAATATTATGAGTTTGTACCAGCATGGCTTAATAGATATTGCCAGGCTAACAATATATTTTTATGAGAAGGTGAGCAGGGACCTCAATTGCACTTTGCTAAAGCATTTTATACGGTGCCACACAGAAGGTTATTGGTTAGAGAACTGGCTAAAATAGATTGGAACAGTGGTGGTAAATTGAACATTTTCTAAATGGACCAGTGTTGTTAGTGGAGTACTACAGAGCTCTGTACTTGGTCTTTTTGCAACTTTCAACTGGTTTATTAATGACCTGGATGTGGGCATTGAATGTACTGTTTCTATTTTTGCTGATACAAAATTGTGCAGAACTATAGGCTCCATGCTTATTGCTGCCACTTTGTAGGTTGATTTGATTAAATTGGAAAACTGAAAGCAACCTGGAAAATGAGGTCAATGTTGATTAATGCAAGGTTTTGCACATTGTCAAAATAAATATATATGCAAGATATACACTTAATGGCAGTGTGTTGGGAGTTACCTTAACGGAGAAAAATCTAGGGTGTTTGTAGATAAGTTGTCTAATTCCAGGCTGTGTCACTCGGTGGCCCTTAAGCAAACAAATTACTGTTTTGTATTTTAAAAAAGGGCATAAACTCAAGGGATGAAAACAAAATTTTGCCTGGTTAGGCCTCATCTGGAGTAGCAGTTCAGTTTTTGGCTTCAGTCCTTAGGAGGGATATAAATGGGCTGGAGAGAGTGCAGAGACATGCAACTAAACTAATTGGGATTGTTTTGCTCTGGAAAAAAGGTGTTTGCGAGGGGACATGATTACACTTTACAAGTATATTAAAGGACATTATAGACAAATATCAAGGGACCGTTTTACCCATAAAAAGGATCACTGCACCAGAGGCCACCCCTTCAGACTAAGTAACTTTAATTTAAAGCAGAGTAGATGGTTCCTCACAGTGAGGACAGTGAGGTTGTGGAATGCATTGCCGAGTGATGTTGTGATGGCTGATTTTAAAAGTGGCTTGGATCAACAAAAAAATCTAAGTGTTTTCAAGTAATGAAAATATCATGTCGTGTTGCCTTGCACTGGTAAAACTGATGTGTTGGTCCAATTCTTGCCCAACACAAGCTAAATAGAATCAGGGGGCCAACTGCCATCAAATTCAGGAGCTAAATTGATGGAAGCATGGATTTTCCATCTTGTAAATGTAATGCCAGATACATCAGACATCTGGCTTCTGAAGTTCATACTTTACAGAATAAGAAAACAATTACATCGATAGGTAGAAGACTGAAATATAATTCCATGTTTATAAACATTAAACTTCATCAGTGATTTTTGCTGGAAAAATACAGTATTATTAGGGCTCCTGTATTTTACACATTCCAGCCTATCATTAATAAGGTGGGACCCCACAAAGTAATTCCTTTATATGTGAACATTCCTGCTCCATGTCCATCACAACAGAGAAGCAAGTACAGCTAAAAGAGAACAGATGGCATGGAAATAATGGCATAAGAATTTAAATTTTACCAATGAATCATCACAGCAAGCCAACCAAAATTAAAATGGTTCATGTGTAGTCACATAGCAGTTATCTCTATCCAATATAAATATATGTAAAATTCTTAAGTTTATATATATATATATATATATATATATATATCCAATATAAATATATGTAAAATTCTTAAGTTTATTAGACTTTTATAACAATCCACCTTGACCTGACTTATACAGTACATCAGCAAAAGTAGCAGGAGCTGACCTACACAAAGGATATTTCTGTCCAAATAAAAATAAATAGAAAGAGAGAGTCGAAAGTAGGGATGCAGCAAATCCACTATTTTGGATTCGGACAAACCCCAAATCCTTCCCAAAAGACTCGGCTGAATACTGAATCCGAACCCTAATTTGCATAAGCAAATTATGGGTGAGAAGGGGAAAACATTTTTTACTTCCTTGTTTTGTGCCAAAAAGTCAAGTTATATCCCTTCCTGGCCCTAATATGCAAATTAGGATTCGGTTTGGCCAGGCAGAAAGATTCGGCCAAATCTGAATCCTGCTGAAAAAGGCCAAATCCCAAACCGAATACTGGATTCGGTGCATCCCTAGCCTCGAGCAAATAAATTTGCAAAACTGCTGCAACTATTTGCCGAAGAAAAAATGCTTCAAAAAAATTATATGTACACCCATTGACTTTAAAGGAGCAGTAACAAATTTTTTTATTAAAACAAATTAGTTTGTACATTAAAAAAAACACCAAGACATATTTAACTTTAAATTCGCAAAGTCTTTATTAAGAAATAACTTACCGATTCTCCGCTTGTGCTTCTCTATAGAAGGCAACGAGGAGTAATCGAGCGCTGGAGGATGGATCGTCATGCTGTTGCCTATTCTGATGAGGAGTATCGGTAAGTTATTTCTTAATAAAGACTTTTCGAATTTAAAGTTAAATGTGTCTTGGTGTTTTATGTAGAAACTATTTTTTTTTATTATTTGTTACTGGTCCTTCAATGTATTTGGACCAAATATTAGCACCTATAAAAATTGTTGATCACGTCAAAATTGACTTGCATCCAAATTATTTTGATGCCCATTGACTTCAATGCGTTTTACTATTTTGTGCCGTTTCTTTAATTTTGCAGTAAATTTTTTGCCAAAACGAAACTGCACAGATTCGCTCATCACTAATAGAAGGAATTATGTGCCTTTATGCAAATGTAACAAACATTTTGTAAACCATTTGCCCCTCGCATAACTGGATAGCAATTGGGAATGTTATAGTTTACGGGTACGCAGTGTAAGTTTAAAACCTAAAAAGTTAAAGCCAAAAGTTTACACCACCTTCAAGTATGTTTTAAAAGTCTGCAATGCAGAAATTAAAGAGAAAGAAAGCTACCAAGGTCATTTTTTTGTTAATTAGCCACAATAGTGCAAGCTATAAGAATGCTATTCTGCAGAATGCTTTACCATACCTGAGTAAACATCTCTAGAATCTCTCTCTATTCGTTTAAGATAGTAGCTGCCCTATTAGCTTGGTGTGATGTAACTTCCTGCCCGAGTCTCTTCCTGCCTCTTCCTACAGTACATAGCTCTGGGCTCAGATTACTGCTGGGAGGAGAGGAGGGAGGGGGAAAAGAGCTAACTGAGCATGCTCAAGCCCGAGCCCTGGAGGTTTAAGCTTAAAGAAGGATGTGTGATACAGAAGCCCATGTGTACACAACAGGCCCCCCCCCAACACACACAACAGGAATTACAAAGGGTTAACTTTAAGTGGGCCCTGCCATTTTGCACTTACTTGATTAGAGTGGCCCACCTGCTGTCAGTGAGCTTTCAACTTTCAACTTCAGTGACAGCTTTTTGTTCCCTTATCGGTCACAGAATTTTAAGTCCCAGTAAAGCTGCATGGCGATTGGGTGAGCGGACATCCACTCACTGTGCAGCTCAACCAGGACTTAAATTCTGTGACCAATAAGGAAAGGAATGGACAGAAACTACCTCCCCCTGTGATCCTGCCCTCCCTTCCGAAGTTGGCAGCTCTCAGATAGCAGGGGTGCCCGGTTAATCAAGTAAGTGGGGTGCGGCCGGGCCCCCCCTACCCTTCAGGTCCAGTATAATTCTCCCCCCCCCGTCCCCACCCCCCGATGGCGACCCTGCCTGCAAGGAGTAGGTTGCAGTAAACAAGGCAGAAGATACTAAGAGTTATAGTAATGCACCCATGCTGCATTCAATTACGGCCAATCTAATGGGCCACGTTTGGAAGGAATATAGCCCCCAGTCCCAGAGGCACAATCAATCAACTTCTCAGATATATTCCAAAGCCAAAAATTCTATAGTTAAAAAAACATATTTTATTTAGTCAGACATTAAAAAAGGCATACAGACCATTTTGTTGTTCCGCCTTACGCATAGGGGTAGTGACATGCCATAAATATCCTGTATATGTTATATTCTTAAATACAAATGCTGTATTAAAAGTGATTTAGCAGAAATATCCCTTTTCTTGTTACTTCTTCAGACAACTCCCTGCTCCTTACAGTTTAAAGTCAGTCAGTTCAGGCTTTCAGGCAGGCAACAAGGGGAAGACATTTTTGCACCATTATTTAGATACAATAGGAACACCCAACATGTTCAACTCTTCACCTGCATGTAAACTGCTCAAAGTTGGGCAGTCATGACATACAAGATCAGATTTATAAAAATACAATAACATTTTTTTTTAATTCATAATAAGATTATAATTACTATAGCTTCTCACATTTTCACAGACTGCACATTTACATTTCTCTTCAATGGATTTACTAACCAAACCTGAGAATTCAATAGTAAGTCCACTGATAGAATATCTCTCCATAAAATACGTACAATCCCACAAACACTAACCCTTCCCAGAGATTGCTATCCACTGGTACTATAGGTACCATCTCTACCTTATTTTTCCCGCTATCCCAGAGCCACAGTCCCTTCCCAGAGTTTATTATCCCACTGCTTCTATAGGCATCCATCTCTCTCTCTACTATATCTGCAAAATCCACAGCCACAGTCCCTTCCAAGCCATTATACCTGCTGGTGAAGGCACCATCTCTCTCTAATATAAATGGTATGCAACAACCTCTGTCCCTTCCCAGAGAATATTATCATGATTCCTACTGTACTGGTCTGATACTATTTTCTTCACTATACCTGCCTGCCTACACAGTGTGAGGGTTCCAAGCCAGTTTTTTAGACTCAGTCAGGAAACACAAACTATTCAAAAGAATTAGTCAGAAAGCAGTCAGCTATCATTATACAATTGGAGTTTGTTGTGCTTTGAGAGAGAAGAGTTTAACAGGGCTTTATTAGCAGGTTCATGCAGCCATTACACAACAGTAACATAAACTCTATCCTTCTTAAACAGTATAGACAGTACTGTGTATACATAGCATAACTCATAGGGATTGAAACCTTTAAGTAACTAACCAGTCTCAGGGCATGTGCAACAAATGTATCTTTTGCAAAGTATTTCAAGAAAATATCCTTTGGTAATATAGAAACAGCTGAACCTGTATCAAGCATCAGGTTAATGGAGTGTCCCTTGTCAGAAAAAAGCAGTATTGACATTGACAGTGCATATAAACTTGTCTTGAATAAATGTACCAGCTTTATCCACACTTAATGTAACATTTGTAGTAGTGACGTCATGAATATCTTTAGCAGAACTATGTCAGACCTTAGCAAAGTGACCTACCTTTGAGCATTTATGGAGCTGTAAAGCTTTTGCATAGTTTGCAGTGTGTTGTGTTGAACCACAATACAAAACAATTTTTTAAATATATTAATAGTAAAAAATTTTAACAGGAAGGGGTAGGACCTTTATTATCAGAGGGGGGTCAGCTGGTTGATGAGAACAAGCAAAAAGCTCAGATTCTGAATGCATACTTTTCGTCTGTCTACAAAAATGAGGTACCAGCTAATGAAGGTTTCCTTATTAATAGTCCCAATTCTAATAATACATCTAATGATGCATGGTTCACACATGCTGAAATTCAAAAGAGACTAGAACATGTTAAGATAAACAAAGGTCAAGGGCCAGATGGGATTCATCGCAGGGTAATTAACGAGCTTAGCTCTGTGATTAACAAACCTCTCTACTTAATTTTTCAGGATTCATTGAGGTCTGGCATGGTGCAGAGAGACTGGCGAATAGCTAATGTGGTGCCGCCAATCAATAAGGGATCCCATTCTCTGCCTCAAAACTATAGGCCAGTTAGTCTGACGTTGGTGGTAGGAAAGCTTTTTGAAGGATTAATAAAGGATAGGATACTGGACTTCATAGCTAATAACAATACTATGAGTTTGTGCCAGCATGGTTTTATGCATAATAGATCTTGCCAGACTAACTTAATTTCATTTTATGAGAAGGTAAGCAGGGACCTCAATTCTGGGATGGCTATGGGTGTGATTTACTTAGACTTTGCTAAAGCATTTGATACAGTGCCACACAGAAGGTTACTGGTTAAATAAAGGAATGTTGGCCTGGAGCATAGTATTTGTAACTGGATAGAGAACTGGGTAAAAGATAGACTACAAAGAGTCGTGGTAAATGGAAAATTTTCTAATTGGACCAGTGTTGTTAGTGGGGTACCACAGGGCTCTGTACTGGGTCCCTTGCTTTTCAACTTGTTTATTAATGACCTGGATGTGGGCATTGAAAGTACGGTTTCTATTTTTGCAGATAATACTAAATTGTGCAGAACTATAGGTTCCATGCAAGATGCTGCTACTTTGCAGAGTGATTTATCTAAGTTTGGAAACTGGGCCGCAAACTGGAAAATGAGGTTCAGTGTTGATAAATGCAAGGTTATGCAGTTTGGCAAAAATAATATAAATGCAAGTTATACACTAAATGGCAGTGTGTTGGGAGTTTCCTTAAGTGAGAAGGATCTGGGGATTTTATAGATAACAACTAATTCTGGGCAGTGTCATTCTGTAGCTATTAAAACAAATAGGGTTCTGTCCTGCATAAAAAAAGGGCATAAACTCAAAGGATGAAAACATAATTATGCCTCTTTATAGATCCCTAGTAAGACCTCATCTGGAATATGCAGTGCAGTTTTGGACTATGAGGGTAGACTGTCGGGGTTGGGGTTGTTTTCTCTGGAAAAAAAGGCGCTTGCAAGGGGACATGATTACACTTTACAAATACATTAGAGGACATTATAGACAAATATCAGGGGACCTTTTACCCATAAAGAGGCCACCCCTTCAGACTAGAAGAAAAGGACTTTCATTTGAAGCAGCGTAGATGGTTCTTCAAAGTGAGGTTGTGGAATGCACTGCCGGGTGATGTTGTGATGATGGCTGATTCTGTTGATGCTTTCAAAAGGGGCTTGGATGATTTTTTGGACAGAAATAATATCAAAAGCTATTTTGATACTAAACTCTACAGTTAGTATAGCTATGGACATATATGGTTTGTGTGAAAGAGGGGTGTGCGTGTGTATGCTGGATTTTAATTTGGAGGGGTTAAAATTTGTTTTTTCCCACTATTTGGTCTCTTAAGGTGGCCATACATGTAGAGATCCGCTCGTTTGGTGATGTCGCCAAACAAGCGGATCTCTCCCTGATATGCCCACCTTGAGGTGGGCGATATCGGGCTGATCCGATTGTGGGCCCTAGGGCCCAATGATTGGATCAGAATGGCACAGATACGAGCGGTCGGATCGTGGGACCGCATCAACGAACAGATGCAGCCACGATCCGACAGGATTTTTAATTCTGCTCGATCGACATCTGGCCGACTTTATCGATTGGGGAAGCCCGTCGGAGGGCCCCCCACACGGACCGATAAGCTGCCGACACAGTCTGTCGGCAGCTTTTATCGGCCTGTGTATGGCCACCTTTAGCATCTGTTAGATTCCCAGACTCACAGGTAACAACCAGCTCTCTCAAAGCTGCTACAATTTGTTCTGTGGATTTGCCATTATGCTGTCCACGTTGGCGGAATTTATATCTTTCAGCAACCATAGTTACTCTTGGCACAAAAAGTTCTTTATAGCAGTAAGAGCAGTTTCATAAGTTTCATCAAGTAATGTATGGATAGAATATATGCTGTCCCTCTGCTCCCAGGCAGTGAATAAGTAAAGCAAACTTTCTAGCAGCAGAAATCTCCCCTTGGTCAGCAGTAATAATGTAATTTTCAAACATACGGATCCAAGCAGTAAAAGGTATAATAGTTACATAGTTACATAGTTAAATTGGGTTGAAAAAAGACAAAGCCCATCAAGTTCAACCGCTCCAAATTAAAACCCAGTATACACACACACACACACACCCCTTCACTCTTTCACACAAACCATATATGCCCATAGCTATACTAACTGTAGAGTTTTGTATCAAAATAGCCTTTAATATTATGTCTGTCCAAAAAATCATCCAAGCCCTTTTTGAAAGCATCACAACATCACCCGGCAGTGCATTCCACAACCTCACTTTCCTCACTGTGAAGAACCACCTACGCTGCTTCAAATGAAAGTCCTTTTCTTCTAGTCTGAAGGGGTGGCCTCTGGTGCGATGATCCTCTTTATGGGTAAAAAGGACCCCTGCTATTTGTCTATAATGTCCTCTAATGTATTTGTAAAGTGTTATCATGTCCCCTCGCAAGCACCTTTTTTCCAGAGAAAACACCCCCAACCTGTACAGTCTACCCTCATAATTTAAGTCTTCCATCCCTCTAACCAGTTTAGTTGCACATCTCTGCACTCTCCTCAGCTTATATATATATATATATATATATATATATATATATATATATATATAAATCCTGCATAATTATGTTTTCATCCCTTGAGTTTATGCCCTTTTTTATGCAGGACAGAACCCTATTTGCTTTAGTAGCTACAGAGTGACACTGCTCACAGGGTCTGGAAGAAAAGCTGCAGGCTGCTGCAGAGGTGGAAGAGACGTATTGTTGCCAATTTATTGTGTTTTGATAGCCGAGGTTAAGCAGAGTATAACAGGGCTTTATTAGCTGGTTCATGCAGTCATTACACAACAGTAACATAAACTCTATCCATCTTAGTATAGACAGTACTGTGTATACACAGCATAACTCATTTGCACAGTGACCTCTGCAGGCCATTTGTATAAACACCACAGAGTTATATTTTCTGAAGTTGATTGTTACACTACCTATAGCAGTGGTTCTCAACCTGGGAGTCGGGACCCCTTTGGGGGTCGAACGACCCTTTCACAGGGGTCCCTTAAGAGGTTCCAAGAGCAGGTTCATCTCTCCCCCCACTATCCCTGGGGCAAGGTTGTAGCTCTCCGGGTAGGGTTGCCACCTTTTCCTGTAAAAAATACCGGCCTTCCTATATAATTGTCTTTTTCTCCTATTAATAACATTGGGATCAACTATCAAAAATACCGGCCAGGCTGGTAAAATACCGGTCAGGTGGCAACCCTATCTCCGGGTGTTGGTGCTGGGAGTTGTAGTTCAGTAACCTGTGTAGGGAAGCCAGTTGCACTACAACTTTCTATATCCCCTTAGTAGGGACTGCCATACAGCTCTCCCTGCCCATTTAAAATTTGTAAAATTAACATGGTAATTGGGGTGTGGCCACAAAATGGGTGTGGCAAAATCCTCACAACGCACGGAAAACAAACCTTTATGCAGCCACGATGTCTCCCGTACTTTCCTAACAATCCGCTCTGGGCTGGCAAAGAAAATATTTTATGGTTGGGGGTCACCACAACATGAGGAACTGTATTAAAGGGTCACAGCATTAGGAAGGTTGATAACCACTGACCTATAGGGTGTAGGCCATAGTTAGTCAAACATAATTATGTAAACGTGTGTGGAGCTTATTTGCTGAGAATATACAGATTTAAATTAAAATTTATTTATCACAGTGGGTGGGTTATGCCTTTAGCCTTTCTGATTTGATATAAGTGCAAAATATAATTGTTGGGTATTTTTCTGCCCTTCAGATTTTGGTTGACTTTGGTTGGGCTTTGAAATTTGTAGTTCAGCAATACCTAACAGTGGCAGGTTGCAAATTCCCAGCCTGTTCTTTGCTGATATCTGCTTGCACTGCTGATTTGTGTCCTTTGCTGAGGAAAGGAGACCTGAGGTGACATAATAATAACAGTGACACAGAGGACAAGTTATGAAACAACAACATTAATCAATTTGATCGAAAAAAGTAGGACATTTTGGGAAAACATAATATTCTCCCTTTCATCTTTCTATAATATTACGTCCGTGAACTGCTGATGAAATTATTTGTGCTATTATATAGAAGAGACCGGATATTATTTTGGTTATACCTGTGCTGTTTCTTGAAATGTTAATTTTAATATTGTAGCAAGAAGACAAATGTAGGGACATGCTGCTGTCTGTAAGAGAGGAGGGGGATATATTTTCTAATTGTAGCACTGGAGAGTGGCAGTTTTGGGTCAGAACTGGCTTTAAATGCATCAGATAGGATCAGCATTCAGTCTGGTTTTTGTTCTGGTCATGTTGGTGGGTGTGATAATTATGTATTGTAGTGCGGGACAGCTATGAAGGACATGCAGAGGGGCAGATGTAACGAAACAGTTAATGCTGTTACTCATAAAAGTGATATTTAGCATTAAATAACAGGGATCCTTGCAGTGTATGCAGTGATGAATGGAAGAATCCTACAGCTTAAGGGCTGTGACACACTAGGCTGGCGACTAATCACCTCGACTTTGCGGCGACTTTGCGGTGACCAATCTCCCCAAACGCCTTCCCTCACTCTGCGCTGTCTTAAATGAAAAATCCACAGCGCTAATCACACGCGGAGATTCGTTTTCCTAAGTCGCCCGAAGTTTCCTTGAGAGGCAATTTTTCATTCAAGCCAGCGCAGAGTGAGTTAAGGCGTTTGGGGAGATTGGTCACCACAAAATCGAGGTGATTAGTCGCCAGGCGACTCAATCTCCCCAAATTTGCTCATGAGCAGTGACCCACTGCAACCAATAAGTGATTAGCTTTTTAAAGCCAGCTGCAAGAGGAACCATAACTGCAGAAATTTTATTGGTTGCCATGGATTACTGCCCATGGGCAAATTTGCCCAGTGTTGATAAATGACTTTAATTATTAGAGAGAAAAAGGCAAACATTTAAAAAAAAAATTGGATAAAATTGAGTTTATGGGAGATGGATTTTCCATGATTCAGGTTTCCAGATACTGGATCAAATATCTGTAGAACCTTGCTTAGAGACTCTGTGAGGATTTTTATGGTTTAAGCTGGCCATACAATGGCAGATAAATTTGCAGATATGGGTCGTTAGAGCTTATCTGCCAATGTATGGGGGCTTCCCATGGTACTTCCCGACCGATATCTGGACACGGTATTGATCGTGAAGGTTGGATTTTCTACCGACAGACCCGTCGGAAGTCCATTGCGTTAGTCGAAATCCGATCGTTTGGCCATAGGGCCGAATGTTCAGAGATGGCCAGCTTTAGTTTTCATTAGTAAATTACATTTCAAACATTACAAGCAATTCATTCTACCCTTTAAATTATTATTCTTGAAGCAACAAATGAATTTTTTTAAGTTTTTTTTTTTAGTTTTATTATTGGTGTATAGACAGTTATCTCAGGGTATTGCAGCTGGTCATGTGCTTTCAGAAAGCAAGCACTTCACAATGGAACTGCGTTCAGCTATTGTTTCTCATACTCAGTGTACAACTAAAGTCGAGACTTTGGTTAGCCAGCCTTGGATATTTACTGTTGATTGCTTGCTCTCATATCTACCAATAAGTAGGGCATGGGAGCAAGTTTTAGCAATGTAGGTGCTAGTGAGCTATTATCATGTTATCTTCCCATTGGTCTGCTGATGGACTCCTGAGGGGGGATGGGTGTTTTACCACTCCAACTTGCAGTACAACAGTAAAGAATAGGGATGGCGCGAACTGTTCGCCGGCGAACTTGTTCGCGCAAACATCGGCTGTTCG
>CM044446.1:18754543-18827900 GCA_024363595.1 Xenopus borealis | reverse complement strand
GGCTGTTTAGAGCAAATTTACAGATAGAAAAAAAAAAGGTTTACTTGTTCTTTAATAGTTATGTTATAGGTCACAGGACTTACACACCCAATAGCTTTGCCCAACAGCTCTTGTGGAGGTAGAGGGAATATAACTATAGTAGAAGCAGATGCTACTACTGTTGGTTTAAGGGTGGGTACTGAATGATCAGTAGTTTCTAAACTAAGGTATGTTGGTCATAATGACGTTGTTTGCACATAGATAGGAAACTGGCTACAGGATTGGGTACAGAGGGTGGTTGTTAATGGTACATTCTCTACTTAGAGTAAGGTTCTTAGTGGGGTCCCTCAGGGCTCGGTATTGGGTCCACTTTTATTTAACTTGTTCATTAATGACTTAGGGGAGGTTATTGTAAGTAATGTATCAGTGTTTGCAGATGACACAAAACTATCCAGCCCAATTAGTTCCATCCAGGATGGGGCATCCTTGCAACAGGATCTTGACAAACTGGCAATCTGGGCAGCTAAGTGGCAAATGAAATTCAATATTGATAAATGTAAAGTCATGCACCTGAGATGTAAAATATCCAAGCCACGTATTCCCTTAATGGGACTGCACTAGGCAAATCCATTATGGAAAAGGACCTTGGAGTCCTTGTAGATGATAAACTTGGCTGTAGCAAACAATGCCAGTCAGCAAAATCAAGGGCAAATAAGGTCTTGAGCATAGAGTCACGGGAGGAGGGGGTCATTCTTCCACTTTATAGAGCACTTGTAAGGCCACATCTAGAATATGCTGTACAGTTTTGGTCTCCATCACTCAAACAGGACATTATTGTATTAGAGAGGGTACAGAGAAGGACAACTAAGCTGGTAAAAGGTATGGAAAATCTTAGCTATGAGGAAAGACTGGACAAATTGGGGATGTTCACACTGGAGAAGAGGTGCCTAAGGGGTGATATGATAACTATGTATAAATATATAAGGGGATCATATAATAATCTCTCTAATGCTTTAATTACAAGTAGGTCTTTCAAGCTGACACAAGGTCACCCATTCCGATTAGAAGAAAAGAGGTTCCACCTAAATATTCAGAAGGGGTTTTTTACAGTGAGAGCTGTGAAGATGTGGAATTCTCTCCCTGAAACTGTTGTACAGGCTGATACATTAGATAGCTTTAAGAAGGGTTGGATGGCTTTTTAGAAAGTGAGGGAATACAGGGTTATGGAAGATAGCTCATGGTACAAGTTGATCCAGGTTCTAGTCCGATTGCCATTTTGGAGTCAGAAAGGAATTATTCCCCCTCTGATTGGGTTTATTTTTTTTTTGCTTTCCTCTGGATCAACTAGCAGTTAGGCGGTTTAAAAAAAAAAAAAAAAAAGTTTAAAGGTTGAATTTGATGGTTGTGTCTTTTTTTCAGCCTAACTTACTATGTTACTATGTAGTTTACGTAAGTATTTCAGAAAAATATCCTGTTCCCAAAGTTTGGGGGAGGGGGGGGCTAAGCTTTAATTATGGGGCACAATAGACAACAGATATATTGTTTTTTACATATGCTCCAGAAACCTTTATAAATTTACCAGTGAAAAATATTCTTGTTTTATATCATCATCTTTTACTTGTATAGTAATATTTACTATTTAGTATATTTATATAGTTAGGCAATTCACATAGAGCTTTACAATAAGTTAATAAACAAGATCAAATATGGGATCAGGGGGCCCTGCACCCAAGAGCTTACAATCAAAAGGAAGTAATTCAAAATTTTAGACCACATACTGTAGTAGTTACAGTACAAGAATCAAATTGGGTTGAAAAAAATCCATCAAGTTCAACCCCTACAAATGAAACCCAGCATCCACACACACACACACACGCTGTGTGATCCCCTACTTTCACATAAATTATATAGTGAATAAAGTACCCCTTCTTGTAAAATATAAGGATATTATAAGTTACCATGGAGTTTCATGACCATATAAAAACACGAGGCTGAAGGCCTCATATTTTGCAAACGGGGGTACTTTATTTATTATAATACACAAGTTTCAGTGAGTCATGTGACAGAAATGACATCAGAACTCACCGTTTATAACTGATGACATCAGAACTCACCGTTTATAAGGATATAATTTGCAAGATATTTACGGCTTTTGTGTATTATATACCAATATCTATAGTAACTGTAGATTTTAGGATAACAATAGCCCAGAATATTATACTTCTCCAAGAAATCACCCAAGCCCCTCTTTAAGGCATTAATAAAATCAGCCATCATCTGGTAGGGCATTCTACAACCTCATACCTCACAACATTTTGGAAATATAAAGAGGGACAAACAGATTTGGTCCACGAAGTGCAGCGACATTCTTTGACCACACCCATTTTGCTACTAAAGGTGAATTGGTCTTTAAGCTGCAAATCACAGGCTCCCAAAAATAATTTTTATCTTAAACTGTAACAGAAGTATCCAAATTAAATATGTCACTTAAAGTATGCTAATTAAGTTAGAAACATTGTAACTTTTTCTGGAAGTTCAGTGCAGGAGATCAAAGAGAAATTTCAGTAACGATCTGGGACTGCGGTTTGAGATGTCAAAAGTCCAACTCAAAACGGGACAGTTGGGTGGTATGCAAACTCACTGTCCTCACTTTGAAGAACCACCTACACTGCTTCAAATGAAAGTTATTTTCCTCTAGTATGAAGGGGTGGCCTCTGGTGCGGTGATCCTCTTTATGGGTAAAAAGGTCCCCTGATATTTGTCTATAATGTCCTCTAATGTATTTGTAAAGTGTAATCATGTCCCCTCACAAGCGCCTTTTTTCCCAGAGGAAACAACCCCAACCTGGACAGTCTACTCTCATAATGTAAATCATCCATCTAACCAGTTTAATTGGACATCTCTGCACTGTCATCAGTTTATTTATATCTTTTTAAAGGACTGGAGTCCAAAACTGTACTACAAGTGAGGCCTTAACAGGGACATATAAAGAGGCAAATTTATTCAGGCAGTACTTTATCTGTTTTAGAAACCACTCAATAACACTGTCTAGAATTATACAACATGTTAGCTACAAAAAAACCCAGATTAATCTTTAAGGAAACCCCCTACGCACTGCCATTTAGTGTATACCTCATATTAATATTATTTTATATCATTATATTATTTATATTATTTTTGCCAATCAACATTGAACCTCATTTTCCATTTTGCTATCCAGGTTTCCAATTTAGTTAAATACCTATGCAAAGTGGCAGCATCCTGCATGGAACTTTCAGTTCTGCACAATTTCGTATCATCAGCAAAAACAGAAACCGTACTTTCAATGCCCAAATCCAGGTCATTAATAAACAAGTTGAAAAGCAAGGGACCCACCCAGTACAGAGCCCTGCGGTACTTCACTAACATTAATTCAATTAGAAAATGTTCCATTTAGCTCCACTCTTTGTAGTCTATCTTTTAGCCAGTTCTCTACCCAGGTACAAATACTATGTTCCAGGCCAATATTCCTTAATTTAACCATTAACCTTCTGTGTGGCGCTGTATCAAAAACCTTAGCATTGTCCAAACAGATTAATGTAATGGTAATGTTTCCCTTTAATTTTTTTCTTCAACACAGGTAAGTGAACAGACCTCCATCTAGTCGGAGGAATACATTCATGGATGTCAGTCCATCATCTTACACCATCTCCATGATGAGACATTTGACAATTTGCATTGCACTGCTCCCCATAATTGCTTCCCCTCCCCATTGCTTCAGTCACTCAGCACATCTGCACATTTAAACAGACTGTTTCCTGTGGATTTTTTCTGTTATTCTGTTAACAATCATGCTCTATTTTATAAAAATACTTATGTTATATAGGCCTATATTCCCGGTATTCACACTGATTTCACTTCCACCTATCTGTCCCACAGGGCTTAAGGAGTAACCCAGTTCCCTGCCAATGACTTCAGCCCTTTCTGGTTTTATACCTCATCATATTATTGATATAATTGTTACCAGTGGCCGAGCTGCTCTGAGTATCATAGGAGCAGAAAAAAAAAAAAAAAAAAAAAAAAAAAAAAAAAAAAAAAAAAAAAGAGTCTTGTGAAGAAGGGTGCTAGTTTCTGAGAATACAGAAATAGATGTCACTTGGCTTTAGAAATGCCTCTAAATAACTAATTTAAATAAAAGTGCAATTTTGGGTGCAAATCTCAGTGTTTCTGTTCCCATAATCCAGTGAAATTGTGGCACAATTGAGCCTAATGTGTCAAAACTAAGGGCGAAGGTGTATGCTCAGATTTGTGCCATACATTTTGTTAAGCCTGAAAAAGCTTTTTTATCTTACTGGAAAGAAAAACGGCAAAACAAAAACTAGAAAAAAATACCCAGTGACTCCAATACATGATTTAAAAAATGCCAATTGACTCCAATGCTTTTGGTGTGCAAAACAAAAAAAACCCAAGAAAAAAAGCACGAGAAAAAAGTCAATTGACTCAAATGCATTCGGCATGAATAAAATGCAGCACAAGAAAAAATGCAGAAAAACACCCTTTGACCATTTTGGGGATTTCCCCACAACTTCCGGAACTTTTCGGGGAAACAAAATGGGACAGTTTTGCTTATCTCTAAGCAAAACGGAAAGTAGTTCTGATTATATTTTGTGGGGCTTGGGTCATTTCCAGAGAACACATTCAACATTGGTGTAAATCTGGTGAAACTATTAAAGAAACCAAAGTGGAACCCCCTACCACCGAGTCCAAGGTAGCAGTGGCTTCAAGGTTCCACAGTAGGAGTAGCTGTGCATCATTCATCAGATGTCTCACCTTTTTTTGTGGAAGAGTAACAGCCTTTGGCAGGAGTGAGGGCAATTATATCATGGGGTAGTGGAATGCAGGCCCAGACTGGCAATGTGTGGCTTCTGGCAAATGCCAGAGGGGCTGCTGTAAGATGCCATAGAAAGTGACTATTAAGTGGGCTGGTGGGGGCTGTTTTAGCCTCTCTGTACCAGGGCCTATTTTGAATCCCAGTCCAATCCTGGTGGAATGGGTGGAAGGGGCAGGCAAATGGGCAATCAGGGTGTGGGGTTGATAGGTGGACCTGTCCTTTTAAGGCTTATTCAGTTAGCAGAAAGAGTGAGGGAAGGAAGGCATTTAAAGGGGTACATTTATTATGCTGTGTAAAACAACATTTGCCAATAAAATGTTGTAAAAAGCTATGTAAACTACTGCATGATGTGTGTAATTTTTACGTCGGGTGAACGCCAGATTTGCAGCCATTATTTTACATAATGGCAGAAGTCACTCTAAGAAAAACCTTGTAATAAACTGACACCTTTTTGTATGTGTTTTTTTTTTTCACAGCAAAGCCTGGTGATGTGCTGTGTATTATCCCACTGTTTTTTACACAGCAAAATAAATAGTTCCTAAAGAGTAGTCAAAATCTGTCAGTAATTTGTAATTCTCGCACCGGCCCTAGCTGGTGATTTAGCTTCAAATACCAGTCAGGTGGCAACCCCATGTCTCAAGCAATGGCAGCCAAGTGGAAGTGCAGGAGTGTGTTCGGACCTGTATCAATAGGGATGGGTATCAAGCTCTAGGGACGGGTGAATTTTACCCATTTCACTTTGCCAAAAATTTACCAAATTCATTCAAGTCTATGGGCGACAATTTTTTTGACGTGTGGCAAATTTTTTTTAATCCGCAGCATTTTTTTTTTTGATGCGCAGCAATTTTTTTTTGATGCTCGCCAATTTTATTTGACGCAAGGCAATTTTTTTCTGCCATTGGAGTCTATGGGCGTCTTTCCCAATGCTAAACTTGGAAAGGTCTCCATTAACCACTACCCTGTAAGACTCCAAAGGTTGTAAGCCACTCAGTGGTTAAAAATATTCAACTGGCTCTGTATCAGGACTACAGATTTTATTGTGCGATAGGTATTAATATATTCATTGGCAAATAGAATAGATTGATTATAATCCCAGGCCGGCTCCCAATAATTATTTATATTTGTTGCTGGATATAAAAAAAAGCAGACCCTTAAATACTTACTCTTAAATACTATAAATATTACATTTACTATGGAGAACTAATCCAACTGACTCTTCACGTTTATGGATTTGGGACAAAAAGTTGAATAAAAGCCAAATGACATCATCCATTTTGATATCTTTCCCAGGCTGCCGTTATCTGCACAACATATAGGTTTCTTATAGTGTTATGGACTGTTTTATCAGATTGCTGATAGATTGCTCCCGTGTGAAAGAGGAGTTATTGCATCTGATACCCAAACAGGGAAACACTATTTTCTATGTGCTGAGCTTGAGAATAGTTTATGGACGTGTTCAAGCAGACCTCCCCTTGTTTAAAAGCAACCATTAAAACTATAACACATTGTAGTCTCACAATAAATCTGTAATAAAGTCATATCTGTAATGCGCAAGATTTATTTTAAGGCAGCCTTGTGCACCTCCCTTCTTAGAAACTATTAGAGTACAACTGTACCTTTCTAGAATCAGTTAAACATTTTCAGCCTTACACATATTTTAAATAAGAAAATGGAAACTACAGGTGCTTATTTGCAAACATAAGTACTGAACTGCAAAAGTGTAGTTACCAACAGCAATCAGAATTTTTTTTATGCTCTACAACTATGGTGCATACATTCCACTCCCAAATCCTCACATACACATATGGGGGGTCATTTACTGCAATTGTAGCAAATTGCAGCAAGTTTACCTGCTTTAAGTATTGTGTGAAAGCCCATTCATTAATCAGGTACTTGGGTCAAAGGGTGCTCCGGAGATGGCGGTATCTCCAGGGTTCCCTCAGCTCCCTACATCAAAAGGCCCAGCGCACTTGCTCTAAAGTATCAATGTCAGGGTCAGACTGGGGGGCCCGGGGCCCACCAGGACTGTTGTCCAGGGCCTGACCCTGTAGTCAGCAGAGTAGCCACATTCTCAGCCACACCAAGGGTGAGAAAATTTTCATATACCCACTTGGGATGAAATCCTGTGTGAAATGGCAAATACCAAATTATTTACAATCCTAGATGCTTCAAATGGATTTTGGCAGATTCCTCTCACTAAGAGAAGCAGAAAATTGTGTCCCTTTAATACACCTTTTGGAAGTTCAGTTCAAGCGTTTGCCTTTTGTATTAAGCTCAGCACCAGAGATTTTTCAAAAAACAATGCAGAAACTCTTGGAAGGGGTTGACGGAGTTAAAGTCTACATAGATGATATTTTAGTTTGGGGCACCACAGAAGCAGGGCATGGCAAAAGATTATAGCGAGTCTTGCAGACAGAAAAAGAAAATGGACTTAAACTAAATTGTGCTAAATGTCAGACCAGAAATTTAGTATCTTGGTGAAATCATTTCTCACAGTGGAGTGAAACGAGATCCTACAAAAGTCCTAGCAATTAAAAGAATGGCCAGTTCCAGTTACAAAAAAAAAAAAAACTTCTGAGATTCATGGGTATGTTAAACTACCTTGGCAAATATTTTCCCAATCTGGCAGACAAGACTCCCCATATGAGGAACTTGTTGCTAAAGCATGCTGAGTGGAACTGTACAGAGATGCAGGTCATTGAGTTCAAATCACTAAAAGACATTCTTTGTTGTGCACAGACTCTGCAATATTTTGACATACATCGGACTTCAAAAATATCAACAGATGCATCAAAAGATGGAATAGGTGCAGTTCTACTATAACAATATGGTAAGAATTGAAAGTCAGCTGCATTTGCATCATGCCCATTGACACACACAGCGCAAATATGCACAAATAGAAAAAGAGAGTCTTGGTATTGCTTTTGGAAGTGAAGCATTCCACAACTTTGTCTATGGTACAAAATGTATAGTTCGAACAGATCACAACCACTGCTTACCATCACACAGAAAGAACTATGGAATGCTCCTCCATGCTTTCAGGGTTTCTTATTGAAATTGCAGAACTATGACTGCAAACTAGAATATACACCACGCAGTTTCCATCAAGTTGTAGATGCATTATCAAGCACATGAAATGAGGACATTGTTGCATCAGACAGGGAAAAGGAATCAAGTGTGGAAATACATATTAATAAAACAACAAAAACATGTAATACAAGCACTGCCTGATGATCTACAAGAAGTGATAACTGCATTACATTTAAACAATGCCAAAAAATATCTTCCAAAGTCATATTGTCAATATTGTGATGAACGTTCTACATGGGCTGGAGTATTGCTCAAAGGATCTCAAAACTGTTGTGTCTTCATCTCTGCGAAAGGACATGCTAACCATAATACATAAAGGGCATCTTGGAATTCAAAAATGCAAAAGACGGCAAAAGAATTCTTATTTTGGTCATCTTTAAATGAGGATATTGCTCAAGTGATAAAAATTGCACACCAAACCAAACCTTTGCTTGAGCACTTCACCTCTAATACAGAGAGACATGCCATGTGGTCCTTGGGATACAATTGGAGTTGATATATTTGCGTTGAATGGAAAGGAGCATTGGCAATACTAGATGCATACTCCAATTATCCAGAAGTTCAAGAATGAAAAAATAGCACATCATCCGAGATTTGCAAAATATTTTAAACACATTTCTGCAGATATTGAATACCAAGTAAGAACAAATAATGGTTCTCATTTTATAAAGACTTTGTAAAGTTCACAGAAGAATTTGGATTCAAGCATATCACTTGAAGCTTAAGATTTCCACAGAGTAATGGTCTCAGTGTCGGAACTCGCCCACAAGGATACCAGGAAAACTCCCAGTGGGCCCAGGTGTCAGTGGGCCCTCATACTGTTAGAAATTAAGCCTATTTAATGGCCATTACCTATTTCTATGAGAACAAAGAAGCTAAATAAATGGAATAAAAGATTATAGCATGTCAAGAAAAGAGACTAGGAAAATAGAGGATGAGTGAGGAGAGGAAGGATAATAGTACTGAGAGTTGGCCCCTGGTCTAAGGTTTTTTGGTGGGCACCTGGTCTAAGGTTTGACCTTGAAAAAAAGCTGTTGTTTCAGGTGAGGACCCAGAAGTGACACTCTTAAGCTACAGAGCAACAGCCATGCAAGGAGGCAAATCTCCAGCAAATTTCTTGCAAGACAAATACAGACAAAACTACCTGCATTAGAGTTTAAGGGGAGAAGAGCTGTGCTGATTCAGAATGGTATTATGGGGAGAAATCATGCTGGTTCGAGGGAGTTCTATGGCAAAGTGGGTGGCTGAGACTAAACACTTCTGTAGAGAGTGGAATTGCTTTAATAACTGCATTTGTCCATTACATGAGACTGCTAGAAGAGAAAATTCATTTGAGAGTAGAAAACCTGTGTGCTGATCCGCTACAGGTAGTATTTAAAGGCGTTGTTTACCTTTAAATCAACTTTTAGTATGATATTTTTTAGACAATTTGCAAATGTTTTTCAGTTTTAATTATTTGTGGTTTTTGAGTTATTTAGCATTTTGGTAAGCAGCTCTCAAGTTTGCAATTTCAGCAATCTGGTTGGTAGGGTCCAAATTACTTTAGCAACAAGCATTGATTTTTGCAAGAGACTGGACTATGAATAGAAAGAGGAGTAATAAATAAATAGAAAGATGAGTAATAAATAGCAGCAAAAACAATAGTCTTGCAGAGCAATTGTTTCATAGATGGGGACAGTGACCCCCAATTTAAAAGCTGAAGAGAGTCATAAGAAGATGGCAAATAATAAAAAAAAAAAATAGAAAAGAAAAAAATAAGCAAATAATAATAAAACAATAATTCAGAAACTATAAAAATGATGGGCAATTGAAAAGTTGCTTAGAATTAGTCATTCTAAAATGTAGTAATAGTAGACTAGACTACCCCCTTAAACACAAAGGAGCTTGTGAGATCCGATACAAATAGGTGTAGCCTATGATTAAGTGCCCAGGAGTGGAATGAAATGTGTCAGGCTTCCTGTACCAAGAGCAAGATGTAATACAATATTGTTAATAAAATCATTTGAGAGGCATCTTTTCAACTGTAGTGCAGTTTGCAGTTTGCACCAGTCTTTGGTTTGCATAGTTATGAGATAAATATGTTTAGGACAGTTTGTGTTACTATCTTTGTTATGCAGGTAGCACCAAATTAAAGCAAGGTGCAGCAAACATTTTCTACCCTAAACTTGATAGATATGGTCTTGTGTTCTAGGCTTGAATGGGAGCATGTAGAGCCAGTGCTGTCAGTTATCATAGTGTTTCTTAGGAAGCACCAAAGAAAATATCACAAAATGCTTTCTAAGTGGATGCTCAGCATTGCACAGTATGTCTGTATGGAAAATATGATTAACCATATGGGCAGTAGAGCTGAGCCAAGGTTGTGGAGAACCCCATAAAAGACTGGGGGTTCATAATTTCTGTATAATGTTTCAGAAATCTGACTCCAACTCATAAGGGCAATTAAAGGAATTTTTGCTAATTAAATCAACTTACAATTCAATTTTCGAGCAATAACAGTTTAATATTTATTAAAAGCCTTGGTAAAAAAAAGAAATGTACTGCATTGTTTTCCTATTTATACCTTCGTTTTATGACTGATATACTAAATATGTTTCTAGTAGCACATCACGAGCCTCTCACATTGCGGCAAGATCAATAAACCTGTATTGAACGGATATACTCACTGTGTTTTACATTTTGGCTTTAATTGTTCTTTTTCCTTATCATTTCTGTAAAATAAAAGGAAATGAAAAAAATACTGATTATTTCATAAGGTAACATATTTTCATGCCTAAAAATGAAACCAAATATAAATCGAAATGGATTTCCTTTTCTCTAAAATCTTAAATCTCTGTTTAAAAATCTTTTAAAATGATGCTTGTCATGCAAACAACTTGTACTCTCCCAATGGAAAAAAACTATGCATTTTGGAAAAGTTTTTTTTTTTTACAAAAGTCCATTATGCAGAAATCTTTGGTAAAGCTGTCTCCACAGAGTCTATTTCAAGCAAACAATTTTAAAGGGGTGGTTCACCTTCAAGCTAACTTTTAGTATGTTGTAGAATGGCAAATTCTAAGAAACTTCAATTGGTTTTCATCATTATTTATTTTTCATAGTTTGTTAATGATTTGCAATTTTCTTCATTTTCTTTGCAGCTTTCAAATGGGGGTCACTGACACCATCTAAGAACAAATGCTCTGTAAGGCTACATATGTATTGTTATTGCTACTTTTTATTACTTATCTTCTATTCAGTCCCTGCCCTATTCATATTCCTGTCTCTTATTCATATCAATGCAGGGTTGCTAGGGTAATTTGTACCCTAGACACCAAATTGCTGACTGCAAATTAGAGAGCTGCTGAATAAAAAGCTAAATAACTATAAAGCCACAAACAATAAAAAATTAAAACCAATTGCAAATTGTCTCGGAATATCACTCTCTACATTATACTAAAAGCTCACTCAAAGGTGAACAACCCCTTTAATTGTTTTTCATTGGATTAACTTTTCTCTGCAATAATAAAACAGTTCTTTGTTCTTAATCCAAGCTAAAATATAATTAATCCTTATTGGAGGCAAAACAGTTTCAATGGGTTCATGTAATGTTTGAATTTTTTTTTTAGTAGATTTAAGGTATGATAAAGAATAATGGAAAGATCCTTTTTTGGGAAAATCTCAGGTCCCCATTCATTCTAGATAACAGGACTAAATACCCGTAGTAAGGCAAATGCCTGTGTGCACAAGAACGTCACATGCTGAAGAGAGTTCAAAATGCAATACTTGCAAAAAAGTTTAATTATAATTAGGTCATAAAAACCAAACTTTCAGCCCCCGGTGAGCCTTTCGTCAGGGTTGAGGAAAGCTCACAAGTAATTTTTCCGAATTCTTTTATGGAGACTCTTCATCAACTAAGAGACAAATTTATTTAAATTCAGGAGAATGTTTTTTTCTGTGATTAAAGAGAAAAATCACAGTAAAAACAAATCTCAAATTGTTTTGGATAATATATCAATCAAAAAATCTCAAAAAATGCAATGAAAATATTTGGTAACTGAAACCTGGAAAGCTTCTGGAGAATGGAAGAAGAGGAGTGGTTTCAACATTAAAAGGGAACATATACTTCAAAGTTACATTGTAAAATCAATGTCAGATTCCCAGTTTCAAAATAAGTCTTTCTCCAATACATGTGCTTTGAAAAGTCTGCGCATTTTATTTGTAACGTGACTTTTTATACTGCTTTTCTCTTCTCGTCGATTACTTGGATTACCTCTGACAGAGGTCTCCAGCCTTCAGGCCATGCTCCTTTGAAACCATCAGAGGTGCTCTGAGAGTTGGACAGCAGGAAAGAAGCGTGCGCGTCTGTAACTAAGACTTGTTGTAAGAAGCAAACATTCACTCTGCTGTCCAGATCTCAGAGCATTTATAATCATTACGGTTGAATTCAGGTTGAAAGAGCAAGTCTTAAAACCTGCAAACACATACTCATTTTAGTTTTTTTGTTTTTTTTGCTACAGCGCTGGATGATAACAAACCATTTAAATTGTGGTACCAATGGTGCAACTATAGAGGAAGCAGACCCCATGGGGAGGTGCTGTTGGACCTCACAGGCTACTTCCTCTAAAGCAGATCTGGAAATTGACAGTTCCCCAGCAGCAAGAAGATATGCACCTACATTACCGTGCTCCCGTTAGTACACATTGGGGCCAGGTATGTTGCTCTGAAGTTTACTTGCAGAGGGTCCAGTGCGAGATTGGTACAATGCTGAGTTGATAGGATATGCAGGAAATCTTGACTAACCCCTAATTAATTTTGCTGCAAGGTATGGGATCGACCTGAAATATCATCTCCCTACTTTTATATGAAGGTTAAAGGAGAACTAAAGTTTAAATAAAGAAGTAGGCTAGAAATGTTGTACATTATGTTCTGGGCTTCTGTCCCTGCACAAGGGAACCACAGGTCCTTTAGTAGGGAAGAATTGTTTCTTTGAAAATGCCCCAGTAGCTCCCTATCATCTTTTCTACTGATTCACTGCACATGCTCTGTGCTGCTGTCACTTACTGAGCTTAGGGACCCACTCACAATATACAGTACACATAGAATAGAAATGTCACAACACAAGGCTGATTAGTCATTAATACAGATAATTACTACAGGGCAACACAGAAAACAGTGCAACTAGCATCAGACTTTCATAATCAGCCCTGTAGCATTATTAACATGTATTTCTATAGCGCCAATATATTGCGTAGCACTTTCATCAGTTTATATTACAGAACAACCTCATTTCCTGCTTGATAATTAGCAACGAACCCTATGCTTAACTTCTCAACAGCCATATTCATTTTTAGGGATTTGTTTTCCTTCATAAATTGGCCTCTGTATCCATATCCTAAAAGGCAAGAGAGGGGGAATGCTGATGGTGATGGGTGTGTTTAGGGCTCGGCCATGGGCACATACTTCATATTTTTTAATACTGAAATGGTTTCTTAGCAGACATGATGTGTTGATATCCATATTGCAAACCCGAGCATTCTATATACAACAGGTCTCATGCCTGTACTACCATAAATAATGGTTTTGGGGTTTAATTTCCCTTTAACCAATTAGCTGTCAAAGTTTTTCAGAGCTTGTTAGAGAATTCTAAAGGTAAAATCATGAACAAAACTAACTGAAGCATTATGGATGACTGTTGTTATCCACGGTCTGAACAATGGATGCACCAAATCCATTATTTTCTTTTTTTTAATTTGGATAAATACTGAATCCTTTACAAAAGTTTTGGCCAACTTTTGTAAACCTTATTTTGGCATATTCACATCTGACAACAGTTTTTTAAAAATCATCTGCGAAAAAAAATTTCCCAGACCGTTAAATTCCAAGGGCTTGAATGGTTTGGATTTGGTTCAGTTGAACGCTTAGAAATCCCAGGCTGAATCCCGGTACATCTCTAGTCTGACCTAAAGCAGTTTCACAGTCCTGGAAGTTTCCATAGAAATGCTTAATATTCTTGTGCTCTACATAACTGCAAAGAGAATGGAGCAGAGTAGAAATCGGTGACATGCAGGGGGAGTCGGTGAGACTGAGGAATACATCTGGCATGAGCATGGACAGATGAAAGGGAGACTCTTAGCGCAGACTACGGCAGTCACCGCAGGGAGCACAAAACAAAGTTGCTTGCTGGAGGCTTCAATGGAGTTTTGCCATCTGAAAGCAGAGAAGAGACGGTGACAGCAGGGGGCCCATGTTCTCAGCTGACTAAATTAACAGTGCACAGCATGGCATTCACATTCTGTCCATCACTACCTGCGTCAGTCGCGTCATTCTTTTTATTCCCACAGAAATATTTCGTGTGAGTTTTTGGCAGCTCAGATCTTGGGCCTTTATAGATGTCAAACACAAAATTTTGTATCTAATACTTCCTACAGCTTAGTATAATTGCTTCCCATATTTCAGCACAGGCCAATAGATGACATCATTACAGCCACACTTCAGTTACTGCAAAATCTTCACCAGTGTAAGTGATCCTAGTAGTTCACGAGACTGTTCTGGTTAATGCCTGTTAATACACGTTATATAGTCATGAGTATCATTGATATGGCATTTTCTGGGGGTAGCAGGGTCTAGGGCTAAGGCTCCATTATTATACAATGCCCTGTAGGTATGGGAGACTGTTGGTCAACATTTTCCTTTATTAGTTCTCGTGTCGGGCAACATTTACATAAATTGTTAATGATGACATTTTTACCATCTCTTCTGTTGTTACAGACCTACAGGGCTATACTTTGTGTCAGATTCTTTGATATGATCAGTTAAGCTAGCTCTGCTCCACTGGTGATGTCACAATAAAACAGGATCTTTTATCAATTTTGTCACCCAGGAGGTGTGTCAAATAAGGCTGATCCTAATGTGTGCTCACAGGTCAAAAAACTGAATACAATCAGTTGGGATTAATGAGATATGAATATCAGCCATGGCTATTTACATTCAATATTTTAATCAACTGGAGCAGAGCTGGCACATTAGAATTATATGATGCTTTTAAATGTATTCAAAGAAACAAACTTTTAACTTAAGCCCCTCTAATAATCCCTCTAAATACAATTCATTTTATCCATATATCTGGCAATGAAAGGAGATTTTACAATATTTTGCTATATACTGGACCAATTCCCATTCATGGCCCACACTGAAAACATGCTGATATTTTTGGACAATTTCAAGCAGCACCTGAGTTGCATTAACTCAGGGCTCATTTATAAACATTGGGCAAATCGTAACATACTGTATGTCTCAGCATAGGGACAGACTCACAAAACAGAGGCCCAGTAGTTCTATTCAATCAAAAGTTTATTTTAGATAAACAGATATTGCCATATTTCGATCAATTAGAAAAATCTTTTAATTTTGTTCCAGCTTTCCACATAGATTTCAGAGTTTTATTGTGATAATTAGTGATGGCCGAATTTGTCACGCGAAATGCGAAACAGGCGAAAAATGTATAAAACCCAGAGTTGACACCGGCGCCCATTAAAATAAATGGGCAAAATTGTCACAGGCGGCAATTCCAACACAGGCTTCAGACACATTAGAAGCACGCGTCTAAAACTTTTCGAAGCAAATTTGCCGGTGGCTAAACGAGGAAGTTCGCTGCAAATTTGGGCCTGGCAAATAAATTTGCCCATCGCTAGTGATAATCAGTGAGATAATTTTTTCTCACTCAATTGCATCTGGCTCTATGGGGAAAAATGGAAATGAATTAAAACATTAGTTTTTCTCATCAAACTGAATCTGGCTACTTGTCCAACGTTGGACTGGACTGGCAGGACACTTGGAGAAATCCCATTGGGCCCTCCTGTCCCTCAATCCCTCATGGGCCCTGCTAACCCAGGTCCACTCCTCAACCAGTCACCTGTTCAAAGTCGAAAGATAACAGGAGGTAAGTTGGACGTGATGCAATGTGCATGCTTGGGGGTTGTACTCTGGGAAAAGGGAGGGCCCTGGTGGTTGCGAGCATATCCTTTGGTATCCAATGCTACTATTGTCTGATAATCTGTGCATGTTGAACATTTGACTGTGAAGCACCATTGCTCATGGATATTGTTTCTCTTACATTAGAACAATGTATGTGGCTGATCTCTTCACAAACCCTAACTCTTTTTAGGTTTTTCAAGAGGCATCTGGACCTAAAGGTTATCTTAACCTTAATTCTGCAGCTGTTAGATCAGCGGTGCCCAAATGGTAGATATAATCTACCATTACATGTTCAGATATCAGGATCTGCCTGTTAGTGCAAACACTGGGCTGATTTTGGTGCAAAAACGCTGAAGTGTGCATTTTCATGCCAAACTTTCCCTTGTGTTTATGCTAACAGGAAGAAGCCGTACCTGTCAGTGCACATATTTAAAGTGGGAGGAGGCGGCTCAGCTTTTTTCCGCTTGCATATCTGTGCCAAGTCAGAAAATGACCCTGTGCCATTTGCCTACAGTATAAAGGAAATCACCCAACCAAGTCAAATAAGGTTTATTGTACAAATTACAACATAAGTTTATCCTCCCTTGTTCCTGCTGTTTACAGTACTTATTCATTGGCACGAAAAGCGTAAGGCTGAGTTTTTTCCTGTAATTTATACAATCAACTTTATCTTGACTTCACAAGCCTGGTTGGGGTTGTCTCTTGGGGGCGCTTGCAATTATCTGGGCCTTAAAACGCGGGCTGACTCTGGATGGAACAACAGTAGACAGCTGCTTGTCTCACTGTGAAACAAAAGGCAGAGCCCCGAAAAGAACAAGACAGATGTTCTCCTGAGTCACACACCTCAGCCAAAAATGTGTATTTCTTCCAAACCCCTTCAGGGCTGCAGGCTCCCTCGTATGTTAGCTAGCTTTTCCATTACCACCTCAGCTGGTCTGCAACAGAAGCATCATTCAGAGGGAGGAATCATCCTTGTCCATTTGTGATGCCTGTTAGGGCAAACAATACTTCATCCCTCTTCACGGCAGGAATGGTTTTGCGCCTTATAAACGTAAGATAATAATGATATGTATCACAGATCCCTGACAGCTACACTTCACGCAGGCTTTTGCAAATATAAACAGCTGTAAAGAGTATTTCAAACATTGGAACAGAAGCCGACCCCTGCTAGAAGCACGAAGCTGCAGTTATCAATCTGTGTCACGTTATCTCCTGATATAATATTACTTTCAAAATATACTTCAGGGACCACAGGCTTATGATTGGTTTATCAGAGGATCTTATTAAGATATGAAACCTTCTTTTGGGAAACATGAATATCTTAAAAAAAAAAAAAGGGTACCTTTAGTTGCATAACTCCATTTTGTGGTTTGATTTTGGATTTATCTTGCTCTGCTGAATTATATATGTGTGTAGCACTGGGATATGAAATTTTGGTTGAAATGTAGGTTACCTATTAAGGTGTCTGTGTCCTCCATAGTTTGAGTGAAGTCCAACTTCTTATACAGCCTCCCCTTCTGTTACAGAGATACTTTTATATGGGGGGTGGAGATTTGCGAATCTTCGTCCAAAGGACGGAATTGTGGGAATATCCTGTGAAATCGCTCTTGGTGAATAATTTCGCCCTTCACTAAATATGACGTCCAAATTCTCAGTGCCATCTGTCCAGTTTTTATTTTTACACCTGCCGTCTGGTTCAAAAATACTTGCCCAGTTTTCAGAAGTATGAAAAGCAGACAAGCCTGTTCCCTGCTTCATATGTGTTTTGGCCACTCACAGCCTGCCACATCACAGTATCGCCCCTTCACATCACTGGCCTGCCCCTTCACATCACTGGCCCGCCCCTTCACATCATCAGCCCTGCCTCTGATGTAATGTGTACCACCCCCCTCCTGGATTCCTAATGTAGAAAAGGTAGTTTGGAGACCTTGCCAATTGAGTGAATCTTACTATGCATGGCCACTTTAAGATACTGTAGGTATTTTCATCATGTGCTTCTGGGCATTATTAACTTTCTTCAATCTAAAGCAATTTAGGGTGTTAATATTGCAACATTTGTGTTATAAAAATATTGTAAAAGAAAGCATATGAGAAGCAACTGTCTTTCTCAATTACTTTGTTTTGCAATTGAATTTGTTCGCTTGGTGTGTTCTACATTTAATAAATGTTGTAGATTACACTACATTCAACTGAGAGAGCAACAGTTCACTCTATAGATTCAGCATGGTACAAAGTCTGATTTGACCCATTAATCCAGCAGGAATGTGTCTTTAAAGAAGGTTGTTTCTTTGCTAACTGCGGAGGTCAGGGCCTTTTATGCTGGAGATCAACTAAGGTTATATTTGGGGGAAAAATCCTTTTCACAACTCTTGCAGCTAAAGTTGTAATGGTTAATCCATTGATTGTAACAGAAACCCCTTTGGTCTTTTCCCAAAAATAACAAAATAATTTTTACACATAGACATGGTTGGGTTCCCTATGAACAATGTTAAAAGTCCTTCAACAAAATTTGAAAAAGTCCAACAATGTGCAGCTTGTTAAGTGTAAATCCTCCCTTTATTAAAATCCCCAAATTCTTCTTGATGACTCTTGGGAGTGAGAAAATCTGGTTGATTATGTTTTTTTTTGTTTTCTTGGAATCATTCTTGAGATCATAAGTAGTAAGAGTTAGAGTTTCCATTCAAAGAAGCAAATTGGTTAAAATGGATCCCAGCAGGTTTGGGCTCCTGAGTTTTCAGGCAAAAAACAAGAAATAAAAAAATGTGATCTTTGATTTGAAAATTTATTATGTATTTACTTTTGGAGAACGGGCAAAAAAAATAACCTTGACCTCTGATAAATGGGCTAAATACTTGCCCTAGCCTTCATGACCCGGGCCTGTTCCCCAGCTGAACTTGAATAGAAACACTAAATTAAGAAGGAAATATGTTTGCCCGCTGCCCTTATGCATATGTGGAAGAGCAGTGCGAGGTTGGGTGCTGGGAGGGGGGCCCTGAAAGTTGCATTCCTGGTGGGCCCTGGATGCCCCAGTCTGGCCCTGTATCCCTATTATGTAAGTTTTATCTGTACACTGTATTTGTGTGAACCTCTATGGAAACCCTACAATTGGCCTAAGTAGGTTCCAACAGAATGTCTGTTTAAGCAAGTTAATGATTAACATTATGCCCTTCATCAGCTCTGCAGGAAAAGGGAATGTCAAACAAAATGATATAATGAGATTTCTAACAGAAGAACAAACTCTTTATCTTATGGCATTTACTGAAAAGCCACAACTAATTGATGACCTTGGGGGTTAATCTGGGTTGGATTTTAGTAACATTGCTCCATTCGTGGTGGAAGCCACTCATACTGGGGCACAAGGGGTTACTGGTACCATGTGATTTCAGCTCCCTCAGAGCCTGTCACTTTCACTGTGAGAAGCCAAGGGAAATAGTTTGGGAAATATTTAGACGAGAAAGCATGATCCATGAAATGTACCTTCCCCCCAGGAGGGATCCTGACTTTACCCCAATGATAATGAATTTTGAAAGGGTTAAACCCCACGGGACACAACAGGTTATTAGGTTTTGCCAGCGCTGTTCTTGTGCTTAAGGCTAAATATACATATTCTCCTACCAATCATTGGTTTGGGGAAACAGCTGCCTGTTACTCTCTTAACCCCTCCTTTCAGTTAGAGGTCACCTCTGTTCGAATGATCAGTGAAGGCCTGAAATCCCTTGACTGTGTATTCTGTTTTATATTTTATTTAAAAAAAAAAAGGCACCAAATCTAAATTGGAAAAAAAAAAACGATTATGACAAACTGTGTACAACCCGCAATAATGATTAACCATTTTAATTAAGGTCAGAGCGAGGCAAAGCACTTATGAGAGTATTGGAATGTGGCATGTCCCCATGCTTATTCTTATATCAGATGGGTATGTGAGTGGATGAAAAGTTCATATGTGGAATAACTGTATGCTGGAAAATTATATACATTTATTTGAAACTCTCAGGCCCACCCGCATGGAAGATCATTAGCACCTTCTGCCATTTCCCAGATAATTTTACCCACTAAGTGTTCCCTCCGCTCAGACAAAATACACTTCCATAGACAGAGGGAAGGAATTAAGAGCAGAGCTAGTTACAGTCTACCTGCGTTTTGTGCACATCCAGTTCTTGCTAAGTATTTTTGCGTGTGTTGGTGGTCAAAACCATAAGGATCCATTATATATGCATTTTCCTAGATAATCATTTCATTAACTTGGTGTGTCTGGAGTGAGTATATCACGGCCTTTATAGACATTAAGAAATGATCGCAGCTGTGCATGCTGTATGTGCTAGTATATAGATTGCTGCATTTGGATATGTTTGGATATGCACTGGTGTTTATTGCAGTAGTTTCCATGCACTTGTTCCTTGGCACTCCCTCGCATGGCACCACTAGTAATCAGTGGTTCCACTGACTTTTACAACTCTGTACCCTGGCAGTCCAATGGCAGTCATACAATTTTTTTTTGCTGTGTTCAGCTTTGTCTCGATCCCCATGGATAGAAAGTCATTTAGCTCAGCGGAACCATGGCTCTGCTGCATTATGATATGCAGATGAGTTCCATGGAACCAATGAGAAAGTATTGTACGGCAAAGAATGCCCGAGGGTAGAACCCAAATTAAGGACAGGCAGCACTCCAGCAAATCGTTTTAGATAATTTCTTTATACAGGTATAGGACTTGTTATCCACAATGCTCAGGACAAGGGTTTTTTTTTCGTAATTTGGATCACCATACCTTAAGATTATGAAATAATATTTTAAATAATTATTTAACCCAACAGAATTATTTTGCCTCCAATAAGGATTCATTTTATCTTAGTCAGAATCAAGTACAAGGAATTTGTTTTTTAAATTTTTTTAATGATTTGATTAATATTCCGGTAATGTCGATCTTTCTGGATAATGGGTTTTCCAGATAAAAATCCTTAATAATAAATAGGGGTCTTACAGAAAGGGTTACAAAAAATAATAATAAGATTGGAGGGTTTTGCTCACAGCAAGAGCTTACAATATAAGTTTCTTTTAGAAACAGAAAGTTTGATTCTTACTGCTGCCGAGTACAATAGTAAGAGCAGCCATTCAACGGTAGCGAATAAAGATTGTATATTTACCATTAGCCTAGCTACCATTAGCCCAGCTTGCACTGTATTTAGAATGCAGTTACCCTACACCAGTGGTCCCCAACCAGTAGCTCGTGAGCAACATATTGCTCTCCAACCAATTCCGTTAATTTGGATCTTTCTGGATAATGTGTTTTCCAGATAAAAATCCTTAATAATAAATAGGGGTCTTAGAGAAAGGGTTACAAAAAATAAAAAGATTGGAGGGTTTTGCTCACAGCCAGTGAAAATCCGCCCAAAAAAACGAGTCGCGTGTCGTTTTTGACGCGACGCAACGAAAAACGACGACACGTGCGTCAAAAAAGAGGCAACATGACGAAAACGGCGCAACGCGCATCGGAAGCGACGCGTCAAAAACGTGCCACGACTCGTTTCACAAATTTTTTCACCAGACAAAATACCCGTTGAGAATTTTTCGGCGAATCGAAACTGGGTAGATTCACCCATCACTACTCACGGGTTCAAAAGGTTGGGGATCTCTGCCCTACACTGTAACCCTGCTTGCTCTGGATTTTACTATTGAGTGGTATTCTTAGAACTACCAGGGAGCTGCTATCTAGTGTCAGGGAACTGCTATCTGGTTACCTTCCCCTTTTTCTGTTGTAAGACTGTTGGGGGGGGGGTAAGGGAGGGGGTGATATCAAAAAAATAGCAGAGCGAGGAATCAAGGAAATGGCTTTACCCGTTGTTTCTAAACGCATTCCATCCACAATTTAACACATGTAAGTTCTGCAATTGCCTTTATTTGGTGTAGTTCCACAACATGTTTCGGGAGCTTGTCCCTTTCTCTAGTGAACCGGCACCACAGACACTAAACACAAATATTCAAGGAGACCACACCCCTTCCGAAAACCATGTGATAAGTTTTGATTAACAATACTAACATTTTTTAACAATCAACGTGCAAATTGTACAAAATACACACATCTTAGTGAAAGTAATTATCTGGCCTGCCTCTATGCCTAAGGCATAGAGGAGTGGCAGACAATATTTGATTGACAGCTGAGATTTTTAAATGAGCTTAAAACAGCTATGAATGGTTTAATAAAAAATTGAAATTGGTTTTTATGTTTAATTTGAAAAAGACTTTTATTATACAGATTTTTGTGTCTGGGGGACAGGTCCACTTTAAAGCTAAGTTTATCATTAAACCCCTTCGGTTGCATTGTATCCAATATTTGTTATCTTTCTGCAACAACAATTTGACTCTATCACCTCCGATTGCAAGAGTTTCTACCTTATCAAGAACTCTCCATCTTACTTGGGAGACATGATGTTTAGCTTCAAAAAAAATATTTAGCTAAAAGGGATTCATTAGGTTTTTTAGGATCAAAATTTCTAATGTACCCTTTATGTTCTCCTATCCGTGTCCGTACTGACCTAGTTGTCTGGCCCACATATTTTACAGGCCCGGACTGGCCATTTGTGGGTTAGGGCAAATGCCAGAGGGGCTGCTATAAGGTCCCATAGAAAGTCAGTGTTTAGTGGGCTGGTGGGGGCTGTTTGGGCCTCTATGTGGGCTAAAGGGCCTCTTGTGTACCTGAAATGCCAGGGCCTATTTTAATTCTCAGTCCAGTCCTGCGATATGCATAAACACAGGGGCACTTTATCAAATATACCACATAGGTGCTCTGGCAAGTTGCATAAATTTTCACAGGAATATTGAAACCCCTAAAGGGATGAATCACCTGGTCCCCTTTAATAATAGAGTGACAAAGCCCACAGTTTAAATGGGGGTAAGTTCCAGCTTTGGGTTTACAAAAAATTCTAGATGTTTTATTCTTAGTAGACATATCAGAACTAATGAGATTGTCTCTAAGAGACCTCCCTTTTGTAAGAAAAAAGGGTGTTTTCTTTAAATAAGTGCCCAAATGTCGTATCAATTTGTAAAACTGACCAATATTTCTTAATTACATGTTGTATTGCATTACTCATATTGTCATAGGTGGATACAAATGGTATCTGTTTATTTGTAGTTTTTTTACTTTTATTCTCTAAGGGATCTGTTCTACATGTAATGCTATTTCCTGCATTTCATTTCTACTATACCCTTTTTGTACAAACCTTTCAATAAAATCCCTTGAGGCTTCTTTATAACCCTCAGTGCTGCTTGTCAGCCTCCGTACTCTAAGACATTTCCCTTTTGGGATACCTTTCTTGACCTTAGGATGATGGAAACTTTGCACCCTCAGAAGATTATTTCTATCCATAGGTTTTCGATATAGGCTTGTTGCTAGCCTCCCATTAGTTATTATTATTAACATGTATTTCTATAGCGCAAACATATTGCGTAGCGCTTTAAAGTAAATGTGATTATACAACTAAATCACATGAATGACATACATATGGAGTTCCATTCAATCACAATCAATGCAGATAAAAAGGTGAGGAAGGCCTTATACAGAAAGAGCTTACAATCTAAAAGGAGTTATACATAAAGATGTGGGAATGGGCAAGATGGAATTAAGTGGGTGAGAAATGTGGTACTGTATGTAGTGTTGCATTTGGTAGTTAAAAGTGAGTGTAGGCTTCTCGAAAGAAGTGCGTTTTAAGAGATTTCTTGATAGCAGAAAGGTTGGGAGAAAGTCGGACAGACCATGGGAGAGAATTCCAGAGGAGGGGTCCAGCTCTTGCAAAGTCTTGAATGTGAGCATGTGAGGAGGTAATGAGAGATGAGTGGAGTAGCAGGTCAGTAGATGAGCGTAGTAAGTGGTTGGGTGAGTATATAGAGATGAGTTCAGAGATGTAGGGAGGGGCAGAGTTACAGTTAAAGTGACATCCAGATAGTTAATGGAGTTACCTGTAAATGCATAAGTGAATTTAATACTTTTATAGCTGTTAGCTTCATTTATCATTTCCTGAAACAAAGCACTAGACCCTGACCATACTATCAGGATGTTGTCCACAAATCTGAAATACGTCTTTATATATTATATAATATAATAGTCAAGCAAAAAATATACTGTGGTATGGGATAGACAGGTTTCCTGGGATATCGAAGTATATAGACTTTGTATAGCTACTGATGCAAGTACAACATTTTCCAAGTTCTTAAGAGTGGACAACTTATTAAACGGAAACTGTCATGGGAAAACATGTTTTTTTTTATTTTAAACGTATCAATTAACAGTGCTGTCTACTGACTTCTGCACTGAAATCCATTTCTCAAAAGAGCAAACAGATTTTTTTAAATTCAGTTATGAAATCTGAAATGGGGCTAGCCATTTTGTCAATTTCCCAGCTGCCCCAGTCATGTGACTTGTGCCAGCACTTTAGGAGGGAACTGCTTTCTGGCAGGCTGTTGTTTTTCCTTCTCAATGTAACTGAATAGTACGCAGTGGGACATGGGTTTTACTATTGAGTGCTGTTCTTAGATCTACCAGGCAGCTGTTATCTTGTGTTAGGGAGCTGTTCTCTGGTTACCTTCCCATTGTTCTGTTGTTAGGCTGCTGGGTGGGGAAAGGGAGGGGGTGATATCACTCCAACTTGCAGTACAGCAGTAAAGAGTGATTGAATTTTATCAGAGCACAAGTCACATTACTTGGGGCAGCCGGAAAATTGACAATATGTCTAGCCCCATGTCAGATTTCAAAATGAAATAAAAAAATCTGTTAGCTCTTTTGAGAAATGGATTTCAATGCAGAATTCTTCTTAAACAGCACTATTAACTGATGCATTTTGGAAAAAAAAAAATTCCCATGACAGGATCCCTTTAAGAAGTTCTAAGATGTGTATATTTTGTACAATTTTCATGTTGATTGTTCAAAAATGTTAGTATTGTTAATCAAAAGTTATAACATGGTATTCGGAGGGGGTGTGGACTTTGGCTGGAGCAGCACTATTAACTAATGCATTTTGTAAAAAACATTTTCCCATGACAGTATCCCTTTCATAATGGTGGCAGGTTCCTTTAATAACTGTAGTGTAGCTTTGTAACATGTTGCTGTTTCTGCGAGTAATCGTTTTCCATCCTGTACCTTGCACTTTCCATACGTCTCCCACCCTTCCCTATAATTCTCTCTCACAGTACAGCATTAATGAAGAACAATAGTATGCCTATTTCTATGAGCCAAAACGAGTCAGTATTCAGTGCTGTGAGTAGTACAACCCCTGCCATAAAGCAAAATCATTGAAGGAAATTTAGTCGATGGGAGATGACTTTACTGTAATTCAAATCTTTGTGAATAACGGGTCCCATACATGTATCTTGAAAAGTGAAAAGGAGACATCATTTCATGATAATATCCTGTTTTGTGCAGGGTAAGTCAGTTGGGAGTTTATAACTTATTATTTGATTATTTACCAGCAGGTTGCTGTATTTACTGAATACTCCATACCAAAACAGTTTACTATCCCTACTGCAATTCCAGGCTACAAAATAAACATGGTGCTAATTGCTTGCCCCCTTTGACTGGTGATTACTGTTCACTTGTGTATATGCTCTGTCAATGGCAGAATCTTCTGTCCTTTTGTGAGTATCACATGAGAATTTTAAGTCAAAGTTCCCAACTAGGGATGAGTGTTTGCTTATTTATTAAAATTTTTGAATTAAAAAAAATTTGCTTGAATGAAACCAGAAAAAAAATCAAATGCATCAAATTTGCATTCTATCCATCATTTTCTATAGGTCCACAAGCTTTCAATATACTCTAACTGAAAAAAAAAATCTTTAATTTTTGCCTAGGACAGTTCCCACTGACTTCTACATGAACTTTTAGGTGTCTACGTTTTACAATCAAGTTTTTCCCATGTTTAGTGTTTAATAAATATTGAACATTTGCATGACTAATAACATGCAAATAACCGATAACTGTGTGTGGACTAGAGTCTTGCGCAATGGTCATCTGGAAAACATGGAGCACCACGTGGAGCATTCTGAATAAAATCCAATATATATTTAGTCCATTAAAAATGAGTACAAAAGAATGCCCTGTGTAAAGAGAACCATCATGCTTGAGGTGTTTCGTAGCCCTCTGGCCACTTTCTCAAAAGCTTAACATGTGTAGCATGCTGTGAGTAGTTTTACTGGAGTGCTCCCTTTGAACTCTCTTGCCCAATGGTGCATGGTAAGACAACAGTTCACTAGTAGAAAACTCATGGACCAAGTTAGTTCCACCAGAAATTTGCAGATTCGTGTTGGGCTTGGTCTTGGACTGGTTATAATGCATCTGGTAGTAATGCGTAGGTCAACACAAACCCACCCCTTTGGATTTCATCAAAGTGGTGGTAGCAATGGACTGTCAATAGCAGGGCTTGGATTAGTGGGGAGAGGTCATGACATGGCCAGACTGGTGCCAAATTCAGCCCTCTACCTCTGCGAGCTGTTGGTTGGCCCAAACCCTTGGGCTTACTGCCCACCCACACTCCCTATCTGGACACTATGTTCTAAATGCCAGTCCCTGGTATAGTAGTATGCTTCCCTCACAGCCATCCTCTCTTTTGATTGGGAGATAGGGCAGGCGGAAATGACAGCGCCCATTGACTTGCAGCCTTTTCCACTACCTAATTGCACATCTGAATAACACACGTTAGGGTGCAATGAGTGGTGCCTTCATGTCTCCTCCATTTTTCCCTTTTGAATACAGCTCTGCCATATTCAGAAAGCATTGTATTCATTGGAGCAACCATAGGTCTCTGCTTAAATTTGTTTGCAGGGAGTCTCAGGAACCTTTAGTTAGGCCACTGCTCCTACTTATAATTGTTCCATAAGTTTTATTTACTTTGCCTATATAGAAAGACACATATGGAAACATATGTCATATAAGGTGTGCAGACTGTTCCCTCTTTCAGTAAACTTGATACTGTACTAGCAACTGCATGGGAAAATCTGTGTCACATTAAATAAAATGACCGCATTTGCTCAAGTCTCTAAAGAAAATATTCAGAGGCCTCTACTTGTCTCATTATAATACAGGAAGGTGTTGTTGGTTAAAGGGGTTGTTCACCTTTGAGTTAACTTTTAGTATAATGTAGAGAGTGATATTCTGAGACAATTTGCAATTGGTTTTAATTTTTCATTGTTTGTGGTTTTATAGTTATTTAGCTTTTTATTCAGCAGCTCTCTAGTTTGCAGTGTCAGCAATTTGGTTTCTAGGGTACAAATTACCCTAGCAACCCTGCACTGATTTGAATAAGAGACTGCAATATGAATAGGAGAGGGACTGAACAGAATGATAAGTTATAAAAAGTGGCAATAACAATACATTTGTAGCCTTACAGAGCATTTGTTTTTAGATGGTGTCAGTGACCCCCACTTGAAAGCTGCAAAGAAACAGAAGAAAATTGCAAATCATTAAAAAACTATGAAAAATAAATAATGAAGAGCAATTGAAAAGTTTCTTAGAATTGGCCCTTCTACAATATACTAAAAGTTAACTTGAAGGTGAACCACCCCTTTAATAATATATTATAAAAATACAGACAACATAAACATATTATAGCAGGAAATACTGAGCAGCAAACACAAAGGTTTCAGCCTTGCAAGAATGATCTGTCCAATCCCACAGGCGTTTTCGGCAGCGTTATCAGAATAAGAGGTACTGAAAGGTTGTGTACAAACTTGCCAGGCACTGAAAGCTTGTGTGGATACCATATCTCTGCAGAGCTGTCATGCTGGCCTGTTTTAGTGCACCAGTGCCAGAAACAATAACTTCTGGTCTCCAGGAACAATCTAGAGGCAGCAATCCAAATTTAGATTCCACTTTTCTTCTGGGAAATATTTCTCCCTGGGGTCTTGCATAAATCATTAACTTCTACATTGCCAGAGGGGCCCCCAGCATGTAGACGGCAAGCCAATGACAGCAAGTTATTTTACAACTGGATCACCATTGAGTATTCTGCAGAGTGGTTTTTGAACTTTAAAGGAGATACAAACTCATTTTATATGAGATTATTATCATTATTTTCCTTTATTTATACAGTGCTTGTTCAGCACTTTACAGATAACCTTTTCCACAGTGCAACTTACAATCTAAAGTCCCCGTCACATAAATACATAGTATCAGAACCAATTAAAATTAGATAAATACTGGGAGTCGGTTTCAGCTTTTTGCTCCCAAGCCGTTGGTGGTGGATCACTGCCCTAGGAATACTTAAAGGGATTCTGTCATGATTTTTATGATATATTTTTTATTTCTAAATTACACTGTTTACACTGCAAATAATTCACTCTACAATATAAAATGTAATTCTTGAACTAGCAAGTGTGTTTTTTTAGTTGTAATATTGGTGTTTAGGCAGCCATCTCATATTTTTTCATGTGCTTTCAGAAAGAGCCAGCACTTTACGATGGAACTGCTTTTTGGCGGACTGCTGTTTCTCCTACTCAATGTAACTGAATGTAATGCAGTGAGACCTGGCTTTTACTAATGAGTGCTGTTCTTAGATCTACCAGGTAGCTGTTATCTTGTGTTAGGGAGCTGTTATCTGGTTACCTTGCCATTGTTCTGTTGTTAGGCTGCTGGGGGGGAGGGAGGGGGTCGATATCACTCCAACTTGCACTAAAGAGAGACTGAAGTTTATCAAAGCACAAGTCACATGACTGGGGGCAGCTGGGAAATTGACAATATGGCTAGCCCCATGTCATTTTTCAAAATTAAAAAAAATCTGTTTGCTATTTTGAGAAATGGATTTTGGTGCAGAATTCTGCTGGAGCAGCACTTTAAACTAATACGTTTTGAAAATAAAAATTCCCATTAAAGTATCCCTTTAACCAAACTGGGAGCCACTGAGACAAGCAAAATGTCCTCATTCCTATTGGATATCTAAGTATTTGGGCTTGTTCTGTTATTGATTGAGTTAGGAGTAATATTCCATCAGCTGATGACCACAAGAGTCAGTTTTTATAACCCAAGGTCAAAAAAATGTTGTCAAAAGATACAAGTGGTTTGGATCTGCATGATTTACCCACCACAAGGGTAAGCAGCATGGCTATAGGAGTAGATCTTTGAACATCTTTCCATCTTAACACAACACAACACACAAAATATGCAACTTTTATTACATTAAATACCAAAGATAATGAAAGAAGAATGATCCAGACTTTCCAATAAAATTCTCCAACTCACAGCTCTCCATATATTATGCCATGATTTTCACAGGTGCTTGGCCACCAATACCCCAACTGTATTCACTCTTTATGTACAAACTAGGCCAGAGATCCCCAACCTTTTGAACCTGTGAGCAACATTCAGAAGTAAAAGAAGTTGGGGAGCAACAATAGCATGAAAAATGTTCTTGGGGTGCCAAATAAGTGTTGTGATTGACAGTTCACATAGGAGCTACCAGAAGGCCAATCTACACAGAGGCTCTGTTTGGTAGTGCACCTGGTTTTTAATACAACTAAAACTTGCCTCCAAGCCCGGAATTAAAAAATAAGCACCTGCTGTTGCTACCACTGGGAGCAACATCCAAGGGGTTGAAAAGCAACATGTTGCTCGCGAGCTACTGGTTGGGGATCACTGGACTAGGCGGTACTCTGGTTGAAAGTAAGGGTCATTTATTGGAACAGGCTGCTGGACAACAAGACCTGACATGTTTCAGGCATATAGCCTGAATAATGCTGGACAAACTGGCAACCTGTGCAGCTAAGTGGCAAATGAGATTCAATGTTGATAAATGTAAAGTCATGCACCTGCACCACTTCTACCCTTAATGGGACTGCAATAGGCAAATCCATAATGGAAAAGGACCTTGGAGTCCTTGTAGATGATAAACTTGGCTGTAGCAAGCAATGCCAGTCAGCAGCATCAAGGGCAAATAAGGTCTTGAGCTGTAGGGGATTGAGTCAAGGGAGGAGGGGGGGTCATTCTTCCACTTTATAGAGCACTGGTAAGGCCCCATGTAAAATATGCCATACAGTTTTGGTCTCTATCACTCAAATAGGACATTACTGAATTAGAGAGGGTCCAGAGAAGGGCAACTAAACGTAAATCTTAGCTATGAGGAAAGACTGTCCAAATTGGGGATGTTCATGCTGGAGAAGAGGTGTTTAAGGGGTGATATGATAACTATGTATAAACACAGGACTGGACTGAGAATCAAAATAGGCCCTGGCATTTCAGGTACACAGAGGCCCAATCAGCTCACATAGAGGCCCAAACAGTCCCCACCAGCCCACTAAATACTGACTTTCTATGGGACCTTATAGCAGCCCATCTGGCATTTGCCCTAACCCACATATTGCCAGTCCGGGACTGTATAAACATACAAGGGGATCATATAATAATCTCTCTAACGCTTTACTTCCCAGTAGGTCTTTCCAGCTGACGCACGTCACCCATTTTGATTAGAAGGGGTTTTTTTAAAGTGAGAGCTGTGAAGAGCTGTGAGAGCTGTGAAGATGGGGAATCCTCTTGCTTAATCAGTTGTACAGGCTGATACATTAGATGGATGGCTTTTTAGCAACTGAGGGAATGCAGGGTTATTGAAGATAGCTCATAGTAGCTCATAGTTGATCCAGGGACTAGTCCGATTTTGGAATCAGGAAGGAATTATTTCCCCCTTTGAGGCAAATTGGAGAGGTTTCAGATGGGGTTTTTTGCCTCCCTCTGGATCAACTAGTAGTTAGGCAGGTTAAAATAGACTTCAAATGTTGAACTTAATGGACTTAATGGATTTTTTCAAGGCATCAGACCTTCTTGTCCAGCAGCCTGTTGCAGTGCATTACCTCTTATGAACCACAAACACTCAAGAGGGCAGATCTACTAAAGGGCAAAGTAGCCGTTGCTAGAGAAAATCCCAACGGGCATAGAGGACAATAAGCTAATGAAAGAGACCATCACTAGCACATTTTTGCATCCTTTCACCAGGCATGTTTTCGCTCAGATGAACAATTGTTACTCCACAAATTAACCAGAGTGTGAATTTTACAGAACGTTTCCTTTTTTGCCAGAGTTTCCTTCACCAGCTTTGAGCTTTGAACTGATCAGATTTAGTTTTGTCGTCCTCCTCAAGCTTATGTCTTATGACATCATATCCTGTATGCCGAAAAACCATAAAGCTTTTAAAAAACACTGATGTTTTTTCATATTTAAAAGTGGGATTGTTTTTAACAGTAACCAATTATTTTATGGTTTTTTTAACAATTAAAGGGAACGCCACAATTGTATTTATTTTGCTTCCTTGATTATTCTTAAAGTGACCACTTCAAGCATTTGCACCAACATCTCTAATAAAGACATGTACAAGATCTATACGTACTAGCCCTATTAAAATTTACCTAAGCATGTGTACTAACGAAGGTTTGCTAAGTGGAAACAAATGCTAGCGACAGTTCGCTATGAAATGCTCGCACTGTTAAATAATGTTAGAGAAACTTTGCCAGCGTTCAGCTGCATAGAGTGAATTAGCGTAATGGTAGCAAATTTGCACCTGGTGAAGTGACGCAAAGTGTGACAAAGCCTTCGCAGATGGACCATGGAGAAATTTGCCCCATGGAGAGAACAAGGAAGAACATTTTTTGTAGCCTACATAGCTGGGCAGTTAAAAGTTTTTACAAGTAAGTTAATCATAAAAAGTGCAGAATTGAAGCAAAGGGATACAATAAGGTTCACAAATATACCAAAAATTCATATTTAAGTGTGGTCTCTAACTGCCTACAGATTGATCATAGCATACATGATAAAGAACTCCGCCAGTATGAATGGGGAATGCTGGGACTGGTAGTTTATGACAGCTGAAAGTGTCAGTATTCTAAACCTATTATAAAAGTGTTAAAATAAACATCCCAGAACATCTTGCATTTCTGTAGGATTAACTTGTATAGTAATGATTTTGTCAGCCCTGTTGTTTTTTTTTACCGCCCATTTTGGAAAGTAAAAAAAAAAATCTGCACGGTTATATTTATGAAATGTTTACAGATGTCTTGGCAATAAAAGTGGGATTCCTGTCTTAGGCAGTTTAATCAACACCATGAGCACAGTCACTTCCTACTCCTAAATAACCACCATTTTCTTAAATTCCCTCTGAAGGATTCTGCAGCTTGTACAAATTGGAGATAAGTACAGCTACATAAGTCCCAATGTGAAGGATTCTCTAAAGCAGGCAAGGTGTTAACCGTTGACTCAATTAGAAGGACTCAGCGATTGTAGCAGAACCGTCTGCACATTTACAATACTGGCAGTTGTTTCATATACAGTATGTGGAATGTTCCCAGGGGTTTAGCACAATAAGAGAGAGGTGTATGGGGACATCTGCTGTGTGTTTATGTCCTTTCTGATTGCAGAAGTTGACCAATTAAACCAAAATCTGTAAGCCTGCCTCCTCCTCCTCTTAAGTGTGTTTGATACCGATCTCAGTTAGCTAATTAGTGGATATATTATCCTCTGGGTTTTCTCTCCCTTCTATTTCACTTGCATATTCCCACTTCTTCCTCACTCTGTACATTCCCACGGGACCCAGCTCTGCTAGGATACAGCTAGGAGCTTGCCGTTCCCCCTGGGCATTCCTCTTCATTTCTGCAGGGTATATATTGTGTTTTACTGCAATAAAACATCTACAGAATATACACATCAATCACTTGACACCAAGGTTCTGTCCTCTGATGTAAATAGTCAGTGTGGTGTGAGTTTATAAAACAATACAGTCAGTAATTGCATTAGCACGTCCCCTTGGCTTGCGTTGCACCACAGTTTGTGCAATAAAAATTTGCTGAACTAACAGAATTGCCAGTTTCCAAGAAACAAGAAGCAGGAATCATCCAGGGTTTAATGGCATAAAGGCAATCTTGGGGGCTTTGTTAATTTTCCCTTTGGTTTTATTTAATGGCAATTTTCGGAGCTGTATGGCTGCTATTGCTGCACCTTCAAAGATCTTTGTCCTCTGACATGGTTTAACATATTTAGAATAGACATGCATATATCTAACAGTGAAACAAGAAAGAATATGATTCTGTTGAAGTTTGGGCCCAGTAGGTCAGCTCTGGAATATATTATATTAACAGAATCAGGTACAGGTATGGGACCTATTATCCAGAATGCTCGGGACCTGGGGTTTTGCCAGAAAATGGATCTTTCCGTAATTTGGATCTTCATACTTTAAGGGCCCTTACACACGGGTGTTTTGGACCTGCGCTCCCCTGTGTTGCGTTTGGCTGCGTTCAGCCGCAGGGGAGCGCAGGTCTAGACGCACCTCATTAGTTTCAATGGCGTTGTACCCACGAGACGCAGATTCAGACGCAACATGCTGCATTTTTCCTGCGTTTGGCACCTACATGCGTTTGTGTGAGTACAGCCCCATTGAAAATAATTGAGTTCGTCTATACCTGCGCCTGAATGCAGCAAAACGGAACGCAGGGGAGCACAGGTAAAAACGCCCGTGTGTAAGGGCCCTTAATCTACTAGATTTAAGGTTTACTTTAAATAAACCCAATAGGCTGGTTTTGCTTTCAATAAGGATTAATTATATCTTAGTTTGGATCACATTCAAGCTACTGTTTTATTTTATTTTTTTTATAGAGAAAAAGGAAATCATTTTTAATCATTTGGATTATTTCATTATAATGGAGTCTATGGGAGATGGCCATTCGTAATTCAGAGCTTTCTGGATAATGAGTTTCCAGATAAGGGATCCAATATCTGTACAAGAAAAAAAGCATTGGCATCACTCATGGGAAATAGCCATCAGTGTGCAAGAGTCCAGAGTTGACAACTTATGTCAACACTCACTGTTGTCGGACACAATCTTACAACTCTTTTGTCAAGATGCTGCTAGCATCATACATTGCCTGATCATCCATCATATTTGATTGATACCTGCATAACTTTGCATCCATAAACATTCAACCTTGTCTACCAATTTGATGTCCATTTTAGTCTGCAAAATCTTTCTGCAAAGTTGCAACATCCGGCATGAAACATATTGTTTTGCACAATTAAGCATCATCAGCAAAAATAAAGGCACTACAGTACTTACAATGCCAACCTCAAAGTCATTAATAAACAAGTTGAAAAGCAAAGGACCAAGTACATAGACCTGTGGTACCCCACTAACAACACTGGACCAATTAGAAAAGGTTCCATTTACAACCAATCTTTGTAATTTATCGTTTATCCAGTTTTCATCCAGTATTTCATTTCAGGGCAATATTCCTTAATTTTATCAGTAACCTTCTGTGTTTTATCAACTATTTTAGCAAAATCTAAGTAGATCACATTCACTACCACTGCACTGCAACATTGGTCAGTCTGCATTAATCAACCATTCTCTTTGTTTATTTGGCTTTAATGTGAACAGAATACTTTATGTTTAATACAAAGTAGAGTTCAACATTATAATTGCATACATTGTTTTATGTGCTCTAGTTCCTGACCTGCTTGATAATGATCTGGTCACATGAAATTTAGCCGTTAATTACAATGCTTTAGTGTTGGTGCACTTTCTATTTTTAATTACATGCATCCTTAAATGATGGATGGCCTGTTACCGGTTCTAGTGGCAGAAGCTATTTGTAAATGAAGAGGGTGGGCTATTTCCACAAACCTGACCTCATACAGAAATCCATCCTTATTATTCATTCAGGGGCCCCAGCATTTCTACATACAACCTTCTTTAAGAGTAGGGTGGCACTATAATCATTCTAGGGATGTCTGTCTCTCTATATACCCAACCCTTAGGAATAATTTAGGACATTTTATTAGTTGGTATGTTTTTCTGGGAGTAAGAACAAAAGTGGAGAATATATTTCTCATCATAAGGTCTTTTTTTGCACACAGCCACTTTTGTTTTGTTTTTTTTTGTTTTTTTTTTAAACAGCAATATTTCCTGGGAGGAAACTTCTATGTCAAACTGCAAAAAAATCCAAGGAGAACCATTTAGAATTAAGCAGAACAAGTTACATTTGCTCTCTATCCTTTAGGCAGTCAATTATTATCTTCCACCTGAAGGAGCTGTAATAGCCCTTCTCATTCTGCCCAGGACTAAGAAATATTCCCCAGGAGCATTTTAGGGTTCCTCTCCAAGTTTCCAACACACCTCACATAACATGGTCATCCAAGAATGTAAACCTACCACCGACATAATCTTATTTATGAGGGGCTAAATATTCTGTACACATTGACAAAACCAAGCATTTCGACAAATACTAAACTGATTAGCAAATGTTACACATGTAACAATGTGCAAATCTGTAGATTTTCTAAAGTGCCCCTCTGTAGTGGCCTCTCTATAATGGCCCATTATGATCATGGAAACATGAATTCATCTTAAATTAACCTTAAGCAACAATAACAAGATGGATAAATTGTTTTCTACACAGTTTTAGGGCAGGAATTTAGGAGTAGATTTGGGGAAATATCGCCTGGCAACAAATCTCCTCTTCTTTGGGGCAACTAATCTCCCCGAACTACCCTTCCCAGCGGCTAAAATGAAAATTGGCTGGCGGGATGGCACTCAGAGAGCCTCATGAGGAAACTTCGGAAAACAAAGCACTCCGAGTGCCATCCTGCCGGCGACATTCTAGCCGAGGGGAAGGCAGTTGAGGAGATTAGTCGCCCCGAAGAAAAGGAGACTTGTCGCCGGGCATGCGTCTCTGCCCTTATTATAATTTTAAGAAAAACTGTTATTGTAAAAGGTTTGTAACACAAAAAAAGTGAGTCTGCACTGTTTAGGGTGGTCCATCATTAGAAAGGGAAGAGGAGCCATGGCCAAGGCACCATGCACTGGTTGACATGGACCATCAGTTTATAATGTTTGTATAGCTGCTTAATCCCCAAACAGAGAGATATCTTGTAAAAAATCAGCAGACACTCTCCACGTACAGATATTGGTACATGTTTTGTGACATCATATCTGTGTTTTTTTTGTGCCTTTAACTTAAGCTGGCCATAGATGCAAAGATCCGCTCATTTGGCGACATCACCAAACGAGTGGATCTTTCCCCAATAATGCCACTGACTGGCAGGGCTACATCGGGGTAATCCGAACGTTCGGCCCTATGGCCGACTGATGGGATTATGGCTAGCACAATTGACTTCTGATGGGTCAGTCGGAAGAAAATCCGACCTTCACGACTGATATTGTGTCCAGATATCGGCCGGGAAGACCCGTCGGAAGCCCCCATACACGGGCAGATAAGCTGTTAAATCAGTCTAAACGACCGATATCAGCAGCTTTATCTACCCATGTATGGCCAGTTTTATTCTGGTTCCCCTGAGAAAAAAACTTTATAATCCTTCCCTGAAGGGATTACAAGCCCATACTACACATAGGTTTTTCTGTACAGGCTTCCTACAAGTGTGTTTCTGGTAAAACCCAACTCGCATCCAACCCAAACCCGCCATTCGGGGCAGCAAATGCATAGCTTTAAAAAAATGAAGCTGGAAGTCGGAAGCCAGCAGTTCTAGGTGGCGGGCAGGGAGAGCAGGAAGAAGAGTTTAACCTGGACCCGCCTGTCACCTGTGGGTCCTGCTGTTATCGGGACTACCTGCATATCACTATTTTATACTTATAATGGGCAATGGGCAAGCTGTTAGCCCCTATAGGACCAGAGACCCCATCATACATCTCTCCACTTACCTATAGGCAGGGCTGCCATTAAAAATCACGGGGCCCCGTACAACAAAATTTTCAGGGCCCCGCCAACCCTAGTGCCCAAGCCCCATCCCAGACCCCACCCACTCAACATCACAATTAAAAGACCACACACACACACACACATCTAAAAAAAAAAAAAACCCCACACAAATTGATAGTCAGGGTCCCCTTATAAGTTAAAAAAAAAAAATTGGCGCCAGGGCCCCCCTTACAAGTTAAAAAAATTGGAGTTTCAAAAATATTTTTTAAAATAAGATTGGTGCCAGGGCCCCCCTTACAAGTAAAAAAAAAATTGGTGGCAGGGGCCTATAGAATATTAAAATAAAACATTGGTGGCCAGGAGATTAAAAAAAAAAAAAAAAACCCCATATTGGTGTCAGTAGAATTGAACTTGTGGCTTCAGGACTTCAATTATAGCTATTTTCGTGACTTTGGGCCTTTCCGTTTCTTCAGGACTTCGTTTGTTCGGCACTTCCACATTCTGCCTCTTCAGGATTTCGTGAGGCAAGGCTTCGAGTGTGGTCAAGGGGGGCCTCGCTCTTCGAAAAGTGCAGCACTGCCGGGCCCCCCTTCAGCCCTGGGCCCGGCAGTGCTGCACTTGCCCCCCCCTTATGGCGGCCCTGCCTATAGGGTAGACATTTATAATCAGCACTTAGCACAGGAGTGCCCATACTTTACTAATGTGAGGTCTACTTTTAGTGATGATGTCCCATTATGATCTACATCCATAAAAGCATTGCTAGCGTTCTGTTTCATGGAAAATATTGCTTAAATATTATATTGCTTTATGAGAGAATTTATATTGCTATATTTAACTATTTATTATGTAACCTTAACATAATAAATATCTGAATGAAAAGCATGAAATAAGAGGGTTATTTAGACAAACTAGGATTCATTCAATTGGAGTTCGTTAATAAATTTTGACTGCCTAATTACAGTTGTTTTGTGTCTGCTCGGATTGTGCCTCCTCTGATTACCAAGTTTTGGCTTTTAAATTTGCTCATATCCTTTTATCCTTTTGGCGCCTCTGTTCTTTCTATACAATACTAAGTCCACCCTCGGTGGAGGGTTGATACCCTTTTTCAGGCCCGGACTGGCCATTTGTGGGTTAGGGCAAATGCCAGAGGGGCTGCTATAAGGTCCCATAGAAAGTCAGTGTTTAGTGGGCTGGTGGGGGCTGTTTGGGCCTCTATGTGGGCTGATGGGCCTCTTGTGTACCTGAAATGCCAGGGCCTATTTTAATTCTCAGTCCAGTCCTGCCCTTTTTCTATCTACAGAGAGCGACTTCATAATCCTGAGTGGGGTCAGGACATTCTCCCCACCTGCCTTTACAGCGGTTGCCTATTGGTAACCCTGGTTTGTGAGTATAAGTTATTTATTCTTATTTCAATATCCTTTACCAATATATATTACACTATTGGGGCTCTTGGTGTTTCTTTTGTTTAGGATTCATTCAATAATTTCAGGCAAATTTGCCCCTGTGCAGTATCTCATAGCAACAAATCAGTCATTAGCTTTCTTGAGCCAGCTGTAGGTTGAACGCTGAAGCAATCATCTGACTGGGTTACTGCCCATGTACAAATTTGGCCAATGTTTATAAATAACCCCCACTGTCTCTTAGACAGCGTCTTGAATTTTACTGATCCCCAGCTTAAGGTCTACTGGTAGATCCAGATCTAACTTTTGTGCCTTTGCATATAGCAACTGTTCAAGTCTTAATCCTTCTTGCTGTATTCAAACACTAAGTTGATAAAATGGCTCAGCCGAGCAGAGAGTGAGAAAGAAATTGTACAACCGTATTTGTAATCTTCTCTATAAACTAGGCAATAAATAAATATGTACATATAAAAATCCTACATTGGAGGCAGCTGCTTCAATTTCACAGAGGAACATCATTCAATTTACAACACAGGGGAGAGCAGTCAGCAATTTAAACATTCTGGCTTCAATGTTTCATGATTGTTTCACAACTCAGTGAGTGTCTTTTGTTTGGCTAAGGGGCTTTCTTATATCAATCAATCTCTATTAAAGTGAGCCTGCCACTAAAAATAGCATGGGATGGATTCATGGAGGACAATAAGGATCCTATAAATTCTGCTAGTTGGGCAGAGGAGGGGGGAGAAAGTGTTTTTGAAAACAGGTATTTTCAGACTAGACACAACACGCCCATGCTGTATGCAATGAAGTTGACTAGCTCTATTTTTAATGTGAGATAATAAAGTACTTATGTTAGCAATTTTCATCCTTACTGGTGCAAATCTGCTTGAATACAAGTCCAAACACCCCTAATTGTGTGGAGAACATGTTTGATGTGAAAAATTTTAGAGAAAACATTTGGCATTAATAGAATTAGCAAATCTATATGATCCTCACGAAAACTAATTTATGGGATACCCATTGGCTTTTAAAATCTCATTAAACTGCTGATGTCAATTTGCCAATGTGTTAGAGGTCATTACATTATGGGTCATGTATCTTTAATGCTTTCCCAGATACTGGCTTGCTCTGCATGCCAAGGCAAATTGACCGTCCACATAACAGCTAGTCATCCTGAAAATTGCCCTGTGTGTGGCTAGTATTAATGCCAAGATGAATAAAAGGAAAATCAAATAACTGGCAAATAACTAGTGCCAGTTGCTATATATAACACTATACTGTGAATTACCTCTATTAGTTCATATACCTTAAGTTACTTAAAGGGATACTGTCATAGGAAAAACATTTTTTTACAATTGCGTCAGTTAATAGTGCTCCTCCAGAAGAATTCTGCATTGAAATCCATTTCTCAAAAGAGCAAACATATTTTTTTATATTTGATTTTGAAATCTGACATGGGGCTAGACATATTGTCAATTTCCCAGCTGCCCCAAGTCATGTGACTTGTGATCTGATAAACTTAAATTACTCTTTACTGCTGTACTGCAAGTTGGAGTGATATCACCCCCTCCCTTTCCCCCACCCAAACTGACAAAATGGCTAACTCCATGTCAGATTTCAAAACTGAATATAAAAAAATCTGTTTGCTCTATTGAGAAATTGATTTCAGTGCAGTAGTCTACTGGAGCAGCACTATTAACTGATGTGTTTTGAAAAAAAACATGTTTTCCCATGACAGTATCCCTTTAATGGCTATGATTGCATTTGCTAAGAATTGAGTTTTGTTTTACAGAAACCCATTATACAGAAAACTCCAAATTACATAAAGACTACCAGTTCTTAAAAATGATTTCCTTATTATCCGTAATAATAAATCAACACCTTGTACTTGATCCAATTTAAGATATAATGAACCATTATTGGAAGCAAACCCAGCTTATAGGATTTATTTAATATTTACATGATTTTCTACTCGAAATTGGGCAGAGGGTCCCCAACCCTTTTGTACCATGAGCCACATTCACATGCAAAAAATTGGAGAGCAACACAAGCATTAAAAAGTCAATGGGTGTGCGAAATTAGGGCTCTGATTGACTATTTGATAGCCCTATGTGCACTTAGGGTTGCCACCTGGCCGGATGGCAAGATAAATATATAGGAAGGCCGGTATTTTTTTCAAGAAAATGTGGCAACCCTATGTGCACTAGCAGCCAACAGGAGCCTCTGTTTGGAGGCCAAACTTTGAAAATAAGCACTTGCTTTGAGGCCACTGGGAGCAACATCCAAGATATTGATGAGCAACATCCAAGGTGTTGATGAGCAACATGCTGCTCACAAGCCACTTGCTGGGGATCACAGCACTAGGGTAATGGCACAAAGGGCACTTTCTGCAGAATGTCCAGCACCTCTCCATTGCCACCTCATTAAAATAAACTGCAAAGTGATAGTTGCCTGGAAACACTGCTGGTCAAGTCATCCAGGGTGGTTTCCTGGATTTTTTTGGTGCCAAATCTTTGAGCTACATGGACCTGAAATCACCCATGTGCCATTACCACAGAACCTCTACTATAACCCAATCAAAAATAAATATATATACACATTGTTTTGGAATGCCACTGTGGTGATGCAAGGCCCGAAGGCTCCGGAGTTAGTTGCGGACCAAGGAGGGAACACCAATCCAATATAGTTCGCGGTACAGGTAGGGATCAGGAGTAAATCATAAACAGAGTCCAAGCAAGTAGTCAGTCCAGGCAGCGAAGGTTCAGCAATTCGAAGTTCAGGCAAGGTCATACACAGGAAACACAGAAGAAGTCGTGGAAGAGCACACCCAGGAACAAAGCAAACTTGACCTATAATCGGGCAAAGTCTCTAGGCCGAAGGCGCCCTTAAATAGGCTGAACTTTGGCGCCAAAAAGACGTAGGTGTGATGACGTCAGGACGCACGCACACGTTCTGACGTGCGCGCCCACTCCGGCGCACATGTGAATTAGTCACAATCCTTACAAGTGAACATTAATTTTAAGGTCAAACACCTCTTTAAAACTACCTGGACAGTCTTGTGAGATAGATCTACTTGCCAGCCCTGCTTGCATCAGCATACTGTTTTCCTCCAAGAGCTAGAACCTTCCCAGGCCCTTTAATCTCTAAATTTGTCCCTTGTATATCGGCCTTGAAATTTGTTTTCAGTCTTTCCTAATCTAGTTCAAAACACAGGGGTTTATGGACATGGACCTTGGAAATAGCTGTCATGCAGTATAAAGGAAATATTAGCTAATAGCAGATACTAGAAGGCATGTGACCGTTCTTCAAGTCCCAGTCAAATACTTAGACATGAAAATTATGCTGTGAAGGATGTTTCTGTGATTTTAGTGACCTGAGCTCACAAATATGTTAAATGACTCCCTGTGATGGATGAATACAAATAACCCCCTGCACCAATATGTTTTGGACAATGAAAATTACTACAAAAAATTGTAAAAATAAGGCAATTTGGAAAAGGAAACAATTTGGTTTGGAGCTAAAGGAAGGGTGGACTTAAAGTCTTGAAGAGCCAAGGAAAACAGTGGTATCCCACAGATGAAGAGATTGCAGCAAACCGTCCTACTCTAAAAAAAACCCTGTTTAATTATTTTTCCAAGGAGGAGGAGAGAGATGCTTTAACCTCCGATGTTTGCACAAACGATGCTGACAGAGCGGCTGTTGCCTTGCAGTTACTCACTCCTGGACATGGATAAAATGAAAAAAATATGAACAAATATCTAGAGTCACAAGAAGTCACATTCAGCCCGTGACAGTTGAGTCACCCCTGTTGGAATTTACACAAAGTGATATTTATACAGATGTCTGTGGAAGTTTTTCTTATGGTTGCTGTATAAATAATAATAGTCTTAGCGGAGATTTACCTCCAATGCGATAAGAAGATTGCCACAATGACTGGAATTATTGGGACTTAGTAGGAGCGAGCGCAGCTGCTCTCTAGCTCAAACAGAAAAATACATCTTATTTCTCTGTTCTATTTACCCATAAATACAGACACGTCCCGGGTTTGTTATTTTTCTTTTTTTTTTATATATTTTTGTTTCAGTGCTTTGTTTAAATATTATTATCTCTCCCACCCATTCAAATGAAACTCAGTAAGTAAGGGAAACTACAGAATGCATGGTTCTTTCCCACGGAGATCTCTGACTGCTTTTATATTATCATTAGTACCGGACCTAAGAACCTTCCTGAAAAGCATTCCAGCAAACTAAATAGGTGCACTGTAAATTTAGGGGAGTCATTATTAAGTTGGGGCCATGTCCAAACAGGGGCAAATTTAAAACTGTGAAGCTGTTCACCTTAACATCCCGATGAAGGAATACTATATAAACGGATCCTATTTATTGCATTTGCGACTTACCACCATAAATGTTTCCTATCAAGTGATATTATATAAAACAAGAGACCAGTTGTGTAACGTGATTTTACTGGGCCCCACAGAAAATCATGAAACAAAATAGAATATAAGGGTACATGTATCTAGACAAGGCCTAGTAAGCAGTGTCAGAGCAGAATGCTAAGAGCCCACCACCTTAGACTATAGGCCCACTTTTAAATGATTTTTCCTAATGTCCTCACTCATCCTGTATATTCTCCTAGTCTCTTTCTTTACATACTATAATCTTTTTCTTCCATCCATTAAGCCTCTTTGTTCCCATAGAGAATTAAGGAATATTCATGAAATAGGCCACATTTAGAAGAAGGATGGCTGGGAGTTTTTGACACGGTTAGCAAGAGCATTCCTACAATGAGAAGCACCATCCCATTACTGATATCTTTTCTTTGCCAGAGTTCCCATACTAGCGAAATAATATATTTATACTGTATATAATAATTAAAATAGGTAGAAATAAAGGGGGTCATTACAATTTATACACAGGCAAATCAATCAAATACTGCTCCTGGGGCCTATAGCTTAATATTTTAAGTCATTCTAAATTTCCTTTCCAAGACCTTACATCTTTGCCTAGTAAAAAGGCCCATTGGCTTTGAATAGTGCACAACTGAGAACAAATTATTTCCTGTACAAAAAAAAAAAAACGAGTAAAACCCCAAATTCTAACTGTATTTATGTTTGCATGTGTCAAAAGTTTTACCTTTACACCCTAATTCTAAAATGATTGTGTATTTGCTTTCTTTCCTCACAGTGAGGTTTAAGCCTAATTGCAGTACAATTTATTACTTAATGTCGGGTGCCTGCATGTCAAATTCAATTTCTAACAAGCCCGAACAAGAGGCCCAATTGGACGTGAAGCTTGCACTTTTACTGAACTCAGCCAATACACATATCAGTTTACCTCTTTTTAATTTTTTAATACAATTAAAGAATTCCTTCCTGCATTTTCTATAGTGAACACGTGACCCTAACTCTCAGCAGCAACTTGTTATTCGGTGGAGTTCTACTGTGGTTTACATAGTGACCTTTTTGCTTCAATGCAATTGATATGCAACTGTACCTGAACATGAAACGAGCAGGAAAACATCTGACAACTGGTTGAAATTAACAGAACTATTGCGTCATGGCAATAAAGACTCATGGAACATGTAACCGTTTCAGATGTGAAAGGCCATCCCTGTATCTGACATGTTCAACATACAAAAGTCAATTTGAAGCAGCGTAGGTGGTTCTTCACAGTGAGGACAGTGAGATTGACGAATGCATTGGCGGGTGATGTTGTGATGGCTGATTCTGTTGATGCTTTTAAAAGGGGCTTGGATTATTTCTTGGACAGACATAATATCAAAGGCTATTTTGATACTAAACTCTACAGTTAGTATAGCTATGGGCATATATGGTTTGTGTGAAAGAGTGGAGATGTGTGTGTGTGTGTGTGTGTGTGTGTATGTATGCTGGGTTTTAATTTGGAGGAGTTGAACTTGATGGGCTTTGTCTTTTTTCAACCCAATTTAACTATGTAACATGCACATTGTTACTTAATGCAATCATGTGAATAGTATAAACAATTGGATCACCTGATGCTCTTGTTCTAGAGGTGGAATGCTTCTCAATATGTTATTAATGGCATTCACCATTACTAAAAGGATTTTTACACAAAGAGGAAAAACTCAGGAAAAACAGGAAAAACTCCTAAAAACACCCATGCTGGTGCACTTACACAATTTAAATAGGCAGCAATGGCAGTCAGTAACTAGAATGTCAGGGCACAGACAATCCCTTTACATAATGGACTACTGCTCACAAAACAGTCACAACAATGGGCGAAGGGAGGGGGTTGAATATTGGCCATCTAATTATCTACCTCACAACATAGTTCAATTTCCTGGTTGGCCCTGTATAGCTCAACAAATAGCAAATGCAAATATATATATATTTTTAAAAATAGACAAAAAGTATGTGTAGCATTAATACTGTCATTTCAAAAGTCTGTGATTAAATATGCAGTTAACATGTGGTTGACCCATACTGATTCATAATTAAGGTGCTGATGGTGCTAATAGTTAATGCTCAACAATAGGGTAGCATGGAAGTTAGAAGTCCCCTTCTGATCAGAAACATAATATCCAGAAAATACAGGGCCAAGCACAATAAATTCTTCAATTACATCAAACCAATGTAGCAATTATACTCAACCTTCCAACAATGCCAGTAACAGCTTAATTAGAGGGAGCCAGTATTATGGTGATTCAAGTCTCAGCAGCTGCTCATCAGGTGAAGATCACATTTTACCCAAATAGTGCACTATGTAACACTTCCCAGTAAGCAATGCTTCCCTGCCAGAACTTCACAGCACTAATTTCCCCAGTCAATCTATAGAAACCCAGACTAAGTATAAGAACATGCAGTCTTTGACATCATAACTTCCTTTTTATATGTTAAATGTACATATTATTGAACGCAAGTGAATCCCTTCTGTAACCCAAAAGCCTTTGTTAAGCAGACAGGAAATAAGGTAATGCATACAGTCCATGTTATTGTGTTTTATATGAACATTTTACCACCTTCAGAACTGGAAAGGAGAAATTAGAACGAGCAATTTGTTTTGGGAGGTGTATTACCAAATTTTCCTTATGGATTGACTATTTTGACTGAATTCCTGTAAGGATGATAAAAGCACTAGGCATGGTATTTCTTTCAGAAAAGATTTCTCTCTACATCCTGGGCAGTGGCCAGTTGTGTCTTTGATGGAAAATTTAGATGATGCACTAAATATGTCCATTAAAGGTATCCAATAGTACCCACGGGCAGAAGAGATGGATACGATGAATCTGTTTAAGTAGATGGCCACATTATGTTATTCTATTTGTTTAGGTCAACAGCCCAAAGAATTGCAGTTGCAAAGCAAAGATTAGCTGCAGATCTTTTTCATGTTCTCATTTCCACAATGCACTATGAACTGGCCAGCAAGATTGAGAGATCATCTGCAATGTGATGGGCTCACACAGCGGATTCAAAATAAGCCTTGACATTTCAAGTACAGAGTCCCAAACAGCCCCTAGCAGCGTTGTCTTGCAGCCCCTCTAGCATTTGCAAGATCCAAAGGTTGCCAGTCTGAGCTTAGGCATACAGGATGGTTTACCAATTGAGGTGGCACACACACCCTCACAGTCAGGCACCAGATCTAACCATGCATGGCCAGTTTTAGACTTCAACAGCGATCTCCCATTAGCAATTGTTTCTTGTGAGACATGAGAAAGTTTTAAAGCCTTTGTACTAGCTTGTATTAGCTTTTGCCAAAAGTGCCTCAACAATCTTTTTACTCTTAAGGTCTCTTTTGCTTACCATGGTACCCAAGTCCAACCAAGTAACAGCCTTTATATCACTTTTTCTAGGCCTTGTATCTGAAAACCAACTGTTGGTTCCAAATTCACTCCAATGTTCACCAGTTTCCAGCCGAACTTCAGTGGGAGTTAAAACAATAAGCCAGCACCCTTTGTTCCATCACAGGCAACTTTGATTTGTTATTCATGGACATAAATGTATTTATGTGTTCATTCTTTTTTCTACTGATCCTAAAATATAAGCAAAATGCTTATAAAAAAAATACAGGTGCACCTTTAGCCCTACTCCCCTTTTTATTTTTATGTGCTTCGGGTTTCTTCCAAAAACCTCCTACATATCTTTTTTCGGTATATAATGCAGCACTTCTAATATAGATCTAGCAAAAAGGCAGTGGATGTATATTTTTCTTAATTAAGAGTTATGTGATGAGAAAGCCAATGAAGCAAATATAAGTTCAGCACTCATGTCTGTGACTTTTAGTTCTGCAAACCCAACTTAAAGTGGCATAATTACTACTTTAAATGCAGCTCAGACATGATGCAGATCACTTGTCTACTCAATCCCACTGTCCCATGAAGCTTCTACCAAGTGACTTCACAAAACCTTTAGAGAAGTCTCTCTACTTCTCAATCCCCAGAATGCTCTGCCTCAAACTGCCTGCGTTAATCCAACCTGTGTCCTGAGCAGCTTAGTGATAAAGCCTTTCTCTTGTCTGCTGATGCTACTGATTTCTCAACAAAGTTAGCAGCGAATAAAACAGAATAAAAGGAAATGGAGAAAGCATCAGTTCTCTGGCAGCCGAGGACTAGCTGTCATCTGTGATTAAAGAGAGGGCAAGGATGGCTGAGTAAAGAAACAAGAGAAAAATCTACCTGCTGAAAGACTTTAATCCTCAGATTCCTGAAGTCCAAAACCGCTGGCAGTCTTGGAAGCAGAATCACTTCAACCCTTCTCCTATCTCTGCTAAAGCAAAGTCCCGGATATCAAAAACTAGCCTTTAAAGCTCAACTACTGCCACTACTCTGCAACAACCTAGGACTATTAAACTATTCTTGGTCAAGATGTTAATATCAGTTGGAAAGCAGCGCGTTTGATATCAACGGTTTAAAAGATCCAAGGATAATGGCGTTTGGTATATATTTTTATAGGGAAAAAGAAGGTTGATCTAAATTATTCTCACAATGCTCCCCATTATATTTTAACAATAATCAAGCTTTTATAATACACATGGATTTTTGCATCACTTTTCTACCTCCGTTGACATGAGATGCTGTTCCTCAGTGAACATCTCCCTCCATAATTGCTAAGAATATTAAGGGGCAGATTTACTAAGGGCCGAATTTTCAAAGTGAAAAAACTTAGAAATTCGACTCTCGAAGTATTTTAAAGGGCTTTTTCGATCGAAAATTGACTTATTTCGATTGAATAGGTCCATTTTTGATCGAATAAAAAATAATTTGATTCTCTGCAAAATCCTTCAAATTCTTGGAAACATTTTTAGGACAGGTTCTATGAGGTCCCCCATAGGCTAAAAGGATTTTTAAAAAGCAAGTACTTTGAAATTCAAATTTTCTCAATTCAAATAGAGTTTTGACCTATTCAATAGTCTAAGTAGCCCAAAATTACTTTAAATTTTATTTGTATTTTCACTTCGACTCTTAGTAAATCTGCCCCTAAAAATGTATGGGGACTCTCTGTTCATTCCAAGCAATACCATTGTGTAACATAAGAAACTTCCAAGGATAAAGAATTAAACAGTGCTTAGTGTGTAAATAGAAAGAGCACCCATTAACATACTAGGAATTATATACAACACAGTCTCCTGTGAGCAATAGTCAAAGAATTGTTTAAAAGATTTATGCACGATAGCTGAAGAATAGCTTAGACCAATAATCCCCAAACAGTGGCTAGTGTTGCTCCCCGTAGATTTTACTTTAGAATGTGGCTCATGGTTAAAAAAAAAAAAAAAAAAAAAAGGTTGGGAACCCCTGGCTTAGACTGTCCATTGTCTAGTAGAGTTACTGATGTGGGAGTGAAACTTTATAAACTTTTCCTTTACTATACAGTGTCCCAACACAAAATAGTTTGTGGGTTAAGTTAAGTGCACTACAAGAGAGAAGTGGCATCCCCCTTGCAAGTATCCAACCTAACTAGATCATGAAGTAGAATTCTATGCCAAGTAACTTAACATGTCAAGGGACATCAGAAGGCCATGCCATGTACAAGTGCCAATTGTGAAAGTCATGTCATTCTACAATAGGTGAAAAATATATTATTAGGTCGCTGAAATCTCGATATATATCAATATATTATATATACAGTATATACAAATACAAGAGACATTTTGTGCCTTAAGCTACCAAAAATGCCTTAACCTTCAAACATAATGTTGTGTATTGGTAGCTGAGGATGAGTAGGTATAACAGTGCTTTATTAGCAGGTTCATGCAGCCATTACATAATAGCAGTAACTTGAACTCTATAGATTTTAAACAGTATAGAAGGTAAAGTTTATGCACAGTATAACTCGTGCACAGTGACCTCTAAAGGCCATTTGTATAAACACCACACATAACAGGGATTGTCCATATATTGTAATATATTTAATCTGGCCAACTATGTCAAAATCATCCCTGGTATGGCCATTCCTACATTCAACTTGAATTTTATTCATTAATAATTCTATTGCTGCATTATACATTTTTCACAGGGACTAAGCTTTACCTGCAACTTACTTGCTGCTTTCAGGGTTAAACTCCTAAACTTGATTGCTCTTTTATTGGCCACCAATGGGATCACCTGACTATAGGGTGGGAGATACAACATAGAGCTGACCATGGCTCCTGTATAAACTAGAACAAACAAGGGAACGTTGTGCTTAATACTAATTAATAAATAAAAAATAGTGGTTAGCAAAACTTCCCTTGTTTAAAATATACAATATCCTAAATATATTGAAAAAGGGTTGAGTGAGAGGAACTCTGTACTTGTCTATATGTATCTTATGGTCACAGCCTTATTGCACCTCTGCTTAATGGTTTTAAAATAAGTGGTGAGCACAACTTTCCCTTGTTTTTTATAGTTTATACAGGAGCAGTGGTCAGCTCCATGTTGTAGCTCACACCCTTTCCAGCTATAGTCAGGGGATCACAGTGGTGGCCAATGAAATTGCAGCCATGTTTAGGAGTTTTAACCTTGAAAGCAGCAAGTAAGTTGCAGGTAAAACTTCCTGTGTAAAATGCATCTGATTCATTAAGAATTCTATTGCTTCAGTGTATAAGTTGACTGTAGGACTGGCCATACCAGGGATGACTGTCGTAGTTGACTATCTTAAATATATTGTAATATATGAACAAACAATCCCTGTAAGGCATTTTTAGTAGCTTAAGGCACAGAATGTCCCAATGTCCTAAATATATTGATAATGTGTTGAGTGCAGAGGACCTCTTGTATTTGTATGTATGTATGTATTTTATATATATTATATTGTACTAAAGTGAGATGTTTCTCTGTATAGCTCTATGAAGTATTATTATAAAGTAAGAATATCTGCGAAGAGACTAAATTACTATATTGCTTGGAGTTTTACTTCATATTGATATTGCTGCTGTACCTGTTCTCATAAAATGTAGTTACAGTTGTGCCAAGTTATTTCCCTAGCTGGATAATTCTGCACACACGCCAAGATTAACTTCGACTAGAGACACTCCACTCCTAACAGAATCGGATCCCAGTACCACAGCCTATCCGGATTTAGGCCTGCAGCTGATTTCCCTGCATATAACCTGGCAGAAACCTATGCTGTGCCAAGTGTAAAAGCTTCCAATAACTCTGCTTTAAACTCGTAAGTGAAACAGAGTAGGAATATCCATCCAGTGAAAGGTCTGAAAACACACCAAAAAGCACAGCAGAATGAAATCCAAGTTCAAAGTCATAAAGCTTTGGTCACTGATGGTGGTCTTCCACTGATAAATAAACATCTGCACTCCAATGGCTCCACATTGGCGATTGGAAAAAAAAATTGTGAGGGAGGCCTGTTTGTAGAGGGATCTGATCAGCACATATCATTTCTTTGTTTCAGTACCATCCTGGTATGGGGTGCTGGCATGAAAAAAACTGAAATTTGATCTTAAATATAATATACCTTTTACAGAAATATACTGTTTTGCATAAGCAAATGCAAGGAGCTGCTCTGTCAAGTGACCCATAATTGTAGGGTGCACGGGATGCAGTATGGGATCCAGAAAACTATTATTTAGATAGCTAAACTAGATTATTTGAATTTTAATCAAATCATATTTTTAAAAATTATTTCCTTTATCCCTGTAAATCAACAGTAGCTTGTACTTGATCCAAATTAAGGTTTAATGTATTTTGAAAGCAAAATAATGCTATTGGTGTTATTTAATGTTTAAATGATTATTACTAAAGATCCAAATTACATAAAGAGTCATTATCTGGAAAATCCCAGGTCCCAATCATTCTGAATAACAGGTCCCATACCTGTATAAATGCATCTGATGGAATTGCAGCAGGTATGGCAAAAATATTGCAATTATGTGTGAAATGTCAGCCGCTTCAAGGTCACAAGGGGCATAGACAGTGTCAGACTGGGCCAGTGGGACACCGGGAAAAAACCCGGTGTTCCCCACAGATCCTATCCCCCTCCACCGGGTCCCCCAATCCTGATCTCCTGGCCCTCACAAATAAAAGAATTTTCAGCTCCAGTAGTGCATCCGCACCAGCGTTCCACAAATAAAAGAATTTTCAGCACTGGTATGGAAAATCTTAGCTATAAGGAAAGGCTGGACAAGTTGAGGTTGTTCACGCTGGAAATGAGGGGGATATGATAACTATGTCTAAATATATAAGGGTATATAAGGGTAATTATAAGATAATTGTAACAATCTGTTTACCTCAGATCCCGAAGGAGAGTAGCTGATCCAGGAGAACCGGTGGTAACAGGAACCCCTCTACAGCTCCGGTATTCACCAACGCCCTTTTGGGGCCCCGGGCTTTCTGCTGCGGAGGTAGTAGAGAAGTCAGGCAAGTTACCAGGAGCGAGGTATCAAGGAATCAGGCAAGGCGTAGTCAGGTGCAGCAAAGGTTGGTTCCAGAAGATGGTTGAAGAGAAGCGAAGTACCAAGGGGTCAGGATAAGGTATAGTCAATTGCAGGCAGAGGTCGGTTTCAGGCAGCAAAACAGGCAGAGAAGTCAGGAAAACAGGCAGAGGGTCAAAACCAGGAAACTCGGACAAACAGGGCTTTAGCAGGAACAGTAGGAACTGAAGCCAGCTTGGGCAAAGTGAGGAGGAAGAGGAAGGTATTTAAGGGAACAGGAACCAATCAGGAGCAGGCTGAGGAAGACAGACACATCAGGAACCAATAGGAAGCTAGGCACCCAAATTAGATGTCATAACACCTAAGTATACTGGTATATAAAAAAAACCTACAACACCTGGTATTCCCAGGCGGTCTTCCATCCAGGTACTAACCAGGCCTGGCCCTGCTTAGCTTCCAAGATCAGGCCTTAGGCCGTCCATTACAGCATGGACGTCTGACTTGACCTGCGCCAGTATTTATGCGCCGACGTTTGACGGCAGGCATTACAATAATTATATAATATATGATTATCTTTCTCATACTTTATCAGTAGATCCTTCCAGCTGACATGTGGGCACCCACTCTGATTGGGAGAAAGGAAATTCCAGCTTAATTTTTAGAAGGGTTTTTTTTTTACACTGAGAGCTGTGAAGACGTGGAATTGTCTTCCTGAATCATTTGTACAGCCTGATACATTAGATATTACATTAGATAGCTTCAAGAAAGGGTTGGATTGCTTTTTAGCAGGGTTATGGAAGATAGCTCATGGTACAAGTTGATCCAGAGACTAGTCAGACCGCCACCTTGGAGTCTGCCTTCAAATGGGGTTTTTGCCTCCATCTGGATCAGCTAACAGTTAGACAGGTTATATACAGACTTAAAAGGTTGAACTTGATGGACGTGTGTCTTTTATCAACCTAAATTTCTATGTCACTATGTAATTGTGTGTATGTTGCCGCTAAAATTTTTGTAGTGGGGATGGAGCATGTTATTAAAACTCAGCACAATGCACTATGGAATAGGAATCAGCAGCTAGGCTGAAGTCTCTCTTTGGTTGGGTGACTGCAGGACTGTGATTGACTATCCCCCTTGTACTGTGCTTTTGGCAGGAACCATTAGGACACTGCCACCCCTCATTTGAAACAGGGACAGGGCCTGTAGTATATGTATAGGAAGCCCAAATAAAGGGGCATTTTTAAAGATCAATATTATTTTTTAACCTAAAGTAAAACCTCCACCATATATTATTAATTATTGCCTACAATATTATGTTTTTTTTTTTTTACCAGTCCTATCATGTATGTCTTCTTTAAATTAATGGAGTGAATGTTCAACTCAATGAACAGTCAAGCCTCCATTTTCACACTGTGGCTTTTATATTTTCATTTGCAAACTCTACAAGACACCCTTGCTATGAGTGTCCCATCCAGCAATAAGTATGATGGGAATTGTACCTCAGAGCCAAGAAGAGTTTGGCTGAAAAAATTACAGGGCCTGGACGATGCAAGGTCCAGTGTTTTCGATCTCTCAGCTGAGGGCCTGCTCTGGGCAAACCTGCAAGGAGCTGCAGACATTGAGAAAGGCAGACAGGCAATTAGACACAAATAGCCTAGCAATAGGAAATTAATTACACTTACTGACAGGCTTGTGAATGGTGAGTCACCAAGTTTAGCCCTGCTACCCAGATGCCCCCTTGGGCCCTCAGGCCATGCCAAGTTAGGTTGCTGTGGAATTTAAATCCAAATCAATGTGACGTTAAGATAAATATTTGCATGGGCACTGAGTGCACTCTTGGTTTTCTTCCTGGAGCACTGGACTGAGCCCAGAAGACTTAATACAAATAGCTGCCTCGTTTCCACAGGGTCAAATGGACTCTGCCTCTCTCAGTAACCCCTGATGACCCCGTCTTGAGTTTCTTTCTGGCTTCAGCGCCCCTATTTCTTTCATACTGGCAGCCATGCAAACAGCCAGCAATCATGCGTAACAAAAATATTCATCTTGCTTTTATCTAGATTTGTGGGTGCACAGTGCAGAAAATGTATTTATATTTTATATTGAGTTAAAGGGAAACTTATAACATCTGCAAAACGGAAAGAAAGTTAATTATAGGCATGCATCAGCCAAACTATCCACCCACATTCTCTGCTAAGCGGCACTGGCAGTACATGATATGGGAGGGGTGCCCAGGATGTCACTCCACAGGCAACTTGCTTGACTTGCTTATATACTTTGGCCCATAGGGAGCTATTTGTCCTATTAATTGGCATGGAAAAAAGTCACCTGGTTAATATTAATCTAGCGTTATAGTAAATCTTTGTTTGTACGTGAGCATATTTGCTTCAATGCCAGTGGAAAGTCTTGATGATTAAGTGAAAATAAATAGCAAACACATAGGGGAGCACTCCCATAGAAAATAACTGACATCATTTATCCCCTTTAATAAGTGATGCACTTACATTAAAAACAGTACATAAAAGCTGATCTGGTTTGTAAATGATCCGATAACTGTTTTGGGGGGAAATTCTAAGGATCCTTCCGTCAGAGAAGGAATAAATGCAGTAGTAGCACCCAAAGCATTTCATTAGGACTTGCTCAGGGGTAGAAATGGTTACTCCTGGCACTGCTTCGGCCTGGGTGCAGACACACGTAGCAGACCTTGACTAAAAGGTCTGTGTGTCTTTATCCAAAAGCCAACTATTGAAGTTACCATTCCAGAAGCAGCACTATGCTTCATATTACACTGGTTGGCAGTATCCCCCGTCAGGATACAGATGGAATAACACAATTACTACAGATAAATATTGTACATTAATGCTGCTCTGGTTGGAATCCAAATCACTGCTCAGATGGAAGGTTCACACTGGTTGCTGACAATAATGCATTCATTGGGTTATTTGATTAATCAGCTGCATCTGGGGAGAGGACATCCATCTTCTGGTGGAAAGGTAGAACTGCAACTCCAGTAAAAGCAGCAAAATGCAGCTGCCTTTCCAAGATTCATGCACAAAAGCCTAATTTCAAATATTAACCGAATCAAAGACGTTTGCCTCACATTTGTGTCTACACAAATGGTTGCCTTTATGCTGGTTATATGTAGGCCATTCTCTAATGCAGTGCTGTCCACCTTATATGGTACTGAGGGCTGGAATTTTTCTGGCCTACATGGAAGGCCAATAACGGAAGCCAGTGTTGACCACTTCCTGTTTTTAAGCCACACCTACTTTAAACAACACTCATGTTACCACATGACCGTGTCCACATTAATTGTGGTAGCACACTAAAAACCAAAATGGTTGGTTCTCACTGCAGGGACATAACTCATCACTCATATGTGAAAAAAGTTGTCATTTCAAGACTTACCCGTAAATCCATATGCCCCCTCTTCCCCTGTGGATAAGAAAAAAGCCCCCCCCCTGCACCTTAGGGGCCCCTAACAATATTTTTCAAATGCTAACACACCCAGAATATATACCAGACTTACTGTATGTTCCACAGGCAGAGTATGGCACAAACAAGGATCACAGGGCAGGCAGAGTATGGCACACACAGGGGTGATCCTGGCCCCTCCACTGCCTGAGGCAGCTTGTGTTGCTGCCTCCCCTCCCCTGTGCACTCACCTTTTTGCGCCGGAGGGGGGGGCAACGAGGCCAGCAGAGAGGGCCACAATGCCAGCAGAGAGCGCATAATTGCACTCTGCACTGGACAAGCCAAATTTCCAGTTTGAAAACCAGAAGTTTGTCTCTTAAAGTAGCAGGAGCGGCATTTTTGCTGCTCCTCGTACCCAGTGGGGTACTGCCGCCTGAAGCGAGTTTCTCAACTCGCCTCATTGGTGTAGCGCCCCTGGGCACACACACAGGCAAAGCATGGCACAAGCTAGGACCATAGACCACACTTAAGTATAATAGGGCATGCATAGTATGACACACACAGGGAGCATAGGGAAGACAGAACAGAGCAGGGAAACCTATCAGGACCACTCAGTCAGGGTCTCAGGTGTGAAAAGTACAAGGCTTTAGGGATGTGAACAATAGAGGTATCACAGGCGGATTACGTGTGTGAATGATACTGGGGATTAGTCTGAATTTGAGGTTTAAACAATGCAGGGCCAATTAATCTCAGTACGGATACTTTTTAAAGTTTACATACGGTAAACTGACACAGCTGGCAGCATTCGCCCTGCTCTAATGGACAAAAAGGGCAGACAATTGTGTCTACCTACCCATATATGTAAGAGGCACCACAGGGGGATTTATAAACACTGGGTAAAATTTGCACCTATGCAGTTACCAAACTATTTCTTTCAGTATTCAGACTGCAGCTGACTGAAAAAATAAACAATCAATGACCAGACACCTGGCAGGTGGCCTAGGCAAGCCGTGTGAACGCGGCAATAGCTTAGCGCAAGTGCATATGTGCGAATTGGCTTTCACGTGCGGCCCCTTCTCTGCCCGACTCTCTCTGCCCTTCTCTTCTTTCTGTTCTCCTGCACATGCATGCAAACTTATGTTATTCGCGCGCAGGAGCACAGAAAGGAGAAAAGGGCAGAGAGAGTCAGGCAGAGAGGGGACCAGAATAGTGGTAGGCGACAGAGGAGATACTTGCCTGGCACCCCACAGCTTTGCACCCTAGGCACCTGTCTATTCCTTGGCCTAACCCTGACACCTGGAGTTCAATTATCGACAAAAAAGGAGCTTGAGAAACGTTGACCAGTGAGTATGTTGTTTTTGGGCCAATAAAACACTTTCAGTTGTCAACAATGGCAAATTGTCCATGGGTGGTAACCCATCGCAACCAAATTGCTGCATGTATTGTTCTTCTTGCAGCTGGCTTTTAAAAGTGAATACCTGATTGGATGCTGTGGGTAACTGCCCATGGACAAATATGCCCAGTGTTAATAAATTCCTGCTGATTAGTTACTATAGATGAGGAGTTAATGCTATTTTACAGTTCTGGATACACTATCTCAGGGACACCATTGCTGGAGGTTGTTTCTTGGTGCTCCCTCCAGGGACAAGCAAGCAAGAAAGTGCTCATGCCATGTTTTGGGAGGTCGGCACATGGCTACTAAGATCTTGGATGGAAGTTTTTTCAGCACTTAATCAATCTACATACTGTAGGTAACTCTCATATGCATTCTTCATTAGTTGGTAATCTATTCCAATTTTGGAGGGGAATCCCTTGGTATCTTTCATTGCTGCTCAAAAGTAGCCATTGTGACATTAGCCTAATTTTAATTTATGGCACATTTCTGCTACAATGGTTTACCTTCCAATTCTTAATATTTTCCCGTTCCCATTGGTATCCCAAGTTCCAAAGTATAATTATCTTTAAACATTTCCAGAAATGCTAGGGGTAAATGAGAAACACAGTAGTTCATGGAAATGAAACAGTCTTTTTCTTTGCTTTTTGTCAGAAATGGTAAAAAATACACATTTCTTTCAACTGTCGCTATTTTTAAGAGTTTAGCAAACCGAGATGGCACAGGATGGTGTTTGTGCCATTGGCTAATTATATATAGATAATCTGACTTTTAGGCAGGAGTAAGGATCGAGACACATCTTTGAAATCTTTACTTTATGTGCTTCTTGGAATGGTTTCACCTCAGAAAAGAGGAATGTTTTATCTGAAAAAGCTAGCAAGGGTTTTTTTAGATTCATTTCAATAAAACTAAATCCCACTGCAGATTAAAAACAGATTTTCTTCTGATGTGTCGGACACATTTCCAAAGCATGTTCCAGCCATCTAAACATCACAGGAAAAGGAAAAATGTTCATATTATCTGCCATTAGCACCAGCGAGCAGCTCATAATAATGACATATAAGCCCCTCAATGAATTAACATCCTGACCTTTATTAAATGCAGTAGGTGGAGGGGAGAGAGTTTTTTTTCTTTTAATTCCAGGTTTAATGCAGATTGGAAGAATACATCTGTCTCATAAAACAAAATACTTAATGCTATTTGTCCCAATAGTAACTTTCCCACATTGATATATTCTCAAAGGAGAGCATTTTCTACATGTTTCCGATAGAACCAGAGAGTCTCGCACACAGGTTCAAACTGGGCCACTTCTATTATGGGGCACGGATGTGCCAAATTACTATTTTTTAAAATGGAATTAGAAGAGGCAAGAATGGGGGAAAAAAATGGTTGTATTGGGTCTGTCACCTTAGGGGGCAAGAGGGATATATGAAAATACACCAAATAGATATGCCAGGCTAACCATAACTGGGAAGAATTATGTGAAATTAAACTTGTACCTATGTCTTTTTTTAATACTTATTTAGGGGAATATAATATACGTAATATACGTCGATAACACAAAAATTATTTGCAAAGCGAAAAGTTAAGCCTTTGCGCAAATGCAAAATATACCTTTTGTGAACCCGGAGAACTGTTTATCAACTACTTCCGCCAGCGGAAGGCCGTTTGCGAATTGTATACTTTGCGCTAATGCGCTGTCAATGTAATAAAACTTCTTACTGAAAAAGTCGCAACGTTTGCTCCAAAAGATTACGACACCTTCAAGCACTTCTTAAGAGTGCGCAATTATAATCCGCAATGCGTAATAACGATTCGCAATGCGAAAACCGTTTAAGGAACAATATTACATTGCGAGATTTGGATTTTAACTCTTATTGGTGTGCAATGTTTTTCTTTTGGCGACATTAATTACATTATCCCCATTGTCTTTTCAACATCTTAACACCTGTCATCTTTACTCTGCTGGTCACTGGCCATTTTCTTGGCCCCAACGTGTACGTTTCTATGTAATTAGGGCCACCTTCAGAAATAATAGGGTCCTATACTTATTGACTGGGAGGGCCTTAACCCCCAAAGGGGCTCTGGTTAGTGCCCCCTTCACATAGGCCCCCTTACACCAAGCCTGGCCAATTAAATACAATGTATCTCAGTTAAAAGGAAATGTTTATTTTAATGGCACATGTCAACCACACCTCTGATTCATCATGACAATGCCTTGTTATGCTCAAACATTCCAACCAAAACCTTCCTGGCTGGGACCTGGCATCCCAGTATACTATTAAACAAATATGGCCAAATGACTAAAGTTGGCCACACACGGGCAGCTAAAAGCTGCCGACAGAGTTGTAAGCTTATTGGCCCATGTATGGGGCTCTCCGACAGGCTTGCCTGATCAATATCTGGCCAAAAGTTGGACCGTATCTGTTTGTTAATGTGGTCTCGTGATCCAACCACCCGAACTCCTGCATTATGATCCAGTATTTAGGCCCTAAGGCCCACTCAGATCAGTCCGATATAACCCACCACGAGGTGGGCATATCAGGGATAAATATGCTCATTTAGCAACATCTCCAAATGAGCGGTTCTCTCTGTGTATAGCCACCTTTACAAACTATCGGAGGAATGTCAGAATGCAAAAAGTTATGCCTCTGTGCGAAAATTTTTGCTTTGCATGAATTGGAAACAGTTTAGTGACCACTTCTGACAGTGGAAGAAAGTTTGCGAATTTTATAGCTTGCGCCAATGCACAGTGTAATAAAACTTCTTACTGAAAAAGTTGTTATGTTTGCTCCAAAAGATTACGACATCTTCAAGCACGTGTGCAATTAAAATTTGCAATGCGCAATTAAAATTCACAATGCAATAACAGTTTAAGGAACAATATTACAATGCAAGGTTTGGATTTTTATTCTTATTGGTGCAAATTGTTTTTCTCTTTGCGACTTTAATTACATTCCTCCCCATTATTTTTAATTGCTAAAAAATAATAATAAGAATGATAATTTAGGTTGGGTTTGCATAGAGCAGGAACTTATCCACTGCACTGCTCCAAAATGAATTTGCACATAAACTCTTCTGTGTCCAATGTGCTCATGGCTAGTGATGTGGGAATCTGTCCAGCATCACTTTGAAGAAAATTTTTCGAAACTATAAAAAATTAAACGCACTGATGTCAACGGCCATCAAAAAATATTCTCACTCCAAAAAACTTATAGTCAATGTGTGTTTTCTTGTGGTGACTTTTTTGTCTCAGCGCTTTTTGTCTTAGCAACTTTTCGTCTCTGCAACAATTTTGTCTGGGCGACTTTTTTGTCGCGGCAAAATTATTCACAGTGCATTTTTGCCACAGTTTCACAAAAATATTTTTGAATCACTCATTTCACTTCACAGAAAAAATAGCAAAATCAATGGAAAATTCGCAAAGCAATGAAATAACGTGAAAAGCTTTGAAGTCAATGGGTCCAAATTACATTAGAGTCAAGAACTTCAATAGTTTTTTTTTTCAGGGCAAAATACAGTACTTTTAAGTCGATGGACTTTTCTTGGGTGCACAATGTTTGCAAAAATAAAATCCCAATGGAGAAATGCAGAATTTTGCTGCAGATCCAAGCCCGGTAAAAAAAAAAAAAACCCTTTGCACAAGCCATGGCTACTGATCAGGAGGAAGAAAAGCTTGCTAATCCAAGAGGGTTCTGTGGGAAGCAGCTCCCAAATGCAAGAACCTAAAGTAAACCAAGGGAACATGATTCTTAACACTTAATAAAAATAATTTCTTGTTTACAAAACAAAAAAAAAACGCACAGAGAACAGAGACATTAAAATATGGGGGGGATATATAAATGAAGTCATTGTGCAATTCGCTAACCCAAGTCAGTCCCACACATTCTGAAAACATCTCTGTATAACAGATCACACAATGAGTAAAGGTAAAGGCTCTGTGTGCCCTCTCCTTTCAGCTCACTTTTCTCATTCTACTGATGCGTTACTGTAGCATTCTCTGAGAAAATCATATTAAGTGCTGCCTAACAAGAGGTTATGGTTTAGTCTAAACAAGCGCACTCACAACTCCCAGCAGACTGATGCAACAATCTAGAAATGCACTTTACTCGTTGCTCTCTGGATTGAACAGTAACAGGACACAGAAAACGATCGCATCTTGGAGGCGCAAGGCGATGGCACGGAAGGGTGTAGACAACTACAGGATGGCTTATAAAAAACAAAAAGAGTACAATTTGGATTTAAAGGGAAATTATTTTCAATCTGAAGCACTGTAGAATGTGTTAGAATGCTATAGAAATAAAGGTTAATATTAATTCACGGTTATACCTTTCTTGTGTTACCTAAACCAACAGAAAAGTATGAAGGCATTGCTTATTGTGTCCGCACACATGACTTCTTTCCTCACTTGTCTTTAAGCAAACGACGGGGACAGCCATACTGTTTGCCTCATCTGACATGATTCCAGTCAAATCTTCCTTTAGTTTGCACACTGGATGGTTGCTGTGCTCTGACAATCCCTCTTCGTTCAGTTATATAACTGCAAATTGCTCAGTATTTCCATTTAAGGAAAATAAATAAGAGATGAAGCCTACAGAGGGTCAATAGCTATCCTTCTCTTTGTGTTTTATTCACTGCAGAAGAGTGATGATGCAAATTGTTAGCCCTATAATAACTGCCAGTCGGCACTAAGCGCAATTGCTTATTTCGAGCCAAGTGTCCATCAGCTCATTACAGAGTTCCAGAGCCTCTTCATACTCACAAAGAGCATGTAGTTAAATAACCTCTAGATTCACTGCCTCCTACAGCCTTGATCCCAGCTCCCATCCCTCAAACACTCTTATTAAGTCACTGTTCAGCCCAGCACTGTGCAAATAGAAGACCCTGTTTGCAGGGAGGATCTATAATGGCTGTTGGGGACCAGGGAATATTAACCTGCTTGCAATCGGACATTTAATACCCCACCCGGAGAGCTGCAGACCTACACAAGGGAACAGGCTCAACAATTAAAATTAAACAAAGAAAAGACAGCAGCATTGAACTAATTATATAGGAATTGTCTTGCTTGGGACAAAAGTTAAATAAGGATAATAGAAAACAAAACATTAAGAAAAAATATCAGGGATATGAAAGGTTGTTACCATAAACAGAATTTTTTTTTTAATGTTTAACCTTACTGCCGGAAGAGATTATTGACTCATCTCCATTGTTAGTTCAGCCTTGTTCTTTTGTTTACAAAGCAATTACAAAGTTATTACAGTGTCATTATTAGTTAAATACACAGACAAGTAACTGATCAGCTTCACTGCCGTTTTATTGTCCTTCTGTAAATACACATGATTCTGGTTGATTAGCATCAAATATCTTACTTTGGTGGTGATCAGAGCCTGAGGAATAAAAAAAAAATCACTTCTTTGACCTGTTGAGCTAAACTGCCCCTTTAAAAGTCACAGGAGACTGACACCTTAATAGAGTAAGCGGCAGAGGTCAAATGGGATCAGAAGAGAAGATGGAGTGTGAGTTAGCATACCAGTGATTGTATAGAAAGAGATGAAAGTCTCACTAAGGACAGACTAAGTGTCCACAGGGTCAAACCTAAGGTTAATTCCCATTAGTAGGACAATACCAAAAAAAGGATTAATATTCTCAATAGAATCTGACCCATTGCTTCTCAACAAAGGCAGCCTGGAGCTTAGGAACCAATATTTATTGGTATGCCACAGGACAAGAGGCAAAAAAACTATAGACTACTCTGTAAATAAGGACATCGTCTATAAAATGTCAATTGCCTCTGTTTTTGTGTGGTGGTGACTGTGCATCAATTTCCCTATAATAGCCATATATAGCATATATCTAATCACAAACAAAGGGTGCAGCCAATCCATTATTTTTGTATCCGGCATAATACCAAATCCTCTACAAAAGATTTTGAGAGATATAGGGGAAAAACAGATTCTAATTTGAATATTCAAAATGAGAAAAATAAAATAAGAATATAAAAATAAAGAAAAATGTTTGTGTCATACAGAGCTTTAACGTTGTATGATTTTAAGAGTTTTTATTTATTTGACTGAACTGAAAAAAAACCACAGGCCAACTTACTTTGCCAGCATTCAGAACCATTGAATTGGGTTGGGTGCAATACGCTCATCCCTATCAATGGGAATTTCAAAATGGATATTGGATGGTTAGTAGTGGCCCTAACACACCCTCTCCAAACCCGCACCCGGCTTGGCTCGCTGTTCCCCCACTATTTATAGACCCACGACCGCCCTGCAGTTACATCACAAAGGGGTGGGCACAAGTATAAATTTAGGCACCGGGAGTGCTAGGTTGCTGGCGGGTCCAGATTGAGCTCTTCTCCTGCTCTCCCCACCCTCGACCTAGCACTGACAGCTTCTGGCACCTAAATTTATTGACTTGCATCTGAAGATTTTGTGCAGGAGCTGGCCCAACCCAAAGATAAAGCCATGGGTCAAGGGCAGTAGAAAAACAACCAAATTGTATGCAAAACTGGTAGAACAATGTACTCCCTTTTATACCATATAAGGATATTAGAAGTCACTGTGGATTTCTGCAACCATATAAAGGCAGGAGTCCAAAGGCTCTTTTTTTACAGGTCATGTAACTCCTCATATATTAGGGGTACATTATTTTTATTATAATATACAAATTTAGGTAAGTGACGCAAACTACATCCTTGAGTACTGGTTAATAACTTGTGAAATCACAAAGCACCTTTATTATGACACAAAATACAGACTATTTATGGTTCTTGTGTATTTACAGTGTCTTATGCCGAGATATCACTGCAACAGCACCAACTAGGGTCATACATTGGCTCTGCTCTGGTCTATACTCAATATGACAGAACACATTTATTCATGTAATGGTGTACAGAAGAAATGTTCAGGGTGTACAATAATGATCTCATACATGCTTTGTTCAAGGAAAATATATGAAAAAGAATCCGTTCTTATAACTAGAGTATTGTATGTCTTGATGGTTTCACATAGAATGTTGTTCCCAATGTGCAGACAGGGCAGAAGGAAAGTGTAGACTAGAGGCAGCCGCCAACTTGTAGATTTCAGCACCTCCAGAACTTCTTTCATTTCTTCTGGCTTTTGGTGATATAATGTCTTGGATGTGCCACCAAGGGATTTGCTCAAGAGAGGAGCTTGTTCTGCTATGAGTTTCTATGGCTTTTTTTTGTTTGCTGTCATTCCATTTATGTGTCATCTGGGAAATGCACCTTATCTTTATGGCTGCAATAGCATCCGAAAAAGACAGAATAGCTGAATTACTCAGCGGGTTCCATGTCTGATTTACTGCCACAGTCTCTCTTAACCACACCTCTGCTTTCCAGGCTAACCACAAGGAAACATGTTTATGACAAAGTTATTTCTCTGATTTAGAACACTGGGGAAGCGGGGGAAGTGGCCAGTGCTTGAGTTGGTGTTCAGGACCCAGACAGTCTTTCCATTTATCATCACAGTCACTGGGGCTTTGTCTGGTTCACCTACATTTAACATGAACTATTAATCAGCCCTTTCCATTTTCTCTTCTGCATTACATCATCCTTGAGGCTTCTCATTCACCTGTTGGATGTCTGCCAGTGAGCCTGTCTTCCAAACTGCCAGCTTGACATTGCAACCTGTAGTTCTCTGTATATATGGGTTGTCCATCTAGAGACAGATGTGGCCCCTGCCTGACAAAATACTCCATAAACTTCTGTGTATGACATCATTTGATATAACAGCTCATTTACAAGTGCATCAATATGTGCAACTTTGGGTGCAATGTCTTTTTACCCACAATGCAGCTGACAACTTCCGAACAATCCACCACCGTCAGTCCTTAATCTCCCCCCCCCAACTGACTCTAATCAATTTTGAAGGTACCCACCAATAAAGGAGTCTTTATTTAGTGTTTAGGCTAATGCCACAGAAGTGCTGATCTCAGCCTGTGGGAAAAAAGCAAGAGAGAATGAGCCTCTTGGCTGGCATTTGCAAGGGCACTTGCATAGATCAGCTGCTTTAGAGGAGTGGCCCTCAGGTGCCTATATATTTAAAAAAAAAAAAAAATTTAAAGGGAAGCAAAATTCCCAGCCCATTGTTGGACAATAACAACTAAAATTCAGAAGTAAAACTTAAATCAGCACATATATGGTCCATACCGACCATTTATGACATTCCAAGAACTGTGAATTCTTAGCACTATTTCAGTGAAAAAAAAGATTCACATTCAGGAACAAAATTTCTCCTATGTAGTTATCAGCAAAAAAATGTAGGTTTTGCCTGTGAAAATAATTTTACAAATTTCTGGAAGTTGTTTTTTTTTAGCTATTTGCTGAAACCGTTTTCAGTATATAACAATGCCACGTTTTATATAATGAACTTATTGCACCAGCCTAAAGTTTCAACTTGTCAATAGCAGCAATGACCCAGGACTTGTCACAGGGGGTCACCATCTTGGAAAGTGTCTGCGACACTCTCTGAGCAACTGTTGAGAAGCTAAGCTTAGGGGTTGTTGCACATTATCAAGCAAAAAGGGAGGTTGGCCTGTAATATAAGCTGATGCTACAGGGCTGATTATTAAATTCTGATTCTAATTGCACTGGTTTCTGTGCTGCCATGTACTTATCTGTATTAATTACTAATCATTCTTAGGCTTATGCCAGATGAGAAGATAGTGGGAGATTAGTTGCCTGGCGACTACTCGCTACTTCTTTGAGGCGACTAATCTCCCTGAATGGCTTGCAGGTATCTGGCACCTGCTAGCGATAAAGTCGCCTGTGCCTATTCACACGCGGCGACACATTTTTCAAAGTCGCTCAAAAAATTTTTTTTAAGCTATGGCTCAAATTGTTGCCCACGCTTTTACCAATCAAAAAGTAGCTAAAAATGTTCTGCCTGTGTTAAAAATACTTATTATGGCCATTGACTGGATTGAATTCTTCATCTTAAAACCAGTTCTCCAGAAAGCTCCAAATTACAGGAAGGCCATCTCCCACAGACTCCATTATTACTGAATATATCAAATAAAACAGCACCATGTACTTGATCCCAACTAAGAAATAATAAGTCCTTATTGAAGGCAAAACAATCCTATTGAATTGATTTAATGGTTAAATGATATTTTAGCAGACAAAGTACGGAATATCTGGATATCAGGTCCCATACCTGTACTCAAAAAATGAATAAAGTCAATCAAATATTTTTCCCAATCAACAAAAAAATGGTAAGTACGCCTGTTATCCAGAATGCTTGGGACTGGGCTTTTCCGGATGAGGGATCTTTCCTTAATCTGGATTTCCATACATTAAGCTTACTTAAAAATAATTCAAACATTAAATAAACCCAATGAGCTGGTTTTGCTTCAAATAAGAATTAATTTTATCTTATTTTTGATCAAGTACAAGCGAATGTTCCTTTATTACAGAAAAAAAGGAATCAGTTTTTAAAAATCTGAATTATTTGATTAAAATCAGTAATTTATTTGGAGTCTATGGGAGCCTGCCTTTTGGTACTCCGGAGCTTTCTGGATAACGTGTCCCTTAACTGTACTTTCTTTCTAATCATGTGTTGTTATAGCTACCTCTTACTGTTTCTACATTTTCTTTATATATAATATATATATATATATTATATATATATATATATATATATAAAAATGCAAGTAGAACGCACTCCTTCAAAATAAACAAAAAACCTGGGTGCTAGTCAAAAATTATAATGATAGAGACTGCACAGGCGACAGCACTCCAAGGACTTCCAATAAATCAGCAAGATAAAGCAAAAAAGTGGTTTATTCGATCCGACGTTTCAGTTCCAAAGCGGAACTTTCATCAGGGAAAACATATATACATATACATATACATACACAGTATACATGCAAGGTAGGAGTATTTATACATATATATAGTTTATATGCATTTATTTGAAAAACCATTTTGCATTTTTCCTGCTTCCTAATGGAACTGATCGCGTAGTGCAGCGAAGAGATGCATAAAAATGCATTTGCACATGAAGCCTCAAGTTCGGGTACATAGTGATTTACTTGTCAGTGCCTCTGTCTCTAGAGAAGCAATGGGATATTTGCTGATACAGAGAACAGTATATAACCACATTCCTTCACTTGGAAAATTGAACAAATTCTAGGTCTGTCCCATCATTCCGGCCATCTCTTTAAATTGATAGATTTGTCAGAGACCTTAAGTGAGCTCTGCTCATCCAGATCTTTTCTCGGGGTGAAACGCTGAAGCAGTCTCACATTCTGGCTCAGAAAGGAACATTTTTTTTTTTTAAAGCTGGAAATTACTCCTAGAAAATTGATTTATTTGAGAGCTCCCAACTGTAATCGAGAACTCCCAGCCTTCCAGTTTCTCATGCAGAGGATCACATGACATGTACTTAAAAACAAAATCCGCTTTTCGCCCCTATACAAATGATTATGACACAATGTGTAATTATACAAAACGCCTCATTTTTAATCGGCCAAATAATTGCCTCCGACAAAGGAAAGCTGGAATCTAAGGCCCCTTCTAGGTCAGTCATGTGAGTCCTCTGAGAAAGGTCCAGAGGGCATTTGGGGTAAACTGCTGAGCTAATAGAAAGACAAAATGTATTAAAGGAACTAGTGATGAGTTCAGAATTAAGTTACACAGGAAGACGAAAACTTTGGCTCAACAGTCAGTCCTTCTTCACAGGGATGCTTGTGGGATTCTGGGTATTAGGGAAGTGGGGTCCTTTTCTGTTTCAGAATAGCTGCCTTACATCTTTTCATGCTCAACAGAAGGGTTAAATAAGCTTTGTCTAATGATCTTTATTATAAGATCCTACTTTTACTCCCTCCCCGGTTAGGGAAGGGATTAGACTAATGAGCAGCATTATAGGCCTGGAATGCAAGTGCACCATGGCCACAATCGGCAGCAGTTCGTGCTTGGGAAAACAGACCAACTACTCTGTATCATTCAAAAAGAAAATGTTTTGCTATTGGACTCATCAGGTCTATGGAATGTGCATGTCATCGGAGACCAGATGTAAATGAAACTCTATATGTCGCTAATGACCAGTTCTGCCGCAACAGCCAATTTGGCTGATTGTACTAAATCCCCTCTCTTTGATTTGATGATGTCCCACACTACTTCAGGGTTGGGCTGCCCTGTTTTGTGAAGGAACTGGGCGTTGGCAGAAGGACTGTTTCCATACAGATTTTATATGACATGGCCCTTGATCTAGGACCCTTTGTTCAGAGAGATGTAATGAATAATTATGAGGAGGCAGTCCCCTCCACTGTGGCTGTTGACCTGCACAGTTATTGGGAACACAAAGTCTTGTGGATTCGGTGTCCCGGTGAAAGACTTTTTGTTCTTAGTTCTGTTGTTTCCTGACTGGGTCCCAGCTGTGCTACAGATTCTGCTTTCAAACCGACCATCTCAGGAACACAGCCAGGTTTCCTTGAAAAAGCTCAGATCTCTGGACTCTCACAGGCCTCTAGCAGCTCAGCTAGACAACATAACCCTTTACTGCCAATACACTAAGTCATACATTGCAGAGCATAGCCTGTCCATCCCCCTGTACCTAAACCAGGAACAGAGATTGCAAGGTTGTTCTAATGCCAGCTGGAACTGTAACACCCAACCCCATGGACTTCAACACGTCAGCACAACGATATCAAGCACAGATTTATGGTTTGTCTATTGTGTAAAGAGTTTTTTCCGAACACATACATTACCCCGAAAGGCTTGAAGTGCACATGGCTTGCAGTGATGGGCATTAACATGAAGTGTCCACTTGCATGAACTTTCATGGTAAATCTTGCTGTTATAATTTATACAGGGGCCATGGCCAGCTCCATATTGTAGCTTCCACCATTACCAACTATAGTCAGATGATCCCATTGGTGGCCAATAAAAGGGCAACCAAGTTTGGGAGTTTTAACCTTGAAAGCAGCAAGTAAGTTGCAGATAAAACTTAGTTCCTGTGTAAAATGTATAATGAAGCAATAGAATTCTTAATGAATCAGATCAAATGTGAAGGACTGGCCATACCAGAGACGACTTTGATGTAGTTGGCCAGCTTAAATATATTGCAATATATGTACAAACAATCCCTGCTTTGTTTAAAGGGTAAGGCATTTTTTGGTAGCTTAAGGCACAAAATGTCTAAATGTCTTAAATACTGTATATTGTTAATGGGTTTAGTGCAGAGGACACAAATCAATATAATCCCCCTTGACACAGGCTAGTGTGCAGAAACATTGGGGTATTATCATCCTTTGGCAAAGTGTATCCATTCCTTGTGGTTTGTTTTTCTTCTTTTGCTTAGAAATGGGTGGTATTTATATAATAGAAATACCAACTAGTAGTGAGTCAAAAGGGTGTTCTATGTGTATTTTTTTTTAAATACAAAAAGGTGGGTTGTGGATGCACTCCTAGGGCTAAGTAAAATAAGTATAAAGTATAATGGAAGTGCTACTCTCTTAAAAGAGGAAGTGCTCTCTCCCGCTAGTTAGTGGCGGGGGAGGATTTAGCCCTCAGACAAACCAAGGTTCAGGACACATCTACTTCAATGTTACTATGCAGAGGGGTACTAGATCTTTTATACTATGACCAGAGGTAAACAAGTTAGGGACTACCGTATGGGGTTTACCTTGACGTGGTATGGTGGCTTATAAACTTTATGATCATAACTTTGTAACTAAAAACCCTTGTTTTTGTAAACATATGCACTTGCATATTAACTGAATTACTCAAGACAGGGGATCAGGGAATGTGCACTAATTAAATGGCCAAGTCAGTAGCACTTCTATTATACTTATATATTTAACTTAGCCCTAGGAGTGTTTCCATAACCCCCCTTTTTGTATTTTTTTTTTTTTGCCTAAGGTTTGCTAGGATGAGAAGTAAAATAATTCATTATAAAAATGGTCACTAGGCTTGGGCATGCTCAGTTCAGTCCAAAATAAAACACACAACTTCCCTCAACACATAAAAATCATAGCACACTGTACAACAATGTACACTTTCATGGAACCATGTATTGCATGATCACCATTACATACAGTAAGATGTTGTAAAATGAATGCTCATTCATGACAATATGATGGAACACTGCACTTGTTTTTGTTATATAAACTTTGAAACAAATAAATACATTACACACACTACTTTTTGGTCTCCTATAATTTGAAGCCTGAACAGAATGGGTATGGCAACTGCAGGCTGCAGCTCTAGACAAGGACTATATTGAAAATATGGCCCTGCCAGGCTATTAAAGGTATGCAGGGTTATAATCACTACAGTTATTATATTAGTATCAGTGTGGCAGACTCATTAGGCATAGAGTGGGCATTAAGACCCTCTTGTGCAACTTCAGTCTGTATTCTTAATTGGCATATAATGTTCTGCATGGTAGGCACTGTTTTAAGGGCACTGGGAACAGCATACAAATGACATTTAGAATGAACCAAAAACAACACTATGTTATGTTAATTATTTTCCTGATAATTAAACCTAAGAATAGGTGATATAGCTAAATACTTTTTGGGTGACTTTAATGTATGGCGTGAGCAAACAATTTCATGCCATTTCCGTAGGTTCATTGTGCACATATACCTGAAAACTCTGCCTTCAAATCATGTGTGGTTAAGTGAGCATAATGGTGGGAAGCAAGTAGTTATACCCAAAAATTTTAATTATAAACATATTTGTTATTTATTAAATACTTTTTTATACTATATGAACCACATTGTCCTTAGCAAATCCAGACTGGAATCTAGACCAAAGCATTGAGAGAAACTTCAGACAGGCATATAATCAATTTAAACCTTTGTAAGTACCCATCTTTACCTTGGTGGCGACTTATTAGAAAATAAGAGAAATGTGCAATCATGGTCTGCTGTATGAAGGGGTGGGTCTCATGTGAAACTGAATATTATATAACATTATAGAGTGTTCCTGGGCTTCCTTGTGAATCACTGTTTCACAAAATGGACTTTCAAAAATTTGGACTTTGGTATTTATACCGGTTGGAGAACGGAACAGAAACTGCCACAGGAATGAACGTCTGGAAAACTCATATTTTCTCTTTTTCTCAATGCCCAAAAATTGCCACTTGCTTCTGCCAACATGCCTTGTCACATTATTTCTTATGGAGTGAAACATAAAACCATTATTCAAAAAGTGATGGCAGGCTGTTGAGCAGTGACTCCCCACTCGGCACTCTGGTGAACCTTCAGATCACAGAGGGATTCTATGAGTTGTAGTTGTAAGTAATGTATTAGTGTTTGCAGATGACACAAAAATATCCAGCCCAATTAATTCCAACCAGGATGTGGCATACTTGCAACAGGATCTTGACAAACTAACAATCGGGGCAGATAAGTGGCAAATGAGATTCAATGTTGATAAATGTAAAGTCATGCACCTGGGATGTAAAAATATTCAAGCTACTTATACCCTTAATGGGACTGCACTGGGCAAATCCATTATGGAAAAGGACCTTGGAGTCCTTGTAGATGATAAACTTGGCAGTAGCAAGCAGTGCCAGTCAGCAGCATCAAGGGCAAATAAGGTCAAGGGGCAAGGGGCATAGATTCGTGGGAGGAGGGGGTCATTCTTCAAATGTACAGGCTGATACATTAGATAGCTTTAAGAAGGCGTTGGATGGCTTTTTAGCAAGTGATCCCTCACACAGGGTTATGGAAGATAGCTCATGGTACCAGTTGATTCAGGGACTAGTCCGATTGGCATTTTGGAGTCAGGAAGGATTTTTTTCCCCCTCTGAGGAAAATTGGAGAGGCTTCAAATGGGATATTTTTGCCTTCCTCTGGATCAACTAGCAGTTAGGCAGGTTAAAATAGAATTAAAAGGTTGAACTTGGTGGACGTGTCTTTTTTCAACATAACTCACTATGTTACTATGTATGTAGTTCATCACACACAACAACATATATCAATTGAGCACTTAAGGAATTAGGTTAATCTACCCACAGGTTTGTGACCTTCCTTTACCTGTCAATCATTATCTATTATAGACTGGATAAGTTACTTTGTTTGAGCAACATGCTTTGTATCGAATTATAATTGAATTAAAACATTTTGGCAACATATTGTTACATATTACCAATTAGACACATTGTGCTGGTGTAAATATCCTTGTTGGACACACTGGCATGGTTGCGCACACACATGCGCAATAATAACTTGAAGCCGTGAGACAGAAAGGGAAAAAGCGTTATCCCGTCTCAAGCTATCAATTCTGGAAGTGACGCAGCAAGAGCAGAACTTCCGATCCTTTACCGGCGGATTATTTAAACCTTCGCCATAGACGCGCACAACACCTATGCCCCTGACGAAGCTGTTTGAGTGGTGAAACGCGTAGGGCAGCGTAGGTGGACGATGGGGGACAGCTCCCATCCGGTCCCAACGTAGCTAGGTAGTTTTGGCGGTTGGGTGATTGGAATTTCAAAGGGTGTGGGTTGGCTTGGTAAGCACGAGCAAAGAACTTTTCAGTTGAACTTACTAACTTCAGAAGGGCTTACCCAATACCGGATCCAATATTACTTAGCAACATTGTGACTGAGCATTTAATTGAGAGAAACGGGATCCAAGTATTAGCAACAAAGTAGCCAACGAATCACGATACTTTATACTTAGTTTTAGAGTATTGCATTGCGGTCCTCCAGACCTCCTCCTACGGCAGCTTTTTAAGTATTTGTTTTTTAAGGCAAAAGTCCTGCACTGCATTACTTTGATATGTCAGTGAGTCTGATGTTGTGTGTTCTGTAATTTGTGTAATGGCATGGCCATACAGGCTTTAGTAATGTAATTAAAGGTTAAGTTTTAATTGGGATATTATTGGTTGCCTCTAACCTCATTACCTGAACGGGTTTTCTGTGGTGTCCATATTTGCATTCGATCTTCCCCTATGAGTGCAATATTTGGCGCATTTTAGTCTATGTCTGTAGTTCAGCAATATGTGGACACAGCAAGTGGCCTATCCATGTTTTTTTCAGATGCTTTACAAAGGGTCAGTTAAGTGCAAATCCGCAGACCCATTGACGGGGCCAGCTGCTTTCTATTTGGTCCAAGTCAAATGGGTTGCTAATTTTGAAATACGGTGATTGGGTAAAAGATGACTTATATAAGATGATGTAGGGTGCATTTAAATAACAGATCAAAGCCATCAAAGGGGAAAATGAACAGTGGGTGCTGCAGAGTTATGTTTCCTTTGATCAGGCTGCTGCTATTTCACCCTCGTTTTGCTGGAGACATTAACAAGTGACATGCATGTTTCCAGCCAGTCAGGGGATTGAGCCAGAGTTTTACAGACTGTAATTACTGTAAAGTGGTATTACAGGATAAAGATGAAACATTGGCACACTGCTGCACTGAAACCTGCCATTGCTGCTCAGCCCATTCTCTCTGTGCTGTGCCTAATGTTTGTATTCCATTACACTGATTCCTGATTACCTCGGCTCTTAGAGGTGCAAAAAAAAAAAACACTCATGGATCTGTCGCTCATGGAGGCAGAATGTTGCGTAAATTGTCAATAGAAACATATGTATTCACATTGTAGCCACTAAGTAACTCCAGAATTGGGCCATGTCTGTGCTGTAATCTGTCACTCCTTCTGCAACTATTTGGTATGAGTTTACAGACTTTAGGAATGACACAGTCTTGTGGGATTGAAAGTACAGGCATGGGACCTGTTATCCAGAATGCTTGGGACCCGGGGTTTTCTGGATAAGGGATTTTTCAATAATTTAGACTTCCATACCTAAAGTCTGCTAAAAATCATTTAAACACAAATAGGATTGTTTTGCCTCCAACAAGCATTAGATATACTTCTATCAAGTACAAGGTATTGTTTTATTACTACAGAGATAAAAAAAAAAGAAACCAGTTTTAAAAAATTTAATTTATTAAAATGGAGTCTGTGGGGCAAATTCACTAACCTGTGAAGATGCGCTAGCGAGGGGTTCGCTAGCTTTCGCCGCACTTCGCCAGGCATTGTTTCGCCAGCGCTATGCAAATTCATTAAAATGTGAATTTGCGCTCAGGGCAGTGAACGGTAGCGAAGTTGCGCTTCAGTTACTTCGCGCAAGTGCATTTACGCTAGCCATGCCAAATTTCCATACGGTGCGAAGTTGAAAGTATAACATAAGTATATGTTACAGTCACTACATTACACTACACAAGCCCAGGAAACCTTTAATAAATTTAATAAAGTTGTCCTATTGCCTTAAACATGTTCCCACTGTATAGTTGAGTTTCCATTTGTTAGGAAATGTAGGGGAGAAGGAGGGTAACACCGCAAAAAATTACACTATTTTTCAGATTATCACCCTAAAAAAAGTAAGTGTCACGGGTTGGCCTTCGTTAGGCGCCCAGGGGAAAGAAGTGGACCAAGGAGGAAGCTTTAGGGGTTCAATAACGTAGCACAGCAAGGATCAAGCAGGAGTCAGACAGGTCCAGGCAAAAGTGTATTCACAGGAAAAAAATAAACAAAAGTCCAAGCAGTGGTCAAAATACAGGAAACAGGATCAAAAACACAGGAAACAGGATCAAAAGCAATATCAGGATCAATATACAATACCCAGGAACAATAGCAGCATGGTCCTATAATTGGGCGCCATAATGGCGTCCAATGCGCCTTTAAATATTTAAATTTGGCGACAAAACGAGCGCGGTGACGTCATCGCGTCAGGCGCGATGCGATGACGTCACTATCCGGCGCCGCATATCCACGTGGCGGCTATG
>CM044446.1:18665463-18751596 GCA_024363595.1 Xenopus borealis | reverse complement strand
GTCAAGCGCGACGCGATGACGTCACTATCCGGCGCCGCATATCCACGTGGCGGCTATGGGTGCCAACATTGTGGATATGCCTGCCGAAGGAAGAGGACGCGCCGCCCGGAGCTAAAGGTAAGCCTCCGGGCGGCGCGATCCTGACAGTAAGACACCCAGTTTTTTTTTGGGACTTAGAAAAAATTTCAAGTTTTTGTTTTCAAACTCCTATCTATTGTATTGAACTTCACCAGGTCTGACCTGGCGAAGTAAAGTCTAGCGCAAGAGCCAACGTTCAGTAAAATGGTCATCTTAGTGAATTAGCACAGTTACATCCCTTCATCAGTGTACAACTTCGCGTGGTGTAAGGGTGCGAAGTTGTGCAAGTCTATCTACTTCGCTAGCCAATTTTTGCCAGGGACACTGTAAATTGTTGAAATTACATCACACTGGCAAATTAGCGCTAGCGTTAGATGCTTTGCTCTTTAGTGAATATGCCCCAATGAGTCTATGGGAGAAAGCCTGCCCGTTATTTGGAGTTATTCTGGATAATGGGTTTTCCAGATAATGGATCCATGCCCATACAATACAATGAAATAAGCTCATGTTTGTGATATGCATAATGATGTTGCATAATTAACCAGGTCATAGTCCCTTCTGTGCTTCCATAGGATCAGTCTCCTTACATTCACAACACCAGGCCTGTCATGCTTTACAGTTTGGCACTAGCTATTTACAAGTTAACACCGCTAAAAGGGTAATTTAGAGTGATAAAGTAGGAATTCCCTAGTTTTTTGTGAATATAAATTAGATTGTTACTGCTGACAAATAAAATGTTCATTAATGACATATAAAAATAAGAAACAAATTAAATTATTCAAATATTCTTAAAGGGGTGGTTCACCTTCAAATTAACTTTTATTATATTGTAGAAGGGCCAATTCTAAGAAACTTTTTAATTGGTCTTCATTATTTATTTTTCATAGTTTTTTAATGATTTGCAATTTTCTTCTGTTTCTTTGCAGCTTTCAAATGGGAGTCACTGACATCATCTAAAAAACAAATGCTCCTTAAGGCTACAAATGTATTGTTATTGACACTTTTTATTATTTATCATTCTATTCAGTCCATCTCCTATTCATATTCCAGTCTCTTATTCGAATCAAGGCAAGGTTGCTAGGGTAATTTGTACCCTAGAAACCAAATTGCTGACACTGCAAACTACAGAGCAGCTGAATAAAAAGCTAAATAACTATAAAACCACAAACAATAAAAAATGAAAACCAATTGCAAACTGTCTCAGAATATCACTCTCTACATTATATTAAATAGTTAACTCAAAGGTGAACAACCCCTTTAAGTGAAGGGCAAGAAAGCCAGAGGTAGCCTAATGTTTCAGTATAGCAAAGGGGTTCACAACTAAAGTCAACAGCAGTACTAAGCTTCCAGGTTATGCCCCCCTGCACCCCATGGAAACTCTGGGATTTTCTGGTGCAGAGCTCTGCTACTTATACCTATGTTATGGCCCTGAAAAAAGGCACACAATCCAGGAAGGTGACAGGGCGCTCTCCTTTTTGTGCCATAGGATCAGAGCCCAGAAAACATTAGCCATAGTTAATGGGCTATAGGCTATATATTGTCTGGGCTTTGCAAGCACATTAAGGATTACAGTTATATTCAAACCCTCATTTTATAGAATAAACTTTATTATTTACAGCTGTGATTCTGCAAGAGTAAGTCTATACCAGCTTTGCACATCTGGGCACCAAATCTTGTTTGCTAAATTATGGGGACTAGTGGAGAACAGAAGTTTTCCACTATTCTCTGATTTCTATGGGATGGAGATGCCCCCCCCCCCTGAGTCTCACCCTGCATCACAGGTATAACAGTTCTGTGGTTGCTGTGTTTAGCCAATACCAAACGGAGCCCAAAAATATTGTAGAGATAGGTGTCAACAGTGGTCCTCTTCTGCCTGGTGTGAAAATGTACCACATTAACAGGTTCTAATCAGTGTCATTACTGGTTTCTTTTGCCACCTGCACATAAAGTTCAGATTTGTGTCATGTATCAGATAAGATCCACCATCAGAAATCATGGGGTCCCATACAGGGGTTTGATAAAATAAAATAAAAAACAGTGGGACTTAACCTAGGCTCCTTTTGTGGCTTCAGGTCTTTTCAGCAGCAGTTTTGGGTCTTCATTGCTTCTGGTCTTCCGGACTTCAGCAGTTCGTTGCTGTCAACGGGGGCCCAGCTAATTTGAAAAGTGCAGTACAGAACCCTTTAGGCCCCGCGCCAGTACAGATGTACCCCCTGTGGCCCCCTGATGGTGGCCCTGTATCAGACTTCCCACATAATTGGCAATTTAGGAGGCAACTAGTGATGGGCGAATCTATCCCGTTTCGCCGGAAAACTAGTGAATTTCCAACAAAATTCGCGAATTGGTGAAAAATTTGCAAAACAAGTTGCGTCATGATTTCGATGCGCGTTGCGTAATTTTCAGCACGTTGCGTAATTTTATTTTTGACGCCAGCGAATTTTCCGCAGGCAAATTGTGGTAATTCACCGGCGGCCAATCGTGGTAATTCACCGTCGGTAAATCGCGGTAGTTCGCCGCAAATCACACTTTCCTGAAGAAATTCGCCCATCACTAGAGGTAACCTCTTCTAGATAAATTCATAGTTATGCAATATTTACTTCATGTATTTCATCAAAGGGCAAGTCAAAACCCAAGATATTTGCTTCAAGGGGTTGTCCACCTTCAAACAACTAGTTGATTTCAGAGAGATCACCATAAATAACGACTTTTTTCAATTACTGTCTATTTTCTATTTGTAACTGTTTTTCTAATATTGAGGTGTAAAGTGTCATTTTTCACCTTCCAAAGCAGCTCTGGGAGGGGGGGGTCGCCGACCCCCCCCCCCCCCCCCCCCCCCCCAACTGTTCTAAACTGATACATTTAATGGATACATTTCTTATCTCTGTCCCTGCTGTGTAGAATCTCTGGGTTTCATTACAGGCAGATGTTAGCATTGATACAATAGTTGCTAATACTCCAGAGATGTTGCTATGAAATGTATTAATTAAATGTTGCAAAATTGTATCAGTTTAGAGTCTGCACCTGAATTACTGAGAAGCCAGACTCAAACACCACAGACACCAACATTCAACTTTAAACTTTTTGGAAAAACAGTAAAAAATAAATAATGGAAAGTAATAGAAAAAAGTCTTTATTTATGGAGAACAACCTGAAAACCACTGAACAGAAAAAAGTGTTTGGAAGGTGAACAACTATTAAAAAATAATTCCAAGCAACTTTCCAATATACTTTTGTTAAAAATTGTCAAAGCATTTAAATTTATTTGTAAAAACAATTGCTATTGAAAGCGGCATTTGCTTAAAGGAAAACTATACCCCTCGTACAATGTAGGTCTCTATAAAAAGATATTGCATAAAACAACACATATGTAAAACCCTGCTTAAACCCTGCTTAAAATAAATAAACCATTTTCATAATAATATACTTTTTAGTAGCATGTGCCATTGGGTAATCATAAATAGAAAATTGCCATTTTAAAAAATAAGGACAGCCTCCTGGCATCGTATGATTCAACGGTGCACACAAACATACCAAACAAACTATAAATATTTCTGGTCAGGTGATCTCTGAGGCAGCAAACAGACCATCACAAAATGGGGGTTCAAGGCAAGAGATGTAAAAGGACAATATTTACTTAAACATATATTCCAGTTTGGTAAGATTCTTTAATATGTCACTTAATTTGAAACAAACTATCTCAATTTGGGGGTATAGTTTTCCTTTAACTCCTGGTTAATAAGTTTTAAAAAAAAATGTTGCAAAAGCCTGAGTTCCCCAGCAAAGCCAAATCTGTTAATCGTTTTCCTTGTCTTATATTGGGACAGACAAACATTGCTTTCAATAGCAATACATATAAAAATAACTTTAAAAACATAGAATATGTTTAAGTTGTTTCGAATCATGCGGATTCTTTTATATAGGCAAAAAATATTTTCAGGGGTTGATAAGGATATACATATCTTGTGCCTACAAAGATAAATTGTGATGCAGGTATAGTTTTGTGTTAGAAAGTTGTGGGAGATGTAGCTATGCTTGTCGAAAGCTATTTGCCTCTCTGTTCAACTAGTTACAGTATGTCCCTACCAACGTTCAGTAATACGCGCTCTTGCTTAAAATTAATAGGTGTCACTGAGGACATGGCTTATTTGAGAAACTACTTCCAGAACATTTCACATGGTGGCTGGAAGCTAGGAAAACGTATAGTAAGGTTAATTGCATTCTGATAAAACTAATCATAGTGTGTGATAGAGACTAAAAGACTGCAAAATCCACTGGTGAAGGAATTGATGTATAACCTCTGTAAAGTGCTCTGAAATATGTCCATACTGTATAAACAAAGGTTAATAATTATGTTTTAATTCATTGAACTTTGTAAAACATAATAATAACCTTATCAATTTATTTCTTGTCACACGTGTATGGAATTTAAGCGCCTTAATGGGATCCAAGGTTTTCTGGATAGGGGATTTTTTCCCAATGGGAAGAATCACACCTAACGACTTCTTACCATATTTAAATGTTTAAAAACCCAGTAGGATTGTCATCAGCATCAATTCATTGTACCTTAATTAACATCTAGTTTAGTGATGGGCGAATTTATTCGCCAGGGCCGAATTCGCGGCGAATTCCCGCGATTCGCCGCTGGCGAATAAATAAATAAATAAAAACGAGTCGCGCGTCAAAAACGACGCGACGTTCGTTGGAAACGACGCGATGCGCGTCAAAGTTGACGCGACGCGCGTCAAAAGCATCCCGCGACTCGTTTCGCTAATTTTTCGCCGATTCGCCAATTTCTCTAGAAAATGAGGGGATGTAAAGGCAAAAATAAAATCCAATAAAAATCTCTACATAGTCGCTGACTCCTCTACAGGGAAACAAAGCTGCTAGAGTTCTGCATGGCTGGGAAGCAGGCTCTGACTGTCAATCTATGGGTTCTGGCAAATGCCAGAGGGGCTTCTGTAAGTTGCCATACACAGTCACTATATATGATATATGGTGGGGGCTGTTTGGGCTGCTGTATGGCCTGTCTCGGCCTCTGTGTACTTAAAATGCCAGGGCCTATTTTGAATCTCAGTCCAGGCCTGCTGGGAAGTAGGATGGGGACTCCCCCCTGCTGTTCATATGAATGATTGTTTCCCTGAGGAGCAGTTAGGGACCGTCTGACAATTCCTATCCACAGAAGTAAATGAAGGGAGAATTTCAGCACATACAGTCAGGTTTCTTATAAAAACGGTAGGCATTTTTTAATTAAAGTGTATTGGAGATATGTTTCTTTTTCATTAAATAAAGTAAAAATGGGATTTTAATTTTTTGCTTTTAAATGCCCTTTAAAGCGGTACTGTCTTAAAAAGTTCTAACTACTAAAGATTTTTGCGTTAACATTTATTTCCCAATCAATTGAGGGAATGGCACATTTGTATTAGGGTGGGCTTGTGCAGGGCCTGACTGGGAGGAAAAAGCCACCCTGGCAAAAGTATCAAAGCAGCCCATGTATTCACGTGCATGCAAAGCATTATATATTTTTCCAACCCCAAGGTTAACTAGAACTAGTGTTTATTAATAGATATTAATATAATATATATATAATCCCCAGCAACATTATACACCCTATCTGCTGGAACTGGCCCTTTCAACAAATATCTCACCCTAGTTTCTATCACAACTATTCTATTAAATGGATTAGTGACCCTAAACTTACATTATATTCAAAATTTTCCTTTGTGTGCCCCCAGCTAGGCTATGCACCCTAGCAGATAAGAAGACTTTAATTACCATGCATATCATAGGGCCAAAAAGTGTCATACTTGAAGAGACTAGGCTGTCTCATGCAATTAATGCTACATATCACATTGTTCGATATACAGGCTGAAGTGATTGTTCTAAGCATGGAGCATCAAGTTGCCAGCATACCTATCATAAGCATGAGGGATTGGGTATATAGCAAGTAACTCTTATATTACTAACTGTAGTTGGTCAGAATTACTGGTTCCTCCCATATGCCAGTACTGGTATAAGCACTAACAAATGTAGGCTTAGCTGTGGCTGGCTATTATGGACATCCCATTTACATTTCTAAAGTTATTGGCTCATTTACATATTAAAGACAGACCTAATTTACATTTTTAGGTGAGCAGCCCATTTATATTTTAAAGCGATTGGCCCATCGGGCATTTGCCCGAACCCGAACCAGTCCGGGCCTGGGCTTGTGTTTAGGGCATTAGAGGATCTCTTTTGTCTTTATTTTGCTTCCTTGGATATTTGTCCACTTCAAGCATTTGCACCAAGATCTGTAATAAAGACATCTATACGACGTATATGTACCCTACCCTTTTCAAACAGACCTAAGAATAAGAGTACTGACAAAGTTTTGCTAGGCAGAAATGAACACTGGAGAAAGTTCACTATGATATGCTCGCAGTGACGAATTAACGCTAGTAAAATTTCGTCAGCGTTCGGCTACAGAAACACAACTTGGCATTTGACTGAATTAGCATAGTGATAGCAAATTTGTGTCTGTCGAAGTGACTTGAAGTGTGGTGGAGCCGTCTCTGGCTAAAATTCACAGTTTAGGGAATTTTCCCAGAAATTGGAAGAAACTATGTAAGAAACTTGAGCACCGGGGAACTCAAACAAAGGAAAACATACAAACTCCATGCAAATTTTGAGGTGGTATGAAACTATGCCAGGAGGTCAGCAATGTGATGTAGAATGTTCAGTCATGTGGTTGTTGCATATGACTGAATTAAAATAAAAAAAAATTATACAGTAAGAATTGCCTCAAAAGCTTATAGCAAATGAATTAATTCCTGAAAGCTCTGTGAATGTTACTAGAATAAAATGAATTTCCACTGTATGTTTAGTTTGCCAATCATGCAGGAGATGACTGGTAGGCAAGGATGGTAAAGAAGTGCTGTGTCAGACATGTCAGATGAAGTCACTGTGTACATAAAGGTTTTAATTAAACACAAGCCAGAGACATCATGTTGATACAGTAAACTAGGAGGACACAAGATGAATGCTTCAAGCCAGCAAATGATAATGGCCCCCAAAAAAGATAAATTGGCAAGTACAGCGCTCCAGCTATCCCAGAACTTCAACTTGAAGCTTCCACTCATCAGCTTCAGTAGGAGGTTTGGTTGGAGGTCTGTAGACAGCCAAAGCATCAAACACAGCCTATCCCTGCCCTACAGGATGCCCCAGCTTACAGAACTAACGTAATTCCATTTAGATTCCCCCTGGACATTAGGATTCTCAAGCAATGTTATATCCTCCTTATCCTTTGCCCTCTCCACCTCCCTCCCCTGTTGAGGGGGACTGCAACATCAGCCAAATTCCATGCCCCCCTTGGCTCTGTGTTTAGAGAACACCTCCTCGTTCCACACAGTTCAACATATTCAGGGCACATACAGGGAGAGTAAGATGTGAATAGTGAACAGCTTGTTATTTTGGCAACAATACAACCCAAATCTTGTTATGTTAGCAAAAGGAAACAGACTCGAGTCGAGTCATTCCAGCTTGTTAAGAGAAGGAGGTCTGGTGATGAATGGGGAACTGGATACGTTATTTGTCTTAATTTAGATGAATTTGATAATTACAGATCTGTACTCTACTTTTTTCTCTGTAGTGAAGGATTCTTTTATCCTTGGACCCCCGGGACGCCTCTGACTTTTTTTTCTATCACAAACTCTCTGAAAGGGATACTGCTGTTACAGGAAATGGCACTCTTAAAGAGACCCCATTTTCTTTTGCTTTTCATCTCTCCCAAAACAGAGTGGAGGACATTCCTAATAACGAGAAGGTGACCCCCATCCTTCTGTGGAATGCAGACTTTTAGTTAGTGTTTCATCATTCAAAGAGAACTTACATTTCAGTTGACTGTTGCCCTTCAGCGAATGGGCTGACTACCTGGGGTGTGATTTTATCCTGGTCTGGTTTCATGGGGATTTTTATACATGATTGCTATATGAGTCACTGACTGCTGTCTGGATGGACATCAGGGTGAGCTTTAAAGGGGTTCTACTAACAACCAGAAAATAAAATGGATTGCATCGTTCTCCACTAAAGCATTTTCTGATTATTTTGCATTAAAAATGTTCCGACACTTTCTATATTTAGATACTTTCTCTATACTTCCCAGGACACTGTCACCACAAGTACAGCCTTTCATCAGAGTCTATTTTATTCACCAGCATATGTAATTTATCATATTTATACCCATTATTTGAATAATATCTCTGTGCATCCATCGTTAAGATAAGATCCTACAATTCGGTAATGTATTATACATCTTTATATATAGATATGACATCTGTTATCCGGCAACCAGTTATCCAGAAGGCTCTGAATTAGGAGAAAGCTGTCTCCCATGAACTACGTTTTAAAGAGATAATTCAGAATGCTTTCATTTATTAGTTGTTTGTCTGTAATAATAAAACAGAACCTTGTAATTAATCCCAGCTTAGATATAAGTAATGCTTATTGGGGGTAAAACCAGCCTATTTGATTTATTTAATTCTTACATACAGTATTTAGTAGATGTAAGGTCTAGTGATGGCGAATCTATCCCAGTTCGATTCACAGCGAAATTTGCGAATCGGCAAATCGTTTTTTTTTTTGATGCGCGTCACTTTTTTTTTGACGTGTCATGTTTTTTTACACCAGCAAATTTTCGGCAGGCGATTTTTCACTGGCGTTTTCCCTGCTGAATAAATTCGCCCACGACTAGTAAGGTCTAGTGTTCCAAATTATGAAATTGAAAGATCCCTTATCCAGAAAACCCCAGGTCCCAAGCATTCTGGATAACAGGTGCCATGCCTTTACCTATTAGTACATGCGTAACTTAAGGAAGAGAAATTCTCTTTTGAAAGCCAGCCCTAAAAATTAACATACAAGTATGCAACCCATTATCGAGAATGCTCGGGACCTGGGGTAACGGATCTTTCTGTAATTTGAATCCTCATACCTTAATGTTACTATAAATTTATTTTAACATTAAATAAACCCAATATGCTATGTTTTGCTTCCAATAAGGATGAATTATATCTTAGTCTGGATCAAGTATAAGTTACTGTTTTATTACTACAGAGAAAAAGGAAATCATTTTAAAAAATTTGTATTATTTGGATAAATATCAGGCAGGTCTCCTGATAAAATTGACCCATATGTTTGTGAATGTGATATGCACCTGTGATTTTAGGCTCCACCTGGGCAGGCACTGGTGTGAATGATGTATCTATAAAGGGCTGCGGAACATGTCAGCATTATGTAACAATAATAATGCACAGGATAATCAAGTCAGGACTGGTTTATGATCATTGGAACACAGAAAGGGACAAAATAAATAATTTAAGCCTAATCTGTGCTAGAATAAGATAGACCCCCTACACAGGGTGCAGTAGAGTAGGCAATTTATCAGAGATAAAGAATCAGGCAGCTACCCATAAGGAGTATTTCTCCCTTCTGCGCCCATGCTCACTTCTTTATTTACATTGTGCACTGCAACTTGGACATCATTCACCTAAACAGGAACAACAAGCTATCCCTTAAAAATGACAAAGGTATTTCATTGGGATATTTCTGAATATTTAAGGTAGGAAACAGGAGTACATTGTAACAGTGAATAGAAGTGCAGAAAGGCAACAAGCAGTAATATGTGCTATTTGCTGTATTATTACAGGGACGTGCCTGGCACTTTGCAGACATCAGAAACTTGCTCATCAGTAAATAAGCGCCATTCTGTCAGACAGAAAATAAAGATCCAGGCAGAGGTAGCTAGTGCTTTTCCACTTTCAAGTCCATTATTACACAGGTATATGTTGATAACCACATCCATCTTCTCTGCAATAAATCAATTTCCTTGCAGTGAACAACCCCCTCCTTACCACAAACGAGGCCACCATGAGAACTTGCAGACTTAGAAATGGAAGTTTGTGATGGATGACAACATTGGCATTGGAATGAAGTGTATTCTGACAATGGAGAGAGCAGACCCCACAATTGCAGGCAGCTGACCAGTTATGGCACTTTCATGAAATGTCTTAAAAGTTTGGGAAGACCTTTAAAAGTTTTGCAGTAGGGTATACTACTTCTACCACAGACTTTCTGCCACTGGACTCTAGGGCTCATTTACTAAATTGACATATATTATACCCACAATGGCAACTTGGGCATCATTCATCTAAACGGGTGCAGCTTATCATCTTGTGCAAGTTGCTTTGCTAGTTTTCTCTCAGTCAACCTGATGGTAAAATAGCACCATCATCCAGTAGAGGGTGTAGACACAACACATGGAACCCCTGGAAAAACGACCTCTTTCTGGCAAATGATAGATCCTGGACTCCTTTGACTTTGCATGCCCTCTACATTGCATTAATTATGAGCGAATCTATGTGGTTTTGCTTCGCTGAAAAAATAGCAAAAATGAGAAAAAAATTGAGAAACGCATAGAAATCAATGGGTGTCAAACGTTTTACACGCAAGACAATTTTTTCTCACTCTAAATGCATTAAAGGTGAATTCAACCCCCTTGGTGCAATCACCCCCCCCTCCCCTTCGTGACTTCCGTCGCACACTCAGTAGATCCACACTGGCGAATGCCTCCTACTGCGCATGCGCCAGAAGACACAGATGGATCCAAGAAGAAGACCACTCGGGGGAAGATGGCGCCTGTGAACTCCGCTGGAGAGGACCTAGAAGAAGGGGCAAGTAACAAGTTAGGGGCATTGGCTGGGGGGGAGGTAAGCCGGGGGGGTGGAGGGCCTACTCAGGGGAGGGGGGGAGTTTTGCTGCAAGAGGGTTGAATTATCCTTTAAAGTAAATCTGTGTTTTTTTGTGGCAACTTTTTTGTCCAAATGCTTCAAAGTCAATGGGCATTTTTTCTTATGGCAACTTCATGTCTCAGCGACAATTTTGTCAGTGAAATTTTTCACATGGTGGATTTTTGCTGCAATTTAACAAAAAAAATTGCAGATGAAATACATAAATTCATCACATATCTAAGCTTGGTGAAAAAATGTGCTCAACGCTGTGTGGCACTTGTGTGCAATTTACACACAGAACCTTAGTGTAAAGCCCACAATTTCCCAAAAGCTTTCATTCACTATTAGCCATTATACCACTAAACCAGGGGACCTATTCAAAGCCCCATTCAAAGCTAGAGTTGGGGAGCAACTGGGGGGGCAAATAAGAGATGTGATTGGCCATTGGGTAGCCCCTACATGGACGGGTAACCTACAGGAGACTAATTTAATGCAATTAAAACTTGTGTTTTAAGACAGGAATTAAAAAAATAAGCATCTGTTTTGAAGCAACATGTTACTCACGAGCCACTAGTTAGGGATCAGTGCTCTAAACAATGTTATCCTTATCGAGACTTTGAAAGCCTGAGTTGGGCTCATTTATCAACATTGAGAAAAATGGCTCCTGGGCAGTTCCCCATTGAAACCAATCAGTGATTAGTTTTTTTGTAGAGGAATTGTCCCATTTGAGGATGAAGCTATGGCATCAGAGACAGAATGATGATGCAATCAACATAGATTGGTCAAAATCCCTGGTCCCACAAAGAAATGTGTCCATTTTCAGAACTCTGAAGCAGACAAGTTGTGTAAAAACCAGACTAAGCCATTAAAAACTGGACCCACTGAAGGCCACAAGGCGCGCTTTCTCCATGTTTACAAACCAAGTAGTAGGTGGTGTGCCATGATCCATAATTAATTCCAGTGTCTATTGCCACTAAACACATAGCAGTGCACTGGGGCTCACTAGAGTTTGGTGCCAATTTTTCCCCATGGTAAATGAGCACTATCTATGGTTTATAAGGCAAGGCCTTTCGAAGTTATAGTTTGTTTTTTTATAGTTATCAAACCCCCCAACGAAGACCTTTCTTGCAACATTGCCTTTACACATCAGATCAGAGCTGCACCATGGAAAATAATAGGCACATGATTATTCACTGGCTTTTAAAATAAAAACCAGGTGCAGTATCTAAGCCAGAGAGATAAAAAGCAACATTAATTAGAGATGATTAGAGTCCTGGCCGCAGCCTAAGTTATGGAGGCAATGGTTGAACACATTAAAGAGATAATTCTGTATTTTATTGTTTTGCTTCTTTCACTCAGAGGAATTAATGAACATTTATAGCTGCAACAAGATCTGCCAGTGACAGGCTCATTGGTGACCTTGTTTCAATGAAACCCCCATGCGATGGGAGCATTGGAAATGGAAACTTGGTGTGACAACCAGTGGGCTGTAACGGAGGGATGGAAATACCCAGTGCTCTGGGTAACCAAGCAACTAAAGGCCCTTCACTTTAAAGTCATGTTAAAGGAAGCATTTGCTTTCCTGCCTGTCTCTGCGGGTCAATAAGAAGTGTTTTGCTCATCTAGATTGAGCTGTTTTCCTGCATCTATATAGTGAGAAGGGAGACAGCAGAAAAAAGTTTGGCACCAGTCTTTTCTCACAGTCAAATTTGGGGTTGAGACTGGACGCTCAAACTCCCAGTGCAGATCAGTGCAGATATCGCACACATAAGAAACTGCACTAATGATGGGGGCTCATGGTTTTGAAGAAAGAGGAGAATATGAATCATAATTCCCAGCATTTCAACCCAAACTCCATGTATACATAAGCACAGGCTTTGTGCTTAACTGACCACCTTCCAAAGCTAAAGCTTTCAACAATACACAGAGAGATCTGTACATCTCAAGCTCTTCTGTAACATTAAAGGAAAACTATACCCCCCGAACAACGTATGTCTCTATAAAAAGATATTGCATAAAACAACTCATATGTAAAACCCTGCTTCATGTAAATAAACCATTTTCATAATAATATACTTTTTAGTAGCATGTGCCATTGGGTAATCATAAATAGAAAGTTGCCATTTTAAAAAATAAGGACAGCCTCCTGGGATCCTAGGATCCAACGGTGCACACAAACATACCAAACAAACTATAAAGTTAGGTCACACGAGCCAATTAACAGACAGAGTTCTGTCTTTTGCTTCCACACTTCTTCCTGTTACAGTTAGAGTTGAAATATTTCTGGTCAGGTGATCTCTGAGGCAGCACACAGACCATCACCCAATGGGGGTTCAAGGCAAGAGATTTAAAAGGGCAATATTTACTTAAATATATATACCAGGTAGCTAAAATTCTTTAATATGTCCTTTAATTTGATATAAACTATCTGTTACTCAAGTAATAATTTTTGGGGTATAGTTTTCCTTTAACTGTGCTCAATTTTCAGGGCTGGGGAAAATTCCTATTACATAGTAACACAGTAAGTTAGGTTGCAACCAGCAAGGATTTATGCAGATTTGTTACTACCATATACTACTTTCATTATTATAATGAAAAGGCAAATTAATACAAAATGTTTGTTTTAGTAAGAGACTATGTATGTATGTATATTTTTATTTGTATATCGCTCCTTGAGGGCAAAGCACTGTACAGCAAAGCAATAAATTAGTACAGGTATGGGATCTATTATTCAGAATGCTCGGGACCTGGGGTTTGCCAGATAATGAATCTTTAAATAATTTGGATCTACATACCTTAAGTCTACTAGAAAATCATGTAAACATTAAATAAACCCAATAGGCTAGTTTTGCTTCCTGTAAGGATTAATTATATCTTAGTTTGGATCAAGTACAAGCTACTGTTTTATTATTACAGAAAAAGGTAAATCCTTTTTAAAATTTTGGATTATTCATTATAATCTATGGGAGAAGACATTCCGTTATTCATAGCTTTCTGGATAACCGGTTTCCAATACCTGTAGTAACAAACATGGGGTCATTGAAATAAAAAGTAACACTAAGTGCATTATTAGAATTACAATTCACATAAATATAAAATATAATTACACTACAGATCAGTTCAGAAAGTCGTTTGTGGAGCACTGAATGAAATGCTTTGGCAAAATCCAAATAGATCACACCGACTGCTCCCCTGCTGTCCAGCATCTTACTTACCATGCTGATTGCTGACAGTAAGTTTGACATCTGTGGTTGGAAAATTATTTGAAGGCTTGTTAAGGGATCACATTCATTTTGTCATAGTGAATGGCATTATCAACAGCAATTTGCTGTTGATAATGCCATTCACTATGACAAAATGAATGTGATCCCTTAACAAGCCTTCAAATAATTTTCCCACCACAGATGTCTAACTTACTGGCCTATAATTGCCAGGCTGAGATCTTAATCCCTTTTTAATTGTAGAGATTCACCAAATCAGGATTCAGTTCAGCGTTTTTTCAGCAGGATTTAGATTCAACCACCAAATTGGAATACTTAAAATCAGGTCTTTTTTGGCACCTAAACAAGACAGGTGAAACATTTTTAAAAGTGTGCTATGCGCATGATTCTCTTCAACCCTACCGGCAAAGTGGTTGGGTTTTGGGCAGAAAGACCATTATTCCCTAAACATGTGGGTGGTCCATCGGTACCTGGGCCTATTGCAGGCCCACATGGCCTCCACCTGCCAATATTAAAAGTACAGTTTTCCTCCAGACCTGGTTCACACCTCTAGAGGGAAGCTACTTCTCCCCACCAATGTTGTAACATCCTGCTTACGTGGGTCCTGGGTCCAGATAGAGTTTTGGCTAAGCTTCAGTAGGTTCAGGTAGCAGGGGCAGGGTCCTTGATAGTGGCCAGTGGGCTTTGGTCTGGTTGTGTGTTAGTCCAGGTTGGGCATGGATCTCCCCAACTGGACTAGGGTTTGGTTCAGGAATAGACTGAATTTGTCAAATCATTTGGGAATTTGCTCAGTCACAAAATAGTAGTGTAAAACTGATCAACTACGTAGATGTACGTTTTCCCTATAAATAACATTACCAGCACCATCTCTAACAGATATACAAGACACCAATGGGAAATACAGGAACTCTATAGCCTTTGGTTGTCACTGCGATGACTGGAGTTCTTAGAATCGCTTATTTGTCATTGAAAAACAATGCATTTGGATGCATCAATAAATGAGACAAATTATTTCAAGCTAATGTGTGCATTTGTAAATTTGGAAAAGATGTGAGATGCTTATGTATCAAAAAGGAACACATTGTAACAGTGGAATTTATTATCCCAGGATGGAAAACAAAGTTTTCCTCTTCTTTCTGTATGCAGCACGGGAGGGTAGGTGGCACATGTTTAGCTTGCACATCATTCAGAACATGCTCATCGGTAGTGCTAGAGGACACTAGGGAACCTACTTACTCACTATTTAGGTTAAAAGGTTAATCCGGGCTGCAGATGGGTAGGTGCAAGTGCTTTGTGCATAGGCATCTGAGAATTGAAGATTTGTGCCTAGCACTTCCTAAATGACCGCTGTTATAGAGCTAATGGGCTTAAAGCAGAACTAAAGCTTAAAGGGATACTGACATAGGATTTTTTTTTCAGAATGCATCAGTTAATAGTGCTGTTCCAGCAGAATTCTGCACTGAAATCAGTTTTTTCAAAAGTGCAAACAGATCTGACATGAGGCTAGACATATTGTCAGTTTCCCAGCTGCCCACAGTCACCCTCCCCCCCCCCCAGCAGCAACATAAGTGTGAATTCTGTGCAGTGTAAACAGTGTAATGTAGAAATAAAAACTATAGACAGAATCCCTTTAACCAAAGAAGTATCTAGAAATGTTGTACATTAAGGGGCCGATTTACATAATTCACGTGAATAGATCGAAGTTCGAACAAATTCAATCGAAGTTCGAACAAATTCGATCGAATTTCGAACATAGGATTTATTCGTTTGGTTGAATATGTGAATTTTGGCACATTCGATCATCGAATAGTGAATGGTCGAACGATCAAATACATTTGAATAGAGTCAAATGAATGGATATTCGACCAGCGAAGGATTTTAATTTTAAAGTTTATTTGATTGCCTACTTCGGCAGATTGGACCTACCGAATTGCAATAGAAGCCTATGGGAGCACTCCTGATCAAATAGGATTCGTATGATCAAAGTCTTCGATCGTTCGAATCGTACGAATCATTCGAATGATCAATGATTTATTCGTTCAGTTATTTTTTGGGGAATAATAGTAAATTTGCCCCTATGTTTTCTGCTTCTGTACCAGCCCAAGGCAACCACAGCCCTTTAGCAGTAAAGATCTGTGTCTCCCCAGTAGATGCCCCAGTAGCTCCCCATCTTCTTTTCTGCTGATTCACTGATTCACATGCTCTGTGCTGCTGTCACTTACTGAGCTTAGAGACCCACTCACAATATACAGTACACATAGAAAATAAATGTCACAATATAAGGCTGATTAGTAATTAATACAAATAATTGCTACATGGCAGCACAGAAACCTTTGCAACTAGTATCAGAATTTACTGTAATGATCAGTCTCATAGCATCAACTTATATTACAGACAAACCTCATTTTCTCCTTGATAATTTATTACGACCCCTATGCTTAGCTTGGCAACAGCTGCTCAGAGACCACTGAGCATGTGAGTGTCACAGACACTTTCCAAGATGGTGACCCCCTGTGAAGTTTGAAGTCCTGGATCATTGCTGATATTGAAAAGCTGAAACTTTAGGCTGGTGCAATAAGTTCGGTATATACAGTAAAATATGTCATTTTTAGCCATCTTCATTTTTAGGGTTCTCATTTAAGGAATTCAAAGTACTACATGTTTGTGAAAGTTACTATTCATTTTCTCACAAAGCAATATTCCTTTCTGAAATTATAGTGCACATGCATACACTGCAATCAGGCACAACATTTTGCAACATTCACCAGATGTACAAAGATAAGTTTCAGTTTGTAAGTTGCACGTAAATGGCAAAAATTGTGTGTGTGCAAGGGAACAGGTCGCAATGGGGTGTGACATGGACTTAAGCTAATCCTTAAGGGCGGGAATGACAGTCTGGGGGGACAGCAGGGAAAATGAGCTCTGTGCATAGTGCCTGGTCAAGGTAGAATTAAGAACTGGGAACCAATATTCTGTTTCTTGAACCTCATCAGCTGAAGAAGATGAAACTGACAAATAAGCACATGGTGCAAGCATATACAGTACAAAGGCACAGAGTCCACTATAGCTCCTAATTTTACAGTTAGTGATCATAATTGAGTCTTTATTTCTTATCAAGTCAAGATAATAATTGCTAATGATAAATAATTTGATAGGACTATGGTAATTCACTGGACTGGAGAGCACCAATACTTTTCCTACATACTGTAATGCTGTACTGAATCCCTCTGGGTATTACAAAGCCATGTGCACATTTTGCTGGCCCTGTATAAATCAATTTCTACTCACACAAAGTCTAGTGAAAAAGGCAATGGGGAGGTCAATGGGATAGTCAGGTGGCTTGTACTGAAGATGCAGTTAACAGAAGGTCATGTGATAGGTCACTGTTTGTGTTGAACTAGAAGTGCTGTTAGTTAATCAGCGACAGGACCAGGGTTGTGGATAAATAAACTGTAACTCCTCCATAAGCCCCTGGGGGTATCAGCCATTTCATTACAGGTGCAGTCACACGGAAGAGGCATTAACCTCTTTAGATACTTTAGAGTAAAAAATATTCTCCAGCCCTGACAAATGCAGAGTAAATACTTAGCTCAGCATTAAATATTTACGGTGTCCCTTCCGCAATGTGCCTCTGCATACACTGGGGCTGCCATACTGCTGGCAGTTAGTACACTAAAACCATAACACATCATAACCACATGGAAATGGATGATTCTGGTATTTAAAGTCATTCAATAATTGTTGGGGTACATTGTACTTATAGAGCAAACAAGGCCAGAAGTTAGAGAAAGGGGGGGCCCTGGCCATGAAATCTAGGGACAACACCCAATCAATTAAAAATAGAAGCATATTAAAAAGTAGGTATGTCCAACCTGTAACCATGCAGCTCATACTGAACCACATTTAGATTGTAAGCTCTGTTGGACAGGTCTCTCTTTACCTCTTTGCATTGTTTATTTTTTACTGGGGGAGAGTGTGTGTAAATCTGTATGTTAAGTGTATACACCTATTTGTATTACAGCCCTGAAAAATATGTTGGAGCTTTATAAATATGTTGTAATAATTTTAATAACAACAATCATTAAAAAATCCATGATGCCGTTTAGCTGCCCAAGTCAGATGTCCGGTCTGGCCAGTCAAACAGTATCAAAGCTGTTTTATCACAATACAAAATGCGCATATACACACACTGCCTAAATATTATATGCATGGAGTTTGCATATATTCTTGTGAAAATATCCCACCGGGTACTCTGGTTTCCTACCATCATACCCCCGCCCCCCCCAAAAAAAATACAGGCTGGTTAAAAGTAAAACTGATCTGTGTGTGAATGTGATAGGGACCTTAGATTGTAAGCTCACTGGGGCAGGGACAGGAATAAATACAATCGCTATAAAGTGCTGTGGGATATGCTAGTGCTATATAAATAAAGAATAATTAAGGTTTTGTGGTTTTACTTACAAACACTGCTATTCAGTAGAAATGATGTAATAGCCATGAATTTAAACATTACAGTATCTTGTTTTCTGAATCAGATGGAATTATTTTTGCAAAGCTCTGTAGAAATACAGTATGGGGTCTATTATTTTGTTTCAACATTAATATGGATTTGTGCAGCTTAGTTACCATCAATGTACGGAGACAAAGCAAATTAGTCAACAATGAAACATTGTTTGCATAAACAGGACCCTGCAAGAGACAAACAGCATTGCCTTATTTCAGACATTTCTGCTTGATGGGTTTCTGGATAACAGATGGGGTTTCAGGATAATAGGTTCTGTACAACATACTTTAAAATACGTAAATGTAAATATCCATCAATTTATTATATACCCTGATGCAAACTGTCTTTTCTAAGAAGCATTTTAAATGTCGTGAATGCTCTTTATCAGTTTACTTTTTAACCAGATATCTTCTCACCAAAGGCACAGCTATAAGGATCAATTACAAGCATAAGTGCAGAGTTAAAAGTGCCACGTTGGAGGCAATTGTCATGGATGCAGCAATATTTCAAAAACCCCAGAGTAATGGCAGCCACAAGGGGGAGTTGCACCTGATGCAACAGTGGCTGATGCATCACTTACCGTCTGTCCTATGAAACTGTTGCACGTCTGTCCAGACAATGACCACTATCATTTTCACAAGAGGTTAAAACCCCACCCCCCCAAAAAAAATTCAAGGATTCCACAGTCAAAAACAGGCACAAGGCTCTTTCTATACTGTATATGATTGTTAAGTGAACTCATAAGACTATCCAAGTACGCAAGTATCCCATATATTTTAAACAACACATGTACACCACAAAACAACTCAACAAATTCAACACAACAGTCTTACCTGCTCTAAACAAAACCTTGCAAAAAAAATAAAAAAAACTGGCCTACTGACTGTAACACATAGAAAAGCTACACACTACCATCTGCTGGCAGAAGGCAATACCAAGACAGCTGTGTGGCATTATAATTCTGCATACTGTCCTGTACAACACATATAGAACCCCACGAATACTCAGTAAACTGGAGATTGTTGATGGTGTTGTTAAAACGAAGCAGAGGTTTATTAATGTTATTAAATTCCATGGGCAAATCATACAATTACTGTACTACAGAGTCCATGGAGACACATACCACCAGAATGTCACGAGAAACAAGCCTTGAACATTTATTTATGCGACTATCTGCCGTGACAGCTTATAAAATCAGGAGGAAACACCCACTGGTTAATGATAGAAACTAATGACTCATAAGCAAAAACAAAAACGTGGGTGCCTATTTTCAGCCCATGCCACGTCTAACCACTGGTTCCCACAGTTTGTAGGTAAGCCTGTGCATCATTAGTGAAGGACTTGTCCAGAGCTCTGGCCCAAGGTGCAGATAATTGTTGTGAATTCATAAAAAGTTACTATTGCTGGAAGGACCTGGGTACAGTCGTGTTCCCCAACCATCTACCCAGACACAACTATAGCTCCAAATTCAGACACAGGCACCTTCAGAAGACCCACGTGCAATGCAGTTCCAGTACTCCGTGGTAGACAGTCTGGGCAGTGAATGACACACTCGAATGGGAGTCTTATGGGCTTAGGGCTGTTCCATGCAAAACAACCTTAACTATGCAATAATAATCAAATCTGCAGTTGTGTTGTCCATTAAATCATATTAATATATATTATTTAGCATGTAATATGGTAGAACAAGGACAACTAATGGTCCATCTATGGCATAGACCAGTGATCCCCAACCAGTAGCTCGCGAGCAACATGTTGCTCTCCAACCCCTTGGATGTTGCTCCCAGTGGCCTCAAAGGAGTTGCTTGTTTTTGAATTACTGGCTTAGAGGCAAGTTTTGGTTGCATAAAAACCAAGTGTACTGCCAAACATTCTCTTCTGTAGGCTGCCAGTCCATATACAGTAGGGGCTACCAAAAAAACAATCAGAGCTCTTATTTGACCTTCACATGGACTTTTTCATGCTTGTGTTGCTCTCCAACACTTTTTTAAATTTAAATGTGGCTCACGAGCAAAAAAGGTTGGGGACCCCTGGCATAGACTATCCCCCACAAGCAACCCCCAACTACGTTTGTTAACTGATACACACATTCCTGCTTCACAGGGGTCTCATGTAAATCCATTTAACCACTCTTCCGTGCAGCCATCACAGCGTTGCTTCCACACAGCCTTAATCGATTCTATTCTCAGGGTGCCCATTAGTGTTTAAGCGGTTAAATTCCTACTCCTTGGTACCCAGCATTCCCTCTGATGTGTGAGTAGGAGCAGCGCCAAGAGCAGCATGCATTGTTTAATCTTGAAGACTCATCATATTGTATTGGAATCACAGCATAGTGAAGTGGTAATTATTAGAGCAGAGATGGGTGGAGGGAGTAAGAGAAAAGTAATGTGAAATAAAGGCAACAAAAACTCAGAATAGTGAAAAAAATTTCCTGACTGCGAGAGAAGCCAAATGGCTGGAAGAGAGGAGTGAAATGATCATGTCTAGTGTGTGTGTGTATATATACATACACACATATATATATATATATATATATATATATATATATATAAACACACACCAGCCTATTTATTTTGAAAATGTTTGAAAATGTTAGTTTCATTGACCGTTTCCCAGTCACTTTTAGATATCTAGGTATCTTGACTTTTTTGCTTTATTTTGCTGTCCAACTTCACATTTAAATGTGGCTCACAGGAAAAAGGTTTGAGGACTCAAACCTTGTGACCCTCCTTCACTTGGGAGTCATGATTAGCCACGCATGTTACTGGCATCACCATGGGCATTAAGAGCATTTTAATAAAATTTTTGTGGGACATTTTACTGAGATCTCTGATGGGTCTGACAGCAGTCACATTACTGTTAAGCATATGGGCTATAGACAGTGGAAAATGAATGAGATGTGGGGGCCTCTAGGCTACATCCACAGGCCTCCCTCCTAGGCTTCTTCTGGTTACAGATGTGTTCAGATCCAAGCACCCTTGCACCTGAGTTCTCTATGTTGGGTTGGGGTTCGGTGCTTGCCAGTGATGTCACTGGATCTGCATGCATCCATATGAACATATGCATTGTGCCTGCTTTCTTTTCCCATCAGGGAGGCCCAACCGGGTGCAGCAACGCAAATAATAAATATTACAAGATTTAAATAATATTTGAGAAAAAAAAGAAAACCTAGATGGGGCCCTGATCATACTGAGCCCCTTGGTTTATGATAGCACTGTAGGCTCAATATGATATTTATGCAGGGACTATGGGGATAGTATGGGCTACTTTATTGGGATTGAGTTGGACTACAGGGATGGGGACATGAAGTCTATGCTGAATGTTTCGCGTTGGGGAAAGTGGGTTGGTGCAAGGTAAAAGGCTGAGATTAATCTCGTATTCATTGACCCCTCATCCATGTAAATTCACACTCAAATCACAAACTATCCATGTCACTTACACTTAGGAAACCTATTGCACTGCTGCCTATATGCTTAGGCATTCCTAGAAGCCCCATAACGAACAGTATATTATTCTAGTTTGACACCATCTGGCAGCTCCAAACTTAAAAAATCTGTTTTCGAATACCGACATCTTGGGAGAATCCAAGTACAGGGAGTGCTCATCCAAGCAGAAAACACACACTGGTCACGCAGCTCAGCAACGTGGAGATTCCCAGGCAGCAGCGCCTCTTCCCAAAGCAGACACACATCTATCAGCATCTGTATAGCAGATTGTGTGGGCTTTGATGAGGCCAGCATGTTTATCACCAGTATTACTATATAATGTTAATAGTTACTGATAAAGCAGCAACATGGTGTACACACGGAAATCATAAAAGCATCAAAAGCCTATACATGCTGCTCAATGTAACAAACCAAATAAACACGTCCATTATAACATATACAGAGGGTGTGTGATAGCGCAAGTGGCTGCCACACAGAGTGTGCCCTGGTTTTTTTTTTTATTCATGCTGAATGTGCCGGCTGTCATTTTAATCCAGTGTTGGGTTTTGACTCTGGACATGACAATTATTATTTATGCACTGTGTGTCAGTCTGAGCATGTGACATGTTTGGGCCAAAAAGCTTCCTCATAAAAGAAGGCGGCCATGGGATCTTAATCTGATGTGGAAGTGTCATTTGTCACATCACTTTAAATGCATGTATCTTATAACCAGTCAGTACTAATGTCCTTGATCTGAGCAACTTCTAGGATAATGCCTATGGGATGCAATGGGAGGACAGGGACATGACAGGGCAAGGAAGGGGAGCTGTTATCTGATGTTTGGGAGCCGTTATCTGGTTATCTTCCCATTGTTCTGTTGTTAGGCTGCTGGGTGGGGGAAAGGGAGGGGGTGATATCATTCCAATTTGCAGTACAGCAGTAAAGAGTGATTGAAGTTTATCAGAGCACAAGTCACATGACTGGGAGCAGCTGGGAAATTGACACAATGTCTAGCCCCATGTCAGATTTCAAAATCAAACATAAAAACATCTGTTTGCTCTTTTGAGAAATGGATTTCAATGGATTTTCAATGAAAATCATTTTTAATTTTAATGGAGTCAATGGGAGACATCCATTCCGTAATTCGGAGCTTTTTGGATAACGGATTTAAAGATAACGGATGCCATACCTGTAGCCCGTTTTCTGAATCTGCATTGTATTTGCCGTCATGTTGAATTCTCCTATTTATCTGAAATTCAATAAAATATTTGAAACCAAGAATATGGTTGATTAATGTAAATGGCTGGGATACTCCTGGTAACATTAGTACCATATGGACGGAAGTTGCTGTTTGGTTGCAGTGTGGGCTACCAGCCGATGGAATCTCCAGCAGGGAAAGAGTTAAAGCTGCCTCGGTTATAGTTTGACCTTACGCTTCCAATCCTCTACATTTATGACAGAAAACTATTGTGCAGCAAATTTGCACCTGTGTAAGGCCCTAACAATGATTCATTATTTTGCTAACGACTTAGAATAACATCTCTTTTATTAAGACAAATAAATCAGGATAGGGGTCCTTTTCCTTGAAGGGCAGCAGAGGCCCACCACGAAAGCTAGGGGCTGGGACCCCCATTGGCCCCTCCTCACATTTATGTGTGTGTGTGTGCTTGGGGTCTCTTACAGATGCAGCAAATTTCATGTAAGAGGATTACAAAAAACAGCTGTACTCTTTTTTTCTTACATTCATTTTTATCTTAATTATAAAAGTGCTACTTCTTGCTGGCTACTCATGCTTCATGTCTGAGTTTAAACTTCCCATGAATAAATAGGAGTTACAGTCCCAGTCAATAACTGCATGGATGCCATATAATCACTTTGTTTGAAATAAAATGGGACCCATAGGTGTGTTTAATTGGATAATATACTGAATTCCATGAGTAGTGCAGCTCGACAACTCTGGGCATGTAAAGTACTTTTTACTTTATCCCAACTAAGATTTCATTAATCCTTATTGGAGGCAAACAATCCTATTGGGTTTGAAGGAGAAGGGTCAGGGTCTTCTTAGTGCAACACATGTGAACTGGAGCGGATAGGCATACTTTTAACTAAAAAATCATCTATTTTGCTCTACTGTGCATGAGATTTCCCTGGGAAATTTGAAATCAACACAGGAGGAAGTCTATTTCTGCGTGGTGCTCACTAGAAGAACCTCTGGGCGGTGCGGTTTTCAGATAGGAGCACCGGCCCCAGAGTAACATGTAGGAAAAAGTAGTCACTTAGGGGTTCCTAACTTTTGCACCCTCAAGTGTAAAACAACTTTCCTACTCCTTTAATTAAAGTTTTTTTTTTTCATGGAGATCCAAATTACAGAAAAATCCCCTGTCCAGAATACCCCAGGTCCTGTGCATTCTGGATAACAGGTCCCATACCTATATATATAAATATTATTATGGTGTTACTGTATTCACAGTGCTTAACATTTATATGTATGGTAAACTGTGTTACAACTTCCCAGATGTCAAACGTTTTCAAGTGTCCTTTGGGTCAATGCTAATTCAGCTACTCCAGTGCAAGTTGGAAGCTTGTTTCCTGGACAAAATGATGGTCTGCCAACCAATAGCTGACCAGGTATCTGCCAGATATCAGGTAGATTTGAAACGCTTATTGAATGAGAAGCACATGGAGGTAGTGATGCAGGTCCCCCCTGAGGGGTCTGCAGAGGTTTCTGTTAGGATCCCATCTTTGGCCTGTAGGCAGGGCAATCAGATTGACCTGGTCTGTCCCACTATAACTGCAGGGCTGGAACTAGTGGTAGGCAGAAGAGGCAGCAATTATAGAGGGGCGCTGGGCAGCTACCTCTAAAATTGTCCTGCATACCCCTAGTTGGGTTCCCAACCCTTACTCCCCCTCCCTCCTGTCACCTTATGCTCCCTTCCATCATGTTCTCCTCCCCTCCATTGCATTCTCCTCACTCCTCCATCACGTTTCCCTCCCCTCCGTCACTCCTTCTTCAGGCACACTGCAGAGTGCCTTGGGCGACCGGTTGGACTGGCCCGGCCCTGTATTAAGGTGTGTGGTCAGTTTTTAGCATTTAGACATACTTACTTTATATTGTTTGAAATTCAGTGGGGTTCACAAGGCTTCATCCTTGCTCCTTGGGTACAAGGTATGGGATCTGTTATCCAGAATGCTCAGGACCTTTTCCAGATACAGGATATTTCCTTAATGTGGATCACCATAAGTCTACTAAAATCATTAAAATGTTAAATAAATCCAATATAATTGTTTTGCCTTCAATAAAGACTAATTATACCTTAGTTGGATCAAATACAAAGTACAGTTTTATTATTACAGAGAAAAAGGAAATACGTCTGAAATCATTTTAATTTATTTCATTGAAATGAAGTCTATGGGAGATGGCCATCCCATATTTTAGAGCTTTCATGATAACAGGCTTCTAGATGTAGAATCCCATACCTGTAATTATAAACCTTGTTACGCAGGGGTGTGCAAACATTGTTCACCATTAAAACAGTCCCTGCCAAAGTGGCAATTGCAGTAGAAAAGAACTCTAGCAGAGGGATGCATACAGCCAGGTTTATTACATTAGCAGCCTTTATATGGCCTGTATGTTTCTACATTGCTCAAGTGCTCATTTTGAGCCTTTTATCACCTCAATATGCATGTGCATGCTCACTGCAAAGGTGACAGTCATAGCATTCAGTGCACTGGGTGCAAGTTGTAAGAGGTGCAAGATGCTGAGGGAGCCTTGGAAGTGATATCTCTACAAGGTAGGTGCACATTTCAGTGCCCCATGTGCCTACAAGTCCCGCATGTTGCACCCTATACAGCAATTCATCAATGAGCAGGTCTACAGCATTTACATGGACACAATTGTGCCTCCATTTTTGTGTTATGCACTGCACCTTGCAATTATAAATTGCAAGAGATGAACCAAACACCCTCTGAAAGGCAGCAAAGCAAATCACTGGGTCCCTGTGCTGCCTAAAAAATAAATAGATGAATTAGCTATAGGCTGGCTAATTAGCTTATTTTATAATTTAGATTATGCAGCAGTGAACATGACTGCAGTGTCAAGTTTTAACCAGGTGCCATGCTATCCTACTGGGTTTTGATATGAATTTGTTCAAAGGGAAAAAAATTATGCCATCATTACTGACACGTGGCCAATACTGGCCATAATATCTGTATAGAAAAAAACCAGTAGCACACTGATGTAGTTGAAAAAAGTACAATGTGATAATTTATTTAGCCCATATGCATACAAAAAAGGGGCCCCTTTTTTGTATGCATATGGGCTAAATAAATTATCACATTGCACTTTTTTCAACTACATCAGTGTTCTACTGGTTTTTTTCTATATGGATTGTTGGACCTGAAGGGCAGGCAAAGGTCGTCCAGTTTAAGCACCTGACACCCTTATTGGGGTGGTTCAATTAAGGGCTGGAGCACTCCAAGACACTATACATTGGGTTCGGCCATATTATCTGTGCCACAGAGAGCCTACTCTACAAAGGAGTCATAAATGTTCTCTTCCTCCATATGCCATGATCTCAGCCACTTGCCCAATGAAAAACAGTAGCGAAGAGCAATTTTTTTGCCATGTATTTGCAACTAAATTATGCATTTCGCCAACTGCGAATGCTTTCACGAAACTGTGGCAAATAGTTGCCAAGACAAAAAAGTTGGGGAAAGAAAAAATGCCTGTTGCATGTGGAGAAGACAAAAAAGTTGCAGAGACATAAAAAGTCACTACAAGAAAAAAATGGCCGTTAATGCCTTTGGACAAAAGAAAATCTCAGAGACAAAAACACCAAGACAAAAAAGTCACTGCAAGAAAAAATTCCCATCAACTTTATTAAATTATTTGAAGAGAGAAAAAAAAGGCTTGTTGCTTGTACAAATATTTTGATACCTATGGACTTCAATGCGTTCAGCTAATTTTTCGGCGAAGCAAAATGGGACAAATTCACTCATCACTAAAAAACAGTGACAAAGTGTTAAAAAGACATTTATCCCTGCTGCTGCTGCTGCCTGAAATACAAACTCCCAGAATCTTCCAGCTTGTTATAGGCTGCCTGAGAATTCACAGTCGCCACAGAATATTTATGTAAAGCAGAAATTTATTTTTCCAAGACAGGAACAATATGCTTTTTGACATAAATACATATTTGTTTCACATTTTTGTTGCCCGGTTTATAAATAAGATGTATTTATAGCCTGCAATTGCCCTATGCATGATTTATTATCACTTGAAAGAACACGCCACACACTTGGATGCACGCAACTAACAGTGCAATCAAAAGAAGACTAGACTATGTTTGATGGTTTGTTAATTAAAAATAATCGCTGCTTTTGGAAACAAGTGTTCTAGGGAATGGAATCTTAGAAATATAATTATGCCCAATAAATAAAATGAGAATTATAAGCAACTTTATTATATGTTGTTATCAGACTTTTTAAATAGTTTAAAAGTTATTTGAGAGCCAGTCTGTCCCATTCCATTCTCTGCCTACTGAAACAATTTAAGACAGCTAAATAACAGGTAAAAAGCACTCAAGGCTGACAGCAGATAAATTATATTTATAAGTCTGTTTATAAACTTTGGTTAACTGTTTAGACACTGTGATGTTTCAATCGTACAAGTATGTGTAATATTATATCATCTATACAGTATATATATTGGCTTTGGGAACAATTTGTGAAATTAAACAAGAATTGATTCTAAGCAGATGAAATTATTCCCAGCACTTTAGGAGCAAAGTGCCTATCCTGGTGGAATGCCAATCCCATAATGCTTTGCTCTTTAATTTTCACCAGGGTGCACTTAAAGTGACAGGCTTCTTTTTGCTGCTCTGCATCATTATGTCTCTTTCTGGCACTTGGTTCAGAGCCAGTGACAGGTAAAAGCATCTGAGTGACAGGGAGATTACAGGGAGCGCCGAATCAATCTGCTCTCAGAAAATGACTTCAAGCACAGAGATGCAGCGTGTAGCTTTAGACAGAAGCCTCATTTCTGACAGGGATTCCTGCAGTGCTAGTAATATTAGGCCTGGCAGATAAGAAAAGCTGCAATCACAAGAAGTGCCATTTCAGAGATTTCATATAGACTTTTCAACATTAGCACAATGAATAAGGCTTGTGCTGAACATACATTTTGCTGATTATATCAAGTAAGGAATATGTTGCTTTTTGTTGTTTTGGTGAACTAAGCAGATCTAAATCATACATTGAAAGTAAAGACACATTCTGCTTCCTGGTTTGTGCAAAAAACCAAGGCGCCCCTGGATAAACAGATCCCTTCCATTCCATAGCTGCAACCTGTTAGACTTTCAGATAAGGAGCAGCACAGAGACTTCTCTGTAAGTCCAATGGCGTTTATTTAAATCATTAAGTATAGTATGGTTTGGTAACCTTGGACCAGAACGTCATAAGATATGCCTGTATTACATGACAAAGGAATAGGAAGGCTTTGCACCGAATATATAGTTCATGTGTTCTTCCAGAGCGGACCTAGCTCTCTGCAGCCCCGTGTGCAAGCTGTTCCCCCTGCTAGGGCAAAAATTCCATGGGTCCAATGAAAAAAGCAGCACTCCGGTATAATTGAAAAATTTAAAAACTTTACTTGCCATAAGTTAACTGTACTACATGAGTGAATGCAGGTAAAGACTGGGAGGAAAAAGCAGCCCTGGCAAAAAAAAAATCAAAGCAGTCCGCGTATGCAAAGCATGATATATATTTACAACCCCAATGTTAACCAGAACTATTGTTAATTAATAGTTACTTTAAGAGTCAATTACCATATAATCCCCAGCAATATTATACACCCTATGTGCTGGAACTGGTCCTTGCAACAAATATCTCCTCTAGTTTCTATCACAACTATTCTATCATATGGATTAGTGACCCTATACTTACAGTATATTCAAATTTTTCCTTTGTATGACCCCAGCTAGACCATGCACCCTGGCAGATAAGAGAACTTTAATTACCATGTGTATCACAGGGCCAAAGTGTGTCATACTTGAATAGACTAGGCTTTACCATGCAATTAATGCTACATATCACAGTGTTCCATATACAGGCTGAAGTGATTGTTCTGATCACAGATCCTCCTGTTGCCAACATACCTATCATAAGCATAAGGGATTGGGTATATAGCAAGCAACTCTTATATTACTAACTGAAGTTGGTCAGAATTCCTGGTTCCGCACATATGCATGAGTACTAACAAATGCAGGCATCGGCTTAGCTGTGGCTAGCTGTTATGGACAGCTCATTTACATTTCTAAAGTGATTGCCTCATTTACATATTAAATAAATACAAAATTAGCATTTTAAGGTGACCAGTCCATTTACATTTTAAAGCAATCAGCCCACAGATTGCCAGTCCGTGCCTGAGTGAAGGATTTTGTCACAGGGGAATGAAGGGGGGCAAGCTAGATGGCAGCACATCTTTTCAGTTCCTTTATCAAGGTGTAGTTGGAGTTCTCTCTCTAATGCAGTTAATGGTTCTTGTCTTGGGAGTTTACAGTTCTTCCCTGTATAGATATAACCAATCCCCTGACTATAAGAAAGTGGTTTTCATATATTTTGAGCTCCAGTCACCATTTTTGGTCTGATATTTCTTAACAGTCATCCAGATTGGGCTGAGGTTCCAGGACAAATCCACAAAATGAACAAAAGTTCGGGTGCTGGTGAAGGCCCAGAAACTTCAGTCCAATAGTGACATCCTGATACATTTTCAAAAACATCCAGGACTGCAGATTCATTCAAATTCAAATGTCACCCAATGGGTAGGGATGGCGCGAACTGTTCGCCGGCGAACTTGTTCGCGCGAACATCCGCTGTTCGCGCTCGCCGGAAGTTCGCGAACGTCGCGCGACGTTCGCATTTTGGGTTCGCGTCAATTTGGCGCATTTTTTTTGCCCTCTCACCCCAGACCAGCAGATACATGGCAGCCAATCAGGAAGATCTCCCTGGACCACCCCCACACACCCCCTGGACTAAAAAAAAAAAATGTGCATACCTCCCAACTGTCCCTTTTTTGGAGGGACAGTCCCTCTTTTGCGAGCTCAACCCTCTGTCCCTCATTTGTACTGGAAAGACCCTCTTTTTTCTGCACTGAACAGCCAGAAAAAGAAGCAAAGATTTGAACTTGGCTTTTGGCAGAGAGTCGAGAACAGCTAACAGGTGCAGGTAAGATACTTTGCAACACTTTTGACATACGAAAATAATGGATTTTTCTTTTCCCTTGATCCCCCTCTGGCATGCCACTGTCCAGGTCGTTGCACCCTTTAAACAACTTTAAAATAATTTTTCTGGCCATAAATGTCTTTTTTAGCTTTTAAAGTTCGCCTTCCCATTGAAGTCTATGGGGTTCGCGACGTTCGCGAACCGTTCGCGCGTTTGTCGCAAGTTCGCGAACGCGTTCGCGCCATCACTACCAATGGGTCTTAATACAGCCCCAACCTGCTGCAAGGTTCCGAAACAGATGAGTAATTTACAAAAAACTTGAGCTAGTAAAAATCTTGTTATTTCTAAAAATGCTACCATTTCTATCTGTAGAGAAATGCAAAAGAAGTTCTAAGAAACCAGGCAATCTTTGTGAAAAAGTGCTAGAAATTTGGCATGTGCTCTAAGAGCAAATGCTGTAAGAGGTGGAATGTCTCTTGACTGTTTCACAAGAATCATTTACATTATAATTAAGTCGAATCACAAAAAGAACTCTTCTGCTGTAAGACACTTGGTATCTTTTAATAAGGCTGGGCCCCACTTTTCTCTCTGAACACAATGGTTAATTCAAGCTTGTGCATCAGTTAAACTAACCTACAGTATAAGGCAATCGGATGTCCACAAATGGTTAGAGCAAAGAAAGTTTCATTAATAATAGAGTTTTCCTTTTGAAATATTGAATTGTGTAATTCTTGCCCTCCCGCTTTTCTCTTTAAGTTGGAAACTCATTTATTTCATTCCTTGTGACAAAAGGATGCTAAAGGGAAAATGTAAGAACAAAATAAAGATTATATCATTCCTTCCTTGGTTATACAAAGTACCTGGCCTTTACTGCATAGAAAAAGATATTTTGTTTTAATTGGCCAATTACTGATTGTGGAGCTAAAAAGGCACAAATGGAAAAATGGAAATTGTGCAGGAGTTGAACACAACTGACTGCCACCTGCTGTCCCTCACCAATTCAGAATGTGAGAAATAGAAATTGAATTAGGGCCAGAGAATGGTGTTAGGGTGTTGGCCACAATTATTGCCCTATCTATAAGTTATAAAAGTGCCATGGCATGCATCTGGAGGAACAGCTAAATTCCCTGTCTTAAATAGGACCACTATACTGTAGATTTCTCAGATCAACACTTCCACAGTCTTCCTTAGATATCCACAAAAATGTGCACTTGATGGTAGGGATGGGATACTGAAGACAACCTAGTGATGAATCAATAATTGCTTATACAACAATATTGTGTATAGTTGTCGAAATTGTACATCAGGAGTGCCCATACTTTACTAATGCAAGGTCTACTTTTAGTAATGTTGTCCCATTATGATCTACATCCATAAAAGCAGTTAGAATTTGGTTCCATTGAAAATATTACTTAAATACTGATTTATGGGAAAATTTATATTGCTATATTTAAAAAAAACTTTTTCTAATGTAACCTTAACATAATAAATGTCTGAATTCAAAGCATGAAACAGGAAGGGGATTTAGAAAAGCTGTTTGTTGACAGTGTCTTGAGCTCTACTGATCACCAGCTAAAGTTCTACTGGTAGATCCTGATCTAACTTTTGGACAGCCCTTTTCTACATGGAGGTCGTTTTTGGATTAATGAAAATGATTTAGAAGAAAATTAACACCTGTCATAAATATTGATTTGGTTAACTAATTCAAAAAATACATCCTATTCCATGACTAGTTTCTCCTTCCAGAGTTTGACGGATCAGAACATCTTTTAACCAAAGATAGTTGCTAATGTTAAGCAAAGGGGTGAATTAACATTGAAGTCTTTCACAGAGACGTCTGAAGGTTTTGTAGGGTAGGTGCAGATATAGGGTTGTGTGCATGAGTAGTACTACTGGAAAAGGAGATTCCTCAATGGAGGCTCAAAACGTTTGGGTAAGAGTTAAGAAGAGTCTGATCCAAAAAGATCCTATTTTGGGTATATCCAGAGAAGTTACTGTCTCTACATGTTCTACATTTACTCAATAGTGATAAGTGAATCTGTCCTGTTTCGCCAAAAAATTCTCAATACTCCAAACAAAGATTGAAGTAACAATTTTTTCTCACTTCAAATTTTCTCACTTCAGACTTTTTTTTGTCTCGGCAACAATTTTATCTTGGCAACTTTGTCCAAATGCATTAAAGTCAATGGGTGTGTTTTTAAAGCAACGTTTTTGTCTTGGCAACAGTTTTGTCACTGCAAAAATTTCTGCAAATCAAGCCTGGTGAATAATTACACTTATCACTATTACTTTTACTCTCTTTGGTTAATATTTGCTCACTACAAATAATTCTCATGCATTTCAGGTTTAGGTAAGATCACTTGAAATCCCTTTTTTGAGTTTTATAGGTCTTTTCTGCTTGTCCTTGAAAGGGGCTCTATCTAAACGGATGGACTGGACCCCAGTTATAAATCTTTCATTTTATTATTACCCAGACACCTGTGATAGCAAAACCTTTAACGAAATCCTACAAAGGTTTCCTTGGTCTGAGCTGACAGAGTAAGTTACCAGATTACATCCTTGGGAAAAGCTGTCTGCTTTCCTCTTGGGTTTAGATACAAAGGGTCAGGATCTAAATAATGCCCTGGGATTGGGGAAAAGCTTAACTTCAAATAGAATTCGTTGCCGTTATCCTGTGGGGAATATAAATGGAAGAACCAATCTTATTTATTTTCAGTCTCATCTGTTATTGCTGTAGTGTTATTTTCAGAAATAGGTATAAGACAATTGTTTTGATTATTTTTTTTTTTAAATTGTCATATTGCTTTTTAAGTGACCAGAGAGGAACAGCTTTCCATAGCAGTGGACAATTTATAATCTCTTTATTTCCTCCTCTGAGTTTCGTTCTTTACATTAGAAGGCCATAAACAGCCTCCTGCAAAAAATAATAAGTGGTGGTTGTTTCAGGTTTAAACACAACTACATACAAATAAGAGGTCCACAATTTTAATCAGGTAGAACATCTACATAGAATATTCTTTAAACTCCCTTTATAGTAGCATACACAACTGTAGCAAGAGAATCTAGTGTTCTGCTCTTGAATAAAATAAACCTGGTATAGAAAAACTCAAGCATTTACCAATCTATAAAATGAAAATCTCCCAGGGGTCATAAACTTAAACGGTGCCCCATAGACATTGTATTATGAGCTTGTTTTCCACCAAGCCATGAGGGTGTTCAGACAGTGTTGGACTGGCCCACCAGTGTATTAGGAAAATGCCCAATGGGCCCTCCAGCTCACACATGAACATGGCATTTAACCAGTTCCCCATTTCTGTTTCAGAGAAAGAAAAAATTAAGATAAGGATAGATGAGTGGATGTAAGTTGAAAATGAGCAAACATAAGAGATAAAATAAGCTTTTCTGGTGGGTTCTTGACACCCCAGACCAACACGGTTTTCAGCAGGTCCAAGACAAAAGCAGAAGCTTTTAACATTTTCCTTTTATTTCATTCTCCAGCTGTCAAATTTGTTCTGCTTCCCTTGTAAAGGAAGTTTAGCAAAGAACTCTAAGATGATCTCCCTCTAACATATAAACATCATACACAATGTGAAGGTGTGAGGTAGGAGTTCACCCTCAGAACTCATTCCCAGGATAAATACCATACATCCCTCTGAGCTTCTAGATAATGGCTTTATCTCCAACACTTCTTGCTTTCTCATAAACATGAAATGCTACAGAGAGGTGTTATATAAATGTTTATCGCTAAATTTTCCTCTTCAGTTAATCACAACTTTCCTTAGCACTCTGTTTCCTCTCCCTAAAACTTGCTCTACAGCACTGCCTTTTACATCTAGTTTATCTCTTCATGTACACACTTCCTAGAACAGAAGAAAGCCAATGTCTACCAAATATTCCATGATACCTACAGCCAATTTGCCATTCTATGCGTCATCCTTGAAAGCTGTTCTTGAGCACGACTTTGGCTTTCCTAAGTGTCTCGCACACTTTTTTTCTGTCCCATCTCAGTGACTACACCATTTTTCAGTATAACAAAGGAACAATGTAAGGAGATCAAAGGCAAAACAAAAGAAGTAGCATTTCCAGGTATCATTTATACCTTGTTATCTTGAATACTGAATTTGCTCATCTCTTTTCTTGTTACAATTACGTTATGTATGGCTTTGAGCTCAGAGCAAATATATCCTGTACTGTGTTGGTGTTTTAAAATATATGATAAAATGACTGCAAATCTAAATCAATGGGAATAATAACTGCCGTTTTCATGGCAAATCAAAAGGTGAAAGTGCCAAGGTTAAGGACATAGCTACTACCAAATTCATGTAACTGCATATGTCAATGTTCTATTACTATTTGAATTGGAATTTAGTATTCTTATATATACAGTATCTTTGATGAATCAGTCACCCTGCTATATTTTAAAGAATACCACAAACAGCATTGTTTTCTCCTTGATCTCATTCTATCAGCCCTTTAAGTTGCCTCCCGAAAACCATCAACTGCTCTGTCATCTTTTGAACAATATCTTGTATTTGGTGATTTTCAGAAAGGTAACAAACAGTTCTGATCATTATGAAGTTATTAAGGCACATGGTTGTTTTTATAGTTGTATAATATAAGCCATGTAACACAACGTTATTATTGTCGCTTATTCACAGCTTTATTATAACAGAATGCACCCCATAGATACCAATAAAGCCATCACAAAAACCAAAGGCCATGAATGCAACATCAGGCATCCTTTTTGACATTTTATTTCAAGCTACAATAACCTTTTATTTGACTTTATATATATATATGACTTTATCTGGCAACAAGGGCATTGCTTTGATGAAATCTAGTGATTTAATCACTGATATTTTTCACTGCCACACAGACATCAATGAATGCAGAGCATATGAAACACATACCAGATAAATATTAAATGTTTAAGGACAAGGTAATGTCACATGGGTTGTCAGCTTATTGCACAGTCATGTTTTGTTTAATACAAGTTTAAAAAAGACCAGGCTCCCTGTGGGCATAATGTGTGTGTGTGGGGGGGGGGGTTCTTCCATCTATTTTCCACATTGATGGATGGGTGAAATATGGAAAAGGATACTAAAGTGGCTGGAGAGAAGCACATGTGCAGTAAATCATATGAGGGAACTGGAAAAATGAGAGAAGAGAAGCAAGAAACGCAGACCAAAAACAAAATGCAGCAGAATAAAAATATGAATTGGGCTGATGAGTAGGCCCTAACTATGGAGGCACCAGAATGGGATTATAGAAAACAAGAGAGTGAGTGAAGTTAATGGAAAATATAAGCTATCAGTATTCAGCTACAAAGGACATATCTATGGACAAACATGCATTAGTAAAACTGCAGTAAATATGAAGTATATTGTCTGCAAACATAAATGTCAGACATATTACCAATGATGCATTTTAATGGACCAGTATAACTAAATTATTTACATCAGACCATGATCCCTTGCAGGGTTCTCTTTCAGGTAGTGAGCCAATTAAAGCAGAGAGGAAGTTATTCTGTAATTGTGTTATATTCTGAAGATACATTCACAAAAGCTGAAACCAGCTTTATCTTTTCAATAGCAATCAAAATTTTATACATGCACCAACATTTTATAAGGTGCAAGAGATACATCTCTGAAACCAGTTTCACAGAGGTATCATGCCTCTCCATCTGATAGATGCCCCAGGCAATATTAGCATTGTCACCCATGCTTTGTCTATGTGCAGGTAAAACAAGCTATGAGCCACCAGTATCTAGGCATTTTAAAGAAAATAACCACACAGTTTAACAACTTACACAGCAGGTGAGTACAACCCTTAAAAAAGGGGGTGATAGACAACCGTTTGTTTTACAAAGAGAGGCATGGTGGATAAGAAAACTGGATAGTATGTACCCAAGAGTAATAAGGGTAAGGTCACATGGGCAGATTCAGGGAGATTTAGTCACCTGGCGACTAATCGCCTCTTCTTCTGGCCGAAAATCCCTGAACTGCCTTCCACCTACTAAAATGTAAAATCTCCCCAAATCTGCATGTGTGACCTCACCCTTAGTGATAGCTGGAGTGCAAAACCTTTCCTTGGTTAACTTATACTTAACTATGTATTTTCTCTTTCCAGATAATCATTTATGAATAAGAATGGAACTCCTGTAATAAGTCGATTTATTATATATACTATATGTGTAATGTTAAATATTCAGGAGTGTGTATGTTGTTTTATTCCAAAGGTAGTAAAAGAAAATAGAACTCAAACACCCTGCACCCACAAATAAACAAGCAAGGGTTCTCCCTTAGTGATGGGCGAATCTACCCCGTTTCGCTTCGCCGAAAAATTCACGAATTTCCAGAGAAATTCGCAAAATGAGTCACACGTTGTTTTCGCCGTGTTTTCGTTGCGTCGTTTTCGCCGCGCGGCTCGTTTTTTTTCTGGTGTATCGCCCATCACTATTCTCCCTGCTAGAAATATCCTGTTGTGCCGGTGATTTTCTACTCCCTCGACCTAATGACATGCAATAGAGATACTCCTGGATAAGCCTAACTTGGGCAGTACCCAAGGGATTTTGTTGGTTAAAGGAAAAGTAAATGTTTTTCTTTATCTCTCTGTAAATTTGCTCTAAACAGCCCCCCAGATTAATGTACCTTAGTCCCTGCTGCAAGTCTGCTCTGGTTTCTGTGTTATCAGCAGCTTGTTTCCCCTTCTTCCTGGTGCAGAGGGAAGCCCAGCCCCTTAGTTTACTGAGCAGTGCATTTTGCTGCTGTTCCACAATAGAGAGGAAGAGGGAGCCAGTGTGTGCATTAGTAAGCTAGTTTCCCCAAGCAAAAGGTGCTAAACACACTGCTCTCTGCTATGTCACATTATGCAAATGATCTCCAAGACTAGTCTGAGAGATAAGGTCAGCTCAGAAAGCTAAGGGGCGGGGCTTCACTCTGCACCAGGAAGAAGGGGAAACAAGCTGCTGATAACACAGAAACCAGAGCAGACTTGCAGCAGGGACTAAGGTACATTAATCTGGGGAGCTGTTTAGAGCAAATTTACAGATAGAAAAAAAAAAGGTTTACTTGTTCTTTAAACATTGTTCCATCATATTTTTATTAACAGGCTCAATGGGTCAATGAACACTTGTATGTTTGGACATAGATATTTGGGAAAGTGCCAATTTGAATCTGTACTTGAGGGGCACTGAGTCATGGGCATTGTAGTCAGGAAACTGGAGATCCCACTAAGTGACATCCCAAGGGGGCAGGGTAGGTATATGCCGAAATGTGTTCATTATGATGATTGCTGTACACTTGAGAAAGGGGTTAATCATGAAACATGTTGTGTATGAATGCACAATAAATGAAAGCATCAGAGAAGGTTCTGCAGTATTAGTTTATTCTTCCCTACTAGTGATGGACGAATTTTTCACCTGGCTCGAATTTGCAGCAAATTCCGTGATTTGGCACCGGCAAATAACTTCCCAAAACACCAGGGAAAATTTGGCAGCGCCCGTTTTTTTGATGCGGACACCCATGTCCAAAATGAGATGCCTGCGTCCAAAAGAGATGCCGGTGGTGTTTCGTGAATTTTTCACCATTTCATTAAATTCTCAAAAATTCGCAAAAAATTAGCCGAAGCCCATCACAATTCCCTACATATTGACACTGTTTCCCTATATACAGTATTTACTTTGGAAACACAATTTAGTCAAAGTGAGCTAAAAAAAATACTTAGAAACACTTTGTGCTACGAAGTTGAAAATGTTATTGGAACTACATGGTATTGAGCTCTAAGTCAAGCAAGACAAAGAAGAATCTAAAGGGCTATCTGATGATAGTAGTGATGGGTGAATCTATCCCGTTTCACTTTGCTGAAAAATAAGCAAATTTTCCAGCGAAATTCGCAAATTGGCAAAAAATTTGCATCACATTTTTGACGTGTGACGCGTCGTTTTTTTTTACTCTAGCAAATTTTCGCTGGCGTTTCACAAATTTATTCGCCAGCAGCTAATCACGGGAATTTGCCGCAAATTTGCGCCTGGCGAATAAATAGGCCCATCACTAGATGATAGCAGATATTTTCACTTGTGATACAAAATAGTGGATATTCCGGTCGATCAAATTAAGCAAGACTGATACTCATCTCGTTCAAAAGAAGAGCTGAAGGAGCCACCCGTGTGAGGACCAAACTCGAGAGATGACTAATTCTGACTGGAGTAAATACAAGAACAAAGCAGTATAGGATGAAATACTATTAACACTGATAAAAGTCTTTCTCAGATTATACTTACCACTTTTATATGTAGAAAATAATGTTTATCTAAGGTATATGTTATTGAAGCCATATCATCTTCAAAGGTCCTTGAACCCTCCTTAAGGGCTGAAATGCTATATGTCTTCAACTGATTCTGGTGCATTCCAAACCAGATACGTCTCTTTCTCTGTTGAATGTCAAATACTTTTGTATTGTGACTTATCGGTGTATTTTGTATACAAAATATGTTCCTTCTATCCCTGACTTACTTAGAATCTTCTAAATCCAAACACAACATGTCTTCTGTTTATATCTCTTGACTATTTATTATAAAAATATCCAGGCAAATAATGGGCAAAATAAAGACATTCGTTCCCTTTCAGTCTGGGGTAACGATAAACAGTCCTGTCTCTGAAACACATTTCAAGCAGAATGCATGTGCTCGCCAAGGGACTGCTTTATCTGTTGTTATATTTTAAAACATTATTTAGAATATCTTGCTTAATTCAACTCCCTTTTAAGCTAAGTCAAAGCGGATTGCCTCCCTAGATACTGGCCCACACACACTCCAAAGGAAGGGATTACCAGAAAGGCAGCTATCAGCAGCCTCAGACTTACAAATGTTCTATTCCTGCATTAGCAAATCCTTGTTTCCCCAAGATGCTTAAGAAAAAATATATATTATACAGTGCATTATTTAGCCCACAATTACGGAGATTTCCTTGGCACAGACTGATCATGGCACATACCTAGTAAATATTCTCCAATTCACAGCTACAGATGGGATTTGATTGCTGATATGAAGATCACAACCCCTGAGTTTCTGACATTGCCTACCAGCTGGAGCTCTCAAGTGCTTTTCATTACTAAGCAGTTAAGACTTGATTACATAATATTTTTTTCTATTTGGCTAAATGGCACCCTCTGTATGGTGTCAGATTCTTTGGCCTGTGTTTCTAGTAGGCAGCATGTCAGACACCTGGGTTTCACATCAAAGAAAAAGTAACTGTCAATCCATGAAGTTCAGCACCCACTCAGGACTTCTTCCAGTGCAAGTACAATGCTTTCATTCATACATTTGCACTGAAAAAGAAAATGAGGTCTGAGCGAGTGTCTATATTTTGGTGTTAATTGAAAGGTGTTTGAAAGTTCAAACCCACCCAAGTGACAGACTAAACAATGGTGCTGCCCAAATCTGTAATAGTTGGGGTGTAGGCAAATGACATAGCCTCACAGTATAAGATTTGTGGGAAAATATCAAAGATATTTATGTGGGTCATTTGTATCTGGTGTCCCAATATTTTTGCAATGTGCCTTGTAATCTCATGATTTTCTTTTAAATATGGGAGGGATAGGAACTTGGGAAAGGTCAAGCAGGGAGCATCAACGTGTCTCTCTTTCTCTCTCCCAATCCGTGTTCAATGGCTTGCCGCGGTATGATAACGATTGGCCACCCACTTCATCTCCTCTACAATATTTTCAGCAGCTGCTACCCATAATAAGCTTTTCCCCCTAAAATGACTTCATGCTTAGATCAGAACAGGCACCTCTAATGTCCCTTTGCCTCTGTACATACCCCCACTGTTTGCTACTAGTTTAGAATTTCATTCCACACCTAACAGGCAACATAACACCTTCGCTTTTCGTACTATACATAGAGAGCTTCATTATGTTAACCACCAGACTGCTTTGATTTGACCATAAGATAATTCCATTGCATGCAAGCTGCACATTTCACTTTCTCAGTGGGGTCTGTGGCTCAGAAGCCAGGCTCAACTTATGTCTGCTACCCATCAGGAACAGAAAAGCCATCTTTCCTAAGGTTTTTTTTCCCCCCGGAGCGGTAGAATTTCCAGCATTAACTTTATTGAAGCTCCTTTACTCCTCTCTCACGTTCCCCGTCTTTCCAAACTTTACACTGCATTCGATTAGCACCTTGCTGTTCTAATCCACTACCCAGCTGCCTAAAATTATCACCCCCATTTGATTCAAGACTTGGCTTTCCTCCTCACACTCTATCAATAGGCCCTGATATTTCTGCCCTGTTCTCTGAGAAACCCGAGTCCTCTCTCCACTTCTGAGACTCCCTCTCTCTCTTTCACATACTCGCTTGCTGTGCATATCATTTACACGCTGTCTATCTGTCTCTTTCTTGCTGAGAAGGTGCAATTGTCTTGTTGAAATTCAGACCTGCAGCAAAAGTAAACCTCACTGGAAGCAGACACTTGAGTTCTGCTGAGAAGAATCTTCTACATGATGCAAAATATCCCATAGCCCATTCACCCTCCACATGCATTAGTCACTTCAGTACCATCTGCCTCTCGTATAGAGCACAATGCATTAACCACAGCAGCTTTCCAGATATCATTTCTGGTCTGAAAAACAACATTGTGAGAACAGCTTCCCCATGGTCTAGCTTGCTGTGTCCTGTAATACAAGTCATTTTTTCCCACTCAGTAACAACGTTTGCAAAGACCCTTTAACTCCTTCCTTCCATGTCTATTAATACGTGGCACTTATTTTATAAGTGTTATTTATTGCACATTTTCTTCCCCCTGTCTGGGGAAATATACATTTCTGGGAAAATAAGTAGTATAAATACATACTGTATATACTCTTCTAGATAATGAATACCAACACTGTAGTCATTTAGCTATGTTTATATGTTGATACGTTTAACCATTACCCTATTAATACTGCATATTTTAACTACGTGTATTTTCCAACAAGAAACATAAAAAGTAGCAGCAACAATGTAGTAAATGTGCACTGGCAAGCAGCATGGAAAGCAAAACCTCCTGTGTGCATTAGTAAAATATATTTGATTTCCATATGTCAAAGTGCTGTAAAATAACAATGTTCTTGGGGTGCTTGCCCGTAACCCCCACACTGCGTTGCAGACCTCATTTGGAAATATATTTACAGAAGGTCTCAATTATGAACACAATTTCAGATGCAATTTGTGCAAGTTTTTTTTGCCCACAATGCAGCAATATCCTACAATTCCAGTGTAATTGTAGCTACAAGAGGATCTGCTCTCAGCACAGCTGCGTTAAACTGCTGTTGTCTTTGCGCATTTGTACAATCTGGATGAAGTTTCACAAAATTTTTTTGGAGTCGTCATTGCATTATTTCCACTATTTGGTGTAAGGATTAGATGTCCCTTTCACAAATGCCATCAATACAAGCAACAATTGTTTCCATTTTTGTGCCATTAAAATTGCAGCTATAGATATATATATATATATATAATCCAAGAAAAAGGGTCCGAACACTCAGGACTTAAACAAAACGAAATATGTTTTATTATATGGAAGACTAGTCTTCCATATAATAAAACATATTTCGTTTTGTTTAAGTCCTGAGAGTGCGGACCCTTTTTCTTGGATTGTATTGCTTGACATGGACACTGCACCCAGGCACTTTATACTACGTGTCGTGAGTGCCGACTCCCTGCTGGAGGTATATATATATATATACATGTCTTGAGAAAGGTCCAGACTGGACCGAAACGTTGACTAATAAACTTCACCTTGGTTGATTCTACTGGAAGTCCTGGAGTGCGTCATTCTTTGGAAAAGGATTATCTACACTTCATATGACAGCACCCAGGCATTAACTTTGCTTTAATTGGAGTGCACCACAGCTGGAACTATATATATATATATACATACATACATATATATACATATATATATACATACATATATACATATATATATACATACATATATACATACATATATATATACATATATATATACATATATATACATATATATATACATACATATATATACATATATATATACATACATATATATACATATATATATATATACATACATATATATACATATATACTGTATATATACATACATACATATATATTTATATATAGCCTTGAAGGAATGTAATTATACCATGCAGATATACATCCTAGATGGGAAAGTGCAGAAACAGCAGTTATTCCCCACTGTTTCCAATTGATATTGGCAGTAGTTATATTGTTGTTACCCATTGACATTGGCAGTAATAATGTAATCGATAATTCAGCTATATTTGGCAGAATAATTTCACTATAAGACTTGTATATTAAGATTTATTTTCCCTGTTTCTATGAAATCACCCCAGCCCCACTGTCAAACAGTAATACCTCTCAGGCATCCTTCTTGCTCTCCCATAAAGAGGCCGTCTCACCAATCCTTAAGTTATCACACCCCTGCCAGAGGACTTTTGGCTGAACTTGAGGCAGAGAAAACACAAGTAGCTTTCTGATAGTTATCTGAAGAATTTCTGAATCAGCGTCCTGTGACGGGAGAGAGACGGAAAGTGGGGGCAGTCATCCCAGCTTGAGGGGTCACTAATGCGTCTGCACTGGGGTAACTGAGTTATTTCAGACAATCTGATTTGGGAATTGAATGCCTTGAGAGTGTGAGACAGATACTTGGAACCAAAATTCTTTCTGCCTAGTTTAAAGTCACAGCCACCATTAACAAGGGAATCATTGACAGTCACTTAGACAGGCCCATTTGTTTTAAGTGAACACTTCATAATAAAAGCTGAAATCCAGCATTAAGCAATATCTGTAGCATGGATGTCCAAAATGCACCCCACCCCAGGATTCCCCAACTGACTCTCATATAATGAATATAAGAACATAGAAATTTGGCTTACAGCTAGGGATCTTCAGCCAGGAGCGCTGAAGCTGCTGAACAACAACTCCCAGCATCTCTCAACATCAATGTGCCACAACTGTAGGAATGAAGAGTATAAAGTGATTATGAGAAACAAGAACTCACACAATGAATGAGAAGGTAGCTCCACAACACTCATAAAAGTAACCTGTGTGACGGTGTGGAAACTGTGCCTCTGGGAATGGACGTGGGATATAGCAGGTATAGTAGGGAGAGATGGTGCCTATAGTAACAGTGGGGTAATAGTCTCTGGGAAGGGAGTGTGGCTTTGGGATAGCAGGTATAGTAGGGAGATATGCTGTCTATAGTAGCAGTGGGGCTAATAGCTTCTCAGAAGAGACTTTAGCTGGATGATAGCAGGTATAGTAGGGAGAAATGGCGCCTATAGTAACAGTGGGATAATAGTCATAGATAGACATAATGCCTCTAGTAGCAGTGGGATAATAGTACCTTGCACGGGACATGGCTGTGGGATAGGATAGAGTAGGGAGAGAGGGTGCTTATAGTAGCAGAGGGTGTAAGTCTCCTGGAAGGGTCTGTGGCTGTAGGATAGCTTGTGTAGTAGGGAGAGATGGTGACTATAGAAGCAGTGGGATAAATCTCTGGGAAGGGACTGTGGCTGTGGGATAGCAGGAATAGTAGGTAGAGATTGTGCCTATAGTAACAGTGGGTATAATTGTCTCTGGGAAGGGATTGTGGGATATCAGGTATAGTAAGGAAAGATGGTGCCCTTAGTAACAGTGGGATAAAAGTCTCTGGGAAGGGACTGTGACTGTGGGATAGCAGATATAGTAGGGAGAGTTGGTGCCACTAGTGAGAGTGAAATAATAGTCTCTGGGATGGCACTGACTGTGGGATAGCAGATATAGTAGGGAGAGATGGTGCCTAACCCAAACTTATTTAAATGTTGCCCTGGCCCCAAATAGCAGATGCCTGTTCTATACAGTGATGGAAAAATCCCACAGTTCAGGAATACTGTTTATTACTGTTGACTCTATAAACATGGAAACAGTAGAAATTCAAAATGTGTTTGGAAGATACTTTCTCCTTTGTAGATGTTAAAATAATACCTATAAATCAAACCATGGAGCACACACAGAAAAATGTTTCACACGATACAATGTTCTTAAACAGGCGAAAGGCGTGCTGACAATAATAGCACTAAATATAGGTATGGGATCCATTATCTGGAAATTCATTATCAAGAAAGCTCTAAAATACAGGAAGGCTCTTTTCAATAGACTCCATTTTAATAAAATAATGAACTTGTTTAAAAATTATTTATTTTTGCTCTGTAATAACAAAACAGTAACTTGTATTTAAATGCTTATTCAAGGGAAAACAAGCCTTTTGGGGTTATTTCATGTTTAAATGATTTCTTAGTAGACATAAGGTATGAAGAGTTATATTATGGAGAGATCCCTTATCTGGAAAACTCCAGGTCCCAAGCATTCTGGATAACAGGTCCCATACCTGTACTCACGGTTTATGGAGGCTGTATTTTGTTGTCAGTAATGAATTTGGTAACAGCAAGCAGTCGACAACAAAGCTTTCTGGATAACCAGTGACGTGGTCCTTCTGCCCACACATCATCATCATCATCACATAGAGTTAAAGGAGTTAAAGGAGGCAAATACCCTACTATTTAACTACTGTAAAATTTCTCTGAGAGCTTTTATGCGGACTTCTCTATCTATCTTTCTATCTATATATATATCTATATATATATATATATATATATATATTATATATTTTTTTAGATTTACTGATCTGACTTCAGGCAATTCTTCCCCCAGCAAACAAGCAGAAATAAAGACTGTTTTCTCTTGAACATTAGGACTATACACATACACAGTGGGGTGATTACAACACAGAAAAATCTGAAGAATCTAATCTAGAGACATCTGATCAAAATTCCCAGGGATTGAGCCTATTTCAATGCAAAAATGTGCAAATGTATGCATTTGGGCCATAAAAAAACCCAAAGGCAAAAGTCTTGCTCCCAGATACTGAAGGGAAAATGGATCTGGGAGTTGCTATATTTGGGGGCCAAACAATGCAATACAGCAGCCAAGAATCCACCTGGGATATTAAATTGTAAAAGGAGATACGAAAATAAGGAGGTAGCCAAAGAAACAGTGTAGTCTGCCCAGCTCTCTCTAAAGAAGAGCGGACTGCTCCTTCAGGACAAAAAAAAATGCACTATTTCTAGGACAGTAAATTGCCATACTTCTGCAGAGCTCGGTGATCTTTAGTACAGGGTGATAAAGCTGCACGATCAACGACTATACAAAACTGTCTAAAAGTAATCAGCTATTACAAACTTTATTTTAAAAAAAATCAACAAAATGACTGTTGTGTTTGAACACATATGAATTCCTTCCCATCCACATTTTCATTTTAGCTTTATATACACTAAATTCTAGCTAGATCAACCACATGTAAATGTGGCCATACACAATAAGATCCATAGTTTGGCAAGGTCACTGATATAATCTTATTCGCCCACCAATCGCAAGGTGATATCAGGTTAATCCAAACGTTCAGTGCTAGAGCTGCACTCACTGAGATTTTTAAATCAACAAAAGATGTCAGCTGAAAGGTTAACTCATGAAACTTTATAAGTAGATTGGGTGCCTCTCCCCAAATGTGTAGCTTGAGGTGGTTCAAATGAACAAATATTGGAAGCAAGGACTTCTTACACCACTTTACACGTCTTTAAAATCAAGCATCGGCCTATGTTTAGTTTCAACTGGTTTTATGATCAATTGAAGTGGAGTAATTGTTAGTATCTACCAAATATTATAAGGAATGATGTCCAACTTTTAGTTCTCAATATTTGTATTTTCTTTAAACACTGTCCTGAATGGCTCCCAACAATGCTGATTTTGCATCTCCTTATGGGCTGTGGGTGTATCTAAATTAAGGTTTGTTATTTACAGACGGATGTCTTTTCTTGCTCCTGTGATGTATTTAGTTGAGAACCCCATAGTCTTTCTCCACTTGTGTGTTAGTGGTACTTGCATGCTCATAGACTGCATATTGGTTTACCCTGTTGGTACCGTCTCAAATACAGATGAATGTCACAAGAAGATACCACCGGCTTACTATATTCAATCACAGTTTTGACAATTTTCCATGCCATGACTCATTACACAAAAAACGGTTATGGGAGTTGTATACACCAATTTATTTTTTCAATTAGTCTCTCCTAAGCTACTGTCAGTGGTTTTTATATTCAATGTGGGAGTGTTACTTTATAGTACAGGCAGAAGTTAGGGAGCATCATGCACAAAGCATTCCATGAAATGAAGAAAGGTGCTGTCTGTAGACAATTTTTCTCAAGGTTGATACTTGCCCGGTTTATACCAGACTGAGAGCAGTAGGGTAGCTAAAGATAAAAGTGGAGTCTAAGAAGGTTCCCGTTCTACAATTGTGCCTCTAACAACAGTATGTGTGTTATGATACTGGCTCAGTCATACATCACCATACATTCATCTACAACAAGAAGCAGAAAGGGGAATTCATTTTGTTATTCCAATAAAAAATATAAGGGACAGGCATGTTGGATCCTCTGCCCAATGGAAAAACAAAAACACACAAAGCCAGGGAGACACTTGTTAAAGAAAAATAAATCAGACCCTACTGCTATTTATACCTAGGTATGGCGAACCGCGGAAAAAATGTTCGCGAACATATTCGCGAACTTGCGACAAAACGCGCGAACGGTTCGCGAACGTCGCGAACCCCATAGACTTCAATGGGAAGGTGAACTTTAAAAGCTAAAAAAGACATTTCTGGCCAGAAAAATTATTTTAAAGTTGTTTAAAGGGTGCAACGACCTGGACAGTGGCATGCCAGAGGGGGATCAAGGGCAAAAATGTATCTGAAAAATCCAATAGTCGCAGCCACTGAAGCACAGAAAAAATATGCCATATAAATGCTGAAAATAGTCGCAGCCACTGAAGCACAGAAAAAATACAGGTCAAAGTATGGCAGTTGTTTGAAGAACAGTAGATTACTAGCCAGCAAAGCTACCTAACCTAAAATGTCCCTCAAATCACTGCAGACTTCTGTCCCTCCAATACAGAGCAGTATCAAGCAGATTACTAGCCAGCAAACTTTCAACTGTCCCTGAAATCACTAACAGCTCTCTCCCTACACTAACTCTTCCAAGCAGCACACACAGACAGAATGAAAAAATGCTGCAGGGCTTCAGTTTATATATGGAAGGGGAGTGGTCCAGGGGGTGTGGGGGTGGTCCAGGAGGGAGAGCTTCCTGATTGGCTGCCATGTATCTGCTGGTCTGGGGTGAGAGGGCAAAAAAAAGCGGCGACTATGCGCGAACCCAAAATGGCGAACGTCGCGCGACGTTCGCGAATATTCTGTTCGCGCGAACAGTTCGCGCCATCCTTATACCTGTATTCTTCTCTTACGTAAGCAGCTAATTCCTGCAGTCTCGTGAAGGAACATTATCACTTCCTTCCCTAGATCAATTTGCTTTATACATAAGACAATATCAAGTTCTTATTTATTAATTTTATAGCAAATATAAAGTGTGACGATGCAGTGCACCAGAACCCAGAAGATTCTCTATTCCAATCCCCCCATTAAAATCCATTAGGAGTAGAGGGGAAATCATAAAATGATTTTCAACAGATGTTTCATTTTACATGAGCTCATAACACAGTGGGGCCTCATCCCAATGTCCTTCCATCTGCTGTACTGAGGAGGTTCTGGCATCAGGAATGGTACCTAGAAGGGATGCAGGTGGGTGGCTGCTGTCCTGGAGGGACAGATCTGTTGATAAAGGCCCAGCTGATCAAACAGAATCCATAGAGCTTCTTGATCTGCTACATATTAAAAGTCCAAAGGAATGGATTTTCTCACTAATACAAATAGCAATTATGGAGTTTCTGTACTGGTGGGAGTACACTAATAGAGAAGGAAGCAGGACTTTAATGGTGTACAGCTGTAATAAGCCAAGATATGTGCCCCCGTGCCAAGTTAAGTTCTGCCACAGGATGTCACTGACTGCATGTATGGCTGGATTCCGAATGAAAAACATTGACAAATACATAAAAACCCTGACACTATATATATATATATATATATATATATACACACAAGAGGTCCTCTGCACTCAACCTGTTATCAATTTCAATCACTAATTTTTTTTTTTTTTAAAACTGTAAAATATATACTGAAGCAACAGCATTCTTAATAAATCAGATGCAATTTGAGTGTAGAACTGGCCATACCAGGGACGACTTTGACTTTGAGCTGGCCAGCTTAAATATATTGCAATATATGGACAAACAATCCCTGCTTTGTTTAAAAGGTAAGGCATTTTTAGTAGCTAAAGGTACAAACCCCCAAATGTAATAAAAAGCACTAAGTTTGCCCAAGGGCAGTAACCCCTTAGCAACCAATAAGATGCTTGCTTTTAAACATGTGACTGCTGTTATCTACCTGTTGATTGGTTGCTATAGGTTATTGCTCCTGGGCAAATTTAGTGCCTTTTATTACATAACCCTGTATGTTTTATTGTCCTTAATATTTTGATAATGAGTTGAGTGCAGAGGACTTCTTTGTCTATGTGAATTTTGTGGTCAGAAGCTCATTGCACCAGCTTAATGTTTTTAGATGTGGTAAGCACAGCTTTCCCTTGTATAGTGCCCCCCCCCCCCTTTAAACAAATTTTTTGTCCATATATTGCAATATATTTAAGCTGGCCAACTATACATTAAGTCATATACACACAGATACAACACAACATAATAACGAGCATGAAGGTGTATCAGCATGTTACATATGTCCTTTGCAAATTTAGAGCAACTCTATTGCTTTACTACATTTCAGCTGCTTTGATATTCAACACGTTAATGACATCAGCAATATGGAAGGAAATGACATGTTTTCTCATAGAATGACTTCATGCCTCAGGGATGGGAATAGCTTGGCGCCCCCATCCTTTTTCTTTAGGTGGTGCATAGGCTCTAAGACACAAACACTAAAGGACTTTTCTATTTAGTCTCACTGGAAAGACTGTCAAAGGAGTGTTCATCATAGTTCTGTTTTATTATATATGTTATCCCCACTAAGTGGGCCAAGGGCAGATCTGCCAGCTGAAACTTTCCCTACAGTTTAAAATTTCTAAATGTTATTAACAAGTCTCACCTTGGTAGGACTTTTCTTTTAAGATGGCAAAAAGTGAAATGTTTCTTTTGCTTCATAGTGGCTATTTCTCTCAGGGTACACCTGAGGTTAGAAGCAACTGTACTTGGAATATGAAGGGTACGCAGTCAGACGAGGACTTATTAAGATGAATGGATTTTCTTCTGTATCTTTTTTTTTTCCTGAATACCCTGAAAGGACTTCAGCTTCGTCAAGTTTTATCATGGACCTTGAAAATGGGGTCAGGGAGAGCACAGTGGAACCTGATGATAAGGCACTTTAAGGTCCACATTTAACAGCCATTATTTTAACTTTGCAAATGTAAGTGTCGAGGTACCGAAGAACTTTGATCTGATTTCCTTCATGACTAACGCTGCAATTATGTAATGTCAGTGTGAGATACAGTGGTATATGGAGAGGGGTGACTAAATTAATCCACCAGATAATAAGTAGAATGGACTTGGAAAGGACAAGATTATTCTTTGTCATTCATCCTGTCCTCTACAACCTCCTTGTTATTCTCTTGAGTTCCTATCGCATCTGTTCAATTGTTCACAGGTTTTGTTTTTTAAGAAAAGAAGATTTTATGGCAAAAGTATAACTGAGATATACCAGCTACAATTCTGGCAAGATGCAGCATATTTTGAACAAGTGGTTTAACATCAGAGCTGTCTTTACGTGGTACAAATAGGGGTGTCTGATGGAGGTCCCATAGGGCAGCAATTGCAGGTACAAAGTATCCAGATACTGTAGATCATGGGTCCTCAACCTTTCTTATCCATGAATCACGTTTAAATGTTAAACAACTTGAATTGCAACACAAGCATGAAATAAGTTCCTGGGGATGCCAAATAAGGGTTGTGATTGGCAGCCTACAGGAGGGTCTGATTGGTCATAAACCTGTTTTTATGCCAGGAATTTAGATATAAGCACCTGCTTTGCAACATCCAAGGGATTGGGGAGCAACATGTTGCTCACTAGCCACTGCTTGGGGAACCACTACTGTATATGGAGAAAATAACACTTTATATGATATGCATCCCTGCAGTAAAACTCCCACTTAGATTATAAACTCTATGGGGCACCTCCTTCCTCTTATCTCTTTGACACTAATGCAACTACACCTTGCATTTATTTGTATTTATTATTGTAATGACGCCATGTTTGTTCTACTAATTTATTATTCTGCTCTATAGATTGCTCTATACACAAGTAGCAATATATACAGTAAATTTATGGAATGTATAGGCTTATTTTTCATATTAAAGGGGAACAAACCTCTTGATAAATCCCTAGGTATCTTCCAGAGGCCTCCCCCAATTTACACAACTGGATGTTCCCAATTCTGCTCAGTTAGCTGTACCTGGACACAAAGTTGAGTAGCTCAACGGCATTGGTGGGTAACATTATGCACCACTTGATGCCTTGTGCTCTGCTATTGCTAACCAGAAGCATGTGCATGAGGCCTGCCAACTCTACTCTGCTTTTTAGGACTAGAATTGGCAAATATGACAGTATTGAGGATGGTATGGGTTCACTAAGGGTTCAGAAGTTCCAGAAGAACTGGCTCATGCACTGCACAAAGATTGCAAGCTCTGTAGCACCTTTCATGCATTTGGAGATTATGCAATGCTGTATAAGGTGTAATATCACCTATTGCAACCAGTTAGCAGCTAGCATTTCATGGAGACCTGTTTAAAAAGCACACATTTTATTGTTGTTAAAAGATTACTGCACCTGGGCAAACTGTGTGCCACAATTGCATATGGGGATCACTGGCATACCCCTCACACAGATGCTTTCTTTTAAATTGACAGCTCAAGCCTTAACAAGCACACAAGCCGTGGGGGGAGTGCAAGGGTTGTCCACATTTTTTGTGAGCAGAAATGCTATTCACCAATTTACTTGCATCTACACATGCTTCACTATACTTGTGCCTAGCATCAAAATTCTAAATATTTTAAATAAACTATTTTAAATAAGGCACAAAGTACAGGGAGAAAGACACAAGGAAGTCCTAGAACTGACACCTGCCCCCTTTGCGTGTTATACCTACACATTGACTGGAAATGCCAGTGATGATCAGGGCCAGAACTGGGGAAGAGCAGAGTAGACACCAGCCTAGGGCACAATTATGAGGGGGAATGCACTTTTAAGGGGAATTTTATTTTATAACCTTGGTTTACTTGGCTTTAAATGGTTATTCAATTTTATATAAAACCTTGTGATTTGTACTGTTGGCAGAAGCACTTCCCACCTCCTTCTTGGCAACTGCTGCCACATATATTAGTAAATATTATATTAGATATTACTAAAATATTACATATGTTAGTAAATATTAGTGGGTATTATCTTGGCCGCTGCTTGCACAGGTAAACAAATGATTATGAGCAGTATGGTGGATTTTTGGCTGCTGCTGGCACAATTAAATATTTGGGGGCAATGTGATTGATTTTTAGCTCCTGTGGGCACAATTAAATATTTGGGAGCAATATGATGGATTTTTTTGGCAGCCGCTGGCATAGGTTCAGATTGGGGGTAAAAATGTGATGGATGTTTTGGCTTATGCTGGAACAGTTAGAGATTTGGGGTTGGGAGAAATCTTAGGGATTGACTGCTGTTGGCACAGGTACACGGGGCAACACGATGGCTACTGGCACAGGTACATGAGGCAACACGATGGCTACTGGCACAGGTACAGAGTGCAATATAAATGGTAAGGTGAGAAATGGTAAAGCAGGATCAGGTGAGGGCCCACTGATTCAAGCCTAGGTTGCCAAAATACCTTGGCCCAGCCCTGGTGATGATGGAACGGACACCCTCAATGTTGTCAGCAAGAAGTGTGTCATTGACCAATGTGTACATCTGTACAGATAAATTGAATAAAAACTTTAACTACACTGCAAACATTGCATTGTGACTTGGGTTGTCTGCAGCTTTTAATCTTGCATTTGCTTGTGTAAATCAGATCTACGCTGTGTTTCCTGCTGGTCTCTTCCATATTAATAAGGATTACCTCTGATCCATATCACAAAGTGCAAAGACATTCTCGCTTGATAACCTTAACACAGAGCTGTTAATTCATTTCAGGGAAGCTTCTGGCTGAGCGGTCATATTCATCCCACTTTGGGGCTCGTTGTCCACATATTTGTGGTTACTTTGTAAGGTGATCTCATTTGGATCCTGGAAACCATTAGACCCTGGGGCTTTTTGCATAGGGAAAAATGACCAGCTGTGAAACTCATCAGGAATGGATCCCTGCGTTCCACAAATACTTCATTAATGATTGTGCGGGATTGTAAGACATCCTATAGACAGCCATTGCAAATGACTACTTTTTAATTGTAAGTTCGGCCCCTTATTACTAAGCAGATTATTCCCTAAGGTTTTACACAGGGAGTAACTTACTTTTGCTTGAGTCTCTTTTACCATTTACTGTAAAATTACTCAGCAACTCCTGTGCTGCTTATATCATCAAAAGGTAAGCACACACAGCTGTCATATTCCCCACTAAACAAGCCGCATCTTGTCTTCTTAAGAAGAGTTGTAGCCATCTCTCCTTATCTTTTTAATGGAACAGTAACACCAAAAGTGTTTTAAAGTAATGAAAATATCATGTACTGTTGGCCTGCATTGGTAAAACTGTTCTGCTTACTTCAGAAAGACTTCTATAATTCATATAAACAAGCTGCTCTGTAGCAATGGGGGGAATTGAAAAAGGCTATAAGGCACAGGTTCAGCAGTGGATAACAGATAACACCATTATGTTCTACAGAGCTTTTCTGATATCTGCTGTGTAACCTGAACCTTTTCTCCTTTGAATGGCTGCCCCCATTGGGACACCACAACTTATTTATATAAAGAATAATAATGCTTCTTAAGAAAACACAGCATTTTGTGACATTAAAGGAGAAGGAAAGGCTAACATTAAGTAAGCTTTATCAGAAAGGTCTATATAAATACACAAGTAAACCCTCAAAGGAATTATTATTATTAACATGTATTTCTATAGCGCCAACTTATTTCGTAGCGCTGTCTGCTTCTCTGAATCCTCTGTCAATAGAAACACAGCATTTCTTTACTTCTATTGTGTATACATGGGCTTCTGTATCAGACTTCCTGTTTTTAGCATAAACATCCAGGGCTAGGGCCTGAGCATGCTCAGTTTGCTCCTCTCTCCCCTCCCTTTCCCCCCCTCCTTGCTGTCCAGAGCTATGAGTCAGTAAGGAGACACTCAGGCAGGAATGATGTCAAACTAAGCTAATATGACAGCTGCTATCCTAAACAAACAGAGAGAGCTTCTAGAGCTGTTTACTCCAATATGGTAAAGAATTCTGAAAAATAAATATAGTCTTATAGCTTGCACTATTGTGGCTAATCTACTGTCAATATACAGCCTCAGTAGCTTTCCTTCTCCTTTAAAGAATGCATAATTGGGAGACTCATTTTCAAAAAAGGTGCCAGTCTGCCAGAATGAAACCTAAAAACAAATGCTGTCATTTTAAGCAAAGTTATTCTCTCTGATTAGTAGTAGGCTCTGTGCTCACACACAAACCACGGGCACACATACATGCTAGGTTACATCAGCCAATGATCTGTGTCTTTACTAGCACACTTCTTCCTGTCTCAAAGTAAAAGATATAAAAAGGAGGAAATATTTTTTGTGATGTTTGTAAGATTTTTCTAAGGGTCACTTACTATTACATGTATAGAATCACTTATCCACAAACCAGCTACTCAGAATTATCTACTTTTACCAAATAATTCTAATTTATGTTAAGGATGACCTTTTTCTCCATATGAATAAAAAAGTAGCCCATAGTTGATTGGGATGCCACCTGGCCGGTATTTTACCGGCCTGGCCGGTATTTTTAAAGGTTGATCCCAATGTTAATAATAGGAAAAAAAGATAAATACATAGGAAGGCCGGTATATTTTTCAGGAAAAGGTGGCAACTTTAATAGTTGGTGGTAACTAAACTGCATGAATCCATATTGGTGACAAAACAATCCTATCAGCATAACTCCCAACTGTCTTGTTTTCCAGGTGACAGTCCTGCTTTTGACAGCTTAACCCACAGTCTTTTGCGCTGAACAGCCAGAAAAAGATATTAACTTAATTGGCTTATGGCCGAGAGCCCAGAACACTGAGGTGCTCTTTGATACTTTAAGAACTTTTGATGGTTTAAGATCAGCAGGTCTCTTGGGGAAACTGTGATTTGCAGCTTAAAGGGCAATTCACCATCATTAGCAAAACTGTAATAACACATACAAACCACAGAAATGTTTTCAAAATGCCACATTTTGTAAAATGAACATTGAAATTGGTGGTGTGGCCACAAAATGGGCATGGTCAAAAACATTTTATCCCTCTTACTATTTCCAAAAAGTTGGGACGTATGTATCAGGTATATTTAATGTTTAAATGATTTTTAGCAGACTTAAGGCATGGTGATTCACGTTACAGTAAAATCCCTTATCCGGAAATCAGCAGTTTCCAAGCATCCTGGATGATAAAGCCTATACCTGCATATAAATGATTTCTTCACTGTTTCTTTCAGAATACATAGGGGCAGATTTACTAAATTCACATGAATGATTCGAAATTTGATTGAATTTTCAAAGGATTTAAATTTTCGAATATTTTTGAAGGCCACTTCGATCGATATTTGAATTTGAAGGTTTCAAATTCGACCACAATTAGATTGGTCGAATTCGAGGGTAAATTCACCCTTGAATTCGACCAATAGTAAATCTGCCCCTATAATGTTTCTTCATTATACAGTCAACCAAGTCACCTGTTTTAGTTTAGGCATGGCAGACATAAAGCTCTCCAGCCTGTGTATGGTACAGGTATGAGACCTGTTATCCAGAATGCTCAGGGGTTTTCTGGACAACAGATCTGTCCGTAATTTGGAACTTCATACCTTAATGGAGAAGTCTACCCTCCCTGCGCTAAACCCTTCCCCCCCCCCGCCTACCTCTCACCCTGGGCAAATGCCCCTAAATTGCTACCTAGCCCCTCAGCGCCGGTCCTGTCCATGGAGTTTGCAGGTGCCATGCTCCGAAACTCACGAAGTTTCAATTGGAAAACTTCTTGACTTTCGGCACATGCGCAGTAGTGCTGTACCAGCAAATGCCTCCTACTGCGCATTCACCGGCAAACTCCGATGGATCCTGGAAAAAGACTGCACGAGAGAGGATGGCGCCTGCAAACTCCATGGACTTGCGCTCAGGGGTAAGTAGCAACTTAGGTGTATTTGCCCGGGGGGGGGGGGTTGGGTTTTGTGCAGGGCGGGTAGACTTCTCCTTTAAGTCTACTAGGAAATCATGTAAACATTAAATAAACCCAATAGGCTGGGTTTGCCGCAAATAAGGATTCATTCTAACTTAGATGGGATCAAGTACAAGCTACTGTTTTATTATTACAGAGAAAAAAGGAAATCATTTTCAAAAATGTGCCTTATTTTTATAAAAATTGAGGTCTGTTGGAGACGGCCTTTCTGGGTAACGGGTTTCCAGAGAATGGATTGCATACATGTATTCTGGGATTACTAGTTTAGTAATATCGGAGGGCAGTAGGTTGTTAACCGACGGCATTATGTCTCTCACTTCTCTGACGCATCCCCACGTCTGTTGCTTCATCTCATCAACAAACAGAGACACAGCTGGTACCCTCATGTGCCATTGCATTGACCTTCTACTTGTTTTGAAGACATAGCCTGACATATAAGATGGCAAGGATTATATTCACCCTAACACCCAGATAACACACTCTGGAATTCAACTATGTTGCAAAGCCATCATGGCCGGTAATCACCGAGCACTGCATTTCATCTTTATTGTATTAGCAACTTGTGATGTGTCATCGGAGCTCTATCGTATTATTCTCCCATTGCCACTTTGTACAGAGCTTTAAGTACAAACAATAATCATCGCGTTTGTCGGTAGATAGGCCAGCAAATATTTTCCCGTCACAGAGATAGCAGGGAAATGAAGCATGGAAGAAACTATGTTCCCAGAATCCTTTGGGAAGGGAGACTCTCAAAAAAAAAAAAAAGTCTGAATAACTGAGGTGGAACATTGCTTATGGTGTGACGGATGTTAGGGCTGTGATGGGAACTGAACAGGAGGGAGACTGGGAAATGATTGCATAATGTTTCTGCGGCAAAAACTACACTTGGATGTCAATTTGTCCGGCAGACAAAGACATTTTTGCCGCGTCGCAGAACAAGAATTTCATTTAATTAATGCACTTGAGGAAATATGACATATTTTGTCTTATATGTGCAAGTAATTGGGATATTTTTTTTTTATTTAAGGAAAGACAGTTCGCACAAGGGAGATACCTTTCATTTGTGCTTCATGTATGCAATGAAAAAAACTTCAATGCTGTCCAAATGTTTTACAATGGAAAGCAAATGTCTTTGGATCAAAATTGCCCATGGCGGTCAATCATACTTTTGTCTGCTTCCAAAATTTACATACAGACAAATATAGAGGTGAGCGAATGCTGCAATATCCTTGGCATAGAAAATAAAGAAGTAAATTTTTCAATGCAACGTTGGTTGCAAATTCTACTATGATTAAAAGGATAGCTCACCATTAAAGGGATACTGTCATGGGATTTTTTTTTTTTTTTTTAATCAAAATGCATCAGTTAATATTGCTGCACCATGTTTCTCAAAAGAGCAGACTTTTTTCTATTTAATTTTGAAATTTGACATGGGGCTAGACATATCAGTTTCCCAGCTGTCCCCAATCAAGTGACTTTTTTCTCTGATAAACTTCATTCCCTCTTTACCGCAAATAACAGCTCCCTAACACAAGATAACAGCTGCCTGGTAGATCTAAGAACAGCACTCAATAGTAAAACCCATGTCCCACTGTGACACATTCAGTTACATTGAGTAGGAGAAACAACAGCCTGCCAGAAAGCAGTTCCATCCTAAAGTGCTGGCTCTTTCTGAAAGCACATGACCAGACAAAATGACCTGAGATGCACCTACACACCAATATTACAACTAAAAAAAATACACTTGCTGGTTCAGGATTTCAATTTTATGTTGTAGAGTGAAATATTCGTAGTGTAAACAGTAAAAAAATCATGACAGATTCCCTTTAAAGTTAACTTTTAGTATGCTATTAAATTTCCTGTGGAGCTAATAAAGCTGCTTCCTTCCAGCTTTCAATATAAACTGCTAGCTAGTTATTGGGGGTCGCCAACCCCAGCCTCTGTAAGGCTACAATGTTATTAACTACGGTTACTGTGGATTACTTATCTTTCTATTCAGGTTCTAATCATTTTTCAGTTTGTCATTCAAAGAACTGTCAGGTTGCTAGAGAAAACTGTGTACAAACAACCAGAAAGCTGCTGAACAAAAAGCAAATTCAAAATAAAAAAAATTAAGAAAAAAACACTAAAAATAAAAAATGAATACCAATTATGAACTGCCTCGATATATCACTGTCAACACTATGCAGTTAATTTAAAAATGAACTATCACTCTGGCACTTCTCTTAAATCACTGGCCTATAACAGGAGATGTAAGGGCTCATTAATGTCCGCAAGTGCAGTGACTGAAGTGAATTTAAAATACAATGGCTATGTTTATTTCTAGTGATGGAGAATTTATTCGCATGGGGCAAATTTGCAGCGAATTCCCGCGATTTGCGAAACACCAGGAAATATTTGCCAATGTCTCGTTTTGGACGCTGGCCTCCATTTTTCGATGCTGGCAATGTGCGCTGGTGTCCAAAAACGGACACCCACGTCCAAAACGAGATGCCGATTCTGTGAAGCGAAACACCCCAGATTTGCCCATCACTATTTATTTCCCATAATGCAGCTTTTTCTCCAGAATTCCAGCGTTGCTATTATCACAAGGGGGAGTTGCACCCGATACCATTGCACTTATGCATCAAAAGTTGCTCAGTGTTCTTGGACTTCATAAGTCATTACTTGGACACAACTTAAGCTGGCCATACACGGGCAGATAAAGCTGCAGAGAACGGCCGTTTAGCCCAATTTGACAGCTTATCTGCCCATGTATGGGGGCTTACGACTTGTCTTCCTGACCGATATCTGGACATGATATAGATCAGGAAGGTTGGATTTTCTCCGACCGACCCATCGGAAGTCCATTGCACTTCTCATTATCCGATAGTTCGGTCATAGGGTTGAACGTTCGGATTACCCTGATTTAGCCCTGCCAGTTAGTGGCATATCGTGGAACGATCCGCTCGTTTGGCGATGTCGTGGATCTTTGCATCTATGGCCAGCTTAAGTCATAACTTGGACACAACTGTTGAAGTCATGTTTCCATCATATATAGTGTTTAGTATGCGAGTGACTCATATACTCTATTGTTTAGACACAAGTGTGCTGCATCCATCAACACAGGACACTGAGGGGAACCTAGAGCCAATGCGAGGCCTGGAGGTGGCAATAGCATCAGGGTTCCTCTGCATCAATAGTCAAGTACTTTTGCTGAATGGGATTTTACTGATTAGGCCGAAACTTGCACAAATGCAGTTGTTCTTGTGGTTGAAAATTAGCCCAATAATTTTGTGGATTCAAATAGTTGCTAAACTAACTTTTGACATTCCATAATGAGGCAAAGGACTTCAACAGATATTCTTATGTAGGAAAAATCTGTTTTATTCTTGTGTTGCTTTCCTAGTTGTTTATGTTGGTTATGTGGTGGAAGCAAGCCAGACATTTTAATAAAGTTAGTTTTAGGGACACTTTATCTCTTTATAATAGTCCCTATAATCTCCAAACTGGGACAGGACAACAGTGTTCAAACAAAGCCCCCTATCATAAAATCAGTTCTATGGTCCAAGCACAGTTTTGCTTGGGAATTTAATGAAGCTGCAAAGAGCATGGTGTACAGTCTAAGCCAGGGGTCCCCAACCTTTTTTGCTCGTGAGCCACATTTAAATTTAAAAAAGAGTCGGAGAGCAACACAAGCATGAAAAAGTCCATGTGGTTGTCAAATAAGAGCTCTGATTGGCTTTTTGGTAGCCCCTATATGGACTGGCAGCCTACAGGAGAGAATGTTTGGCAGGACATCTGTTTTTTATGCAACCAAAACTTGCCTCTAAGCCAGTAATTCAAAAATAGGCACCTGTTTGAGGCCACTGGGAGCAACATCCAAGGGGTTGGAGAGCAACATGTTGCTCACGAGCTACTGGTTGGGGATCACTGGTCTAAGCGAACTTCTACCAGTCAAAAAAAAAATTGCTAACTACTGATATAGCATTAAAAAGGGGCATTAATATTCTCAGTATAAATGTAGAAGGAATGTACTCTTGTACTGCAAAGTCGATTCTCTGGTTTCTATACAATTTGTCTTGGTCCCCCTTGATGTGATAGACAGAATGTCATGGTCCTGTCAACCAGCAGGAATGCTGCATGTGTTTATTGCAGAGATGTAAAAACTCACTTGTTTTTGTTCATAAATATCACACGTATAGAGACAAAATGACAATTTAAATGAAGCAATAGCTCAATTTTTCCTGGAACTTCCCCTTTAATCACAGGCAAAGGTAGTTGATTAACACTATAAATAAAACACTGAATATCAATTTAAATTGGAAATGATTTCTACGACTATGATGTTTCTATAGCAACCAAAAGATGTTATGTGGTTTTCCACTAATCTTTTTCTGATTAGACTGTAATTAGCTAAAGTTTTAATCCACACATTGCCTTGTTATTGTAGCATTATGATGTTGCCTTAATCAGCTAAACACATAACTGCTAATGCGCTGGAAATAAAACCATTGTTTTGTGCACAATACAGTCTCGGCAAACAAATCCATATCCCTTTAGGCATTATGAATGCATTTGATGTTTCACTAAGCTTGTGACCATTATGGACTCACAGGGAGAAAGAAGTATTTTTAGTTGGCCGTTCAGGTACCAGTGTATGCAGTCCCTTCTCTGATTCATCACTATGGGGTATATTTATCAAAAAGTGAAGTTCCACCACTAGAGGGAAATTCCGCCGCTCTTCATTCATTTCTATGGGATTTTTAAAGGTGTATTTATCAGAGGGTGAACTTTCAATTCACCCATTGATAAATAGGCCTTTCAAAATCCCATAGAAATGAATGGAGAGCTGCGGAATTTCCCTCTAGTGGCGTAACTTCACTCTTTGATAAATTTACCCCTTTGTGTACAGTAGCTTTTAGAGATTCTAGGTGACTTTGCCTTATTGCTCGTTAAACTTTTTCATTTCAGCCCCCAACTGAGCCAACTTTTGTTCAGAACACCCCTTAGGGCAAGGCCACACGTGGGGTTTTTACTCCGTTTTAAAGTCGCATTTTTAAAAATGCGACGTCTGGTGTAAATACACCACTGAAACCCCATGATGCATTTTTATGGCATTTTTCTGCATGTAGGTTTCTTTTTCCAACATGCACTTCTCATTGTTCTCAATGAGAATTTGGACTCCATCTTTAAAATACGCTTTGTATTTATGCAACGTGTGGTTTCAAACTTCCAAATCCCATAGAGCCTATAGATTTTGTAGTTTCTTGACGTCTTGCCGTTTCTGTTAAAAAACGCCAATACTGGTGTCCTGTGGCAGATTTCAGCTTGCAAACGCCATGTGTGAATTGCCAATTGCCTTGCCCTTAGTATAAGAAAAACATATACAGGATAATAGTGGTGTATTATCCATTAAGCATAAGAATACTGTATGCAGAACATCAAAAAAGTGTTCACAATCTTCTAGTTGGGCTTTAAGGTATGTCTAGGAGAGCAATTAAACATTATTTCCAAATGTCAAACCCTTGCAACCACTGCAAGCCCACTCCAGGTTTTAGAATTCATGATCCAGAGAATGGGTACAAGAAGAACGTGATTTGTCTTTGAGGCAAACTGATTCAGAGGAATCAGTTGACCAAGTCAACTATTTCCTCTTTGTAGACAACTTACAAGACTTGACAAAATGGTGTGTTGTCTAATGAGAAGCAACTTTTTAGGCACATTCAGTGTTACTATGAGGCAAGATGTCCTAATATTTTAATGGGGAAATGCAGATTCATTGGGTAGGCGAAGGGTGGTGGTGAGGTTATTTGTTTGGAGTTGTTATGGCCATAACTTTTATATATCTGCCTTTTGTTCCCCAACCCAATGGTTAGAGTGACAGTTACATCATATATACCAGATTATGTTCCCATATAGTTAACCTCATTAACAATAATCCACTAGTTTCAAAACGACAACCTAACTTTTTGGCATATGCAGACCCAAAGTTTCCGAGTCTCTATTTCTGCACTTTATTATTCATGTGGCTTTATCTTGTATTTTGCAGTGGTTTTTTGTCTTCTCCTCATATCATATAAATTCCTTATAAAAAAATAATTGTGTTAAATTCCTCCTTGGCTGCTTACCATCATGTCAAGCAGTTAATAAAGAATAATGTAAATCCCATGATCAGTGGCGGTTACAGAATAAAATGCTATAGGGCAAGCCCACACAACCACATGTGAACCTTTACACTTAAGTTCATTTTGCATAATAAGAGAAATTATAGAAAAAACTGACTAATAACGGTCAAGCATTTATCTTGTGTTTTCTCAAGTCTATGTTCCAGGCCAGACTTGTGATTTCCTGAGACCGTTATTCATCCTGCCTCAAGATCTTCACATACCACCCATGATCTGTCCCCAGAGCAAGTGAGTGAGTTGACTCTTCCAGTGAGTTCATGTCAGGTTTCTAGTTTACCCCAGCATGATTTACCTAATCTTTTGAATGAACTTGGCTTTCCCACCAAGACCTTCTGCTTCTGCACTAACAATGACATGTGTGTATATGTTACTGAACTATATGGCGTTGCATACTGCAGTTTTTGGGTCTAATTCTTAAAACAGGATGTGCATTCCAATATATATTTCCTGCATAAACATATCTTAGCAAAAATGTATTTAACTCATCTCTTACGCCTATCTTATAAATCGTATGCAACTCATATTTACTCAACAATAAACAGATTGTTTTAAAAAAAATTACTGCTCATAATCAAGAAGCCCATTATAATCCCTTTCAAATACATTTTTATCTCTGTATAAACAGAAAAACAAAACTAATTCTGCTAGAAAACAGATGATTTCCGCTGGAAAAATAGATATTTTGCCTCATAGGCTGATTACAGACTTAAAAAAATCTTCAGACTCGGGGGCATTCCCCCTGAATTTTGATTACATCTGACACAACAGCATCAGAGGTCAGACACTTAATGAAAGTGACATTTTCAACTTAATGGATAGAGAGTATAAGCAGAGCTTAATAATCATATTAGGCAAAGCCATAGCCAGGGTTGAAAATATAATGATGTGTACTGAAGCCAGAAACAATTAGGAAGGCATATCCTGTTTTCTCTCCAGCTACCAGATAACACATGCCAAATACTAGTCACACCTAAACACTCCCACCTTTAACAGCAAAGTCTGCTCAGAAGTTTAATTCTTGTATATTGGGGAATCCAAGTTATTTTGCAACCGCTCTTGTCTTGCAGATTTTGAATATCTAAAACATGGATATTATACAGTTTTTCTGCCTCCATTGCTCATGCTACATACAAGCCTCAGCAGGTTGTTCTCCTGCCCAGACATCCAATAATGTGATGGATCAGTATGCATTCTAAGGGAGGGCACATATGCTACGATGATCAGGCAATTTGGTCAATACGTGCTATAGTCACAGTGCCCAAATGACAGGGCTTCATGAGGACTGCGGTAAGCCTTGGTATGTGCTGTTAACATGGTCCCTGCTCAACTCTGCATCCAAGAGACACCATTTGCCTCCCCTAAAACAGTCATTGTCAGGAAGCTAATACCCTGCCAAAACAAAGCTTATCTTTAATCCAATCAACTGAAGTTGCACAGTCTTGTAAGAAAGTTAATTGAAATCGGCCTTTGGGGTTTGGCAGCTACAGTACTACTGTTTAAATATAGCAAATAAGGCATTTGCCCCACGTCTGTATCTAAAAATGTTAATTACCATGTGCCACCATCTCTGTATATCACCCATATACAGAAGGGTTTTTCCTAGATGTAGTAAGAGAAGTAGGATGAGTAGTTGGAGGTAACCGAGAGGTCTCTAAACCACTGGACTCTGTATTTGTCCTGTCATTTGTTCTTTAAAAAACAAGGAAAGACTAAAATAGAATAAGGCTAGAAATGTTGTATTTTGTATACTAAATATAAACATGAACTTACCGCACCTAATCAAACATGTGGTTTATTCTTTCAAAGTTTGCCACAGGAGCTGTCATCTTGTAACTTTGTTTAACATCTTTGCAAGACCAAGACTGCGCACATGCTCAGTGTGGGCTGGGCTAAGCTTAGGGATCGTCATAAGTGATCAAAACAGTCAAATAATATCTGCCAGAAGCAGATACAAGAAGATTAATAATCAGAATATACAGACTGCACTGGGTCCTGTGTTGTCATGTAATCTAATGTGGATTTTATAGTTTTTGTTTTGTTTTATACAAACTTTCTCCAACTCTCCAGAACCAGTGGCTGCAGCAAAATAGTGTAAGGACTCACCCTGGTGGTCTAGTGGGGGGACAGCAGGGACGCCTGCTGCCCCTCGGCGGGGACGCCCGCCACGCCAACATCCTTCGTGCGCTGCTTCCTCCTGTTCTGCCGGCTCCTATGCGCGCGCGCGCACTTCCGGGTTTCATTTAAAGGCGCAGGCGCGCTGACGTGTGACGTCAGCGCGCATTGGCGCGAAATTTGAATTTCTTAAAAGGCCGGTTCAGCTTTATGTTCATTGCCCGTGATAGGATCTGTTCCTGGTGCCTAGTACCTGTGCTGAAAAGCTTCTATTGTTACTGTCTACCTGTATTGACCCTGCCTGGTTGTTTTGACTATTCTGACTTCTGGAACCTGACCCCTTGCCTGATCCCGACTACGATTCTGATTAACCCCTCGTTTGTCTCCCTGGTTTGACTCCTGCCTGATACCGACTCTGATCTTGCCTCATCCTTGTCTGATTGATTACCTGGTTTGACCCCTTGCCTGCCTGACTACTCCTAGCAATCTGCCCGCCTTGACCCGGCCTGTTTGACCACGAACCTGTCTATACCTGTCTGTACCGTGACCTTTGGCCTTATTGACTTTACAGCTGTGCCCCTTTGCTTGCCCAGAACTATTTGCCTTGCATCTCTCGTTTTAAGACCTGGCGGCATCCAATTAGCCAAGGGCTCCTCCCAAGGTGAAAGGCGGCTGTTATAGGCAGAAGCACGAGCCTAGACCAGGGTGCTTGGCATTAGTTCTGGGTTTAGGGTGCCAGTCGTGACAAATAGCCTCCAAATAGAATCCCAGTTTATCCGTTTAAATCTGGCTCCATGATCTTTGTCTCTGCAACTGGATTTGGAAACAGTAAAGGGGATGTAAAGGCAAAAATAAATTCAATACTAATCTCTACACAGTCGTCAACTGCTCTACAGGGAATCAAAGCTGCTGGAGTTCTGCATGGCTGGGAAATAAGGCTCCCCTGCTGTTCATAAGTATGTTTGTTTCCCTGCACAGCAGTTAGGGACCGTCTGACAATTCCTATCCACAGAAGTAAATGAAGGGAGAATGTCACTGCATACAGTCAGGTTTCTTATAAAAAAAGATACACATTTTTTTATTAAAATATATTGGAGATTCCTTATCCCAAAGGAAGGGGGACAAACATTTGGTTCATCTCATACAATAATACTGTTAATAACTGAATACATTAAAATGCTTCCAAATAAGCACACAGAAAAGATAAAGCTGTTTCGGTGCATTAGTGTTAAAGTGCTTTGCTTGATGCAGACCAGCCTTTATTTCGCCATTTATTACGTTGAGCCATAGAATATATGTAGAAACATGTGTTCTTCGTCTGCTGTGTTTCCATCTAATGCAATATTATGAAATGGTTAATCTAGTCTCTTTTGAAAAAGAGAAAAATTCTGCCCTACTTTGGGGCAAATTCACTAAGCGCTGAAAATGCGCTAGCATTGGCTTTGCCAATGTTCGCCGCACTTCGCCAGGCGTAGTTTCGCCAGTGCTACACAAATTCACTAAAATGTGAAGTTGCGCTCAGGGAGGCGAAAAGTAGCAAAGTTGCGCTACCGTTACTTCATCAGACAAAGCGAATCTACGCTAGTGATGCCTAACTTGCATACGGCGCGAAGTTAAACGTATAATAGAAGTATATGTTACAGCTACTACATTACACTACACAAGCCCAGGAAACCTTTAATAAATAAAATAAAGTTGTCCTATTGCCCTAAACATGTGCCTACTGTATAGTTGAGTTGCCATATGTTAGGAAATGTAGGGGAGAAGGAGGGTAACCCTTATTTTTCAGACTATCACCCTAAAACACCAGCATTTTTTTGGGACTCCTCTCTATTGTATTGAACTTCGCCAGGTCTGACCTTGCAAAGTGAAGTTGCAAAATGACGTCACGCTGGCAAATTAGCGCTAGTGTTAAACGCTTTGCGCTTTAGTAAATTTGCCCCTTTATCTTTTTGCCAATGTGACCTAAGCATGCATTATGTCAGAAAATCTGAATAGTGGAAGCACAGTCTGTAGAGGTGTGTTTTGACTGTACAATCTGTGCACTTCACAGTTATATAAGCTGTGTTTGCTTTGGTGGAAATGAGCCAGAAGAATAGCTAGCATGTATCTATACATATACGCACATACAGACAGATGTGCTAGGAGAATGCTTGAAATTGGAGGCTGACATACAAGAAAAGCTGCTTGCATTTGTTGATTAGTGATGGTCGAATTTATTCGCCAGGCGCAAATTTGCAGCGGATTCCGACGAATAGCAGCCGGCAAATAAATTCGCAGAACGGCAGCAAAAATTCGCTGGCGTAAAAAAAAACCGAGCCTTTTATAAAAAAAAAACGCAAAGCGCAGCGAAAATGAAGAGATGCGTGCCGAAAATTACCAGATGATGACTCAATTTTTCGGCGAAGCGAAATGGGATAGATTCGCCCATCACATTTGTTGATGTTTAAAAGATATTGCTTTTCTGGGGACATTTAACCATTGTGGGTTGTGTTTCATTAGAACCTTAGAAACAATGTTATTTAAGTTTGGCAATGGAAATATCACAGCTTGAATGCTCGTTAACATGTACAAAAACACTCAAATAATATGGCTTACTTACAAATGAAAAAACAAGAGCAAAATTCTAAATCGGTTGTAAAATTGACGGAGCTCTTGACACTGGCACTCAGTTAAAAATAGTTGAAAATATGCCGGGGTGCAATGTTCAATACATAATTAGATAAAATCCATAGAAGTAGCACTCACAGGACTTACAAAATTTTTGCATGTTTATTGTGGGCACAAAAACTAGCGTTTCAGCTGGATCCCCAGCCTTTATCAAAATAAGTTTTAAAAAAATTATTTTTATTGAGAAAATTAAAAACCGGCCAACTTTTCAGTCTCAATACCAAAGAGACATTTTCCAATATATATATACACATGTATATATATATATACATATATATATATACGTGTATATATACATATATATATATTTCAATGCGGAGAAGTACCGGCACTCATGAAAAGATCCTCACTGGTGCCTGGGTGCAGTCCACAAGAATCAGGTAATATCAGGTCAAGAAGGGTGGTCGCACTTACAGGTCTTAACATGCAAATTGTATTATAATTTGAATGTTAATACCTGTGAGTGCGGCCACCCCCCTTCAAACACACACACATAAACATATAAACATAAAATAAGGTAACAAAGTAAAGTTTAAAAAGGTGGCCAAACTGAAGGTTTAATGTTCTGGATACCTTAACATACATGCTTATAAAGCAGCACAGAGTGTATGAAATTCATATTCTGCCACCCTTTTTGGCTGCAAATAAGTGTTTGTCTTGCTGATGAATCAGCAATTCACCTGTGTGAGAAACATTGTGTAAAAAGTTATCTGTGTGAGTGCCAGGTAGGAGTGCCAATACAATATATATTTAAGTCTGACACAGTATTAGAAATGCAAACAGTAAGCAAACTGTAAACTTCAAAGACTTAAAGATCATATGACATCCAAGAATAGCGATACACAGCAAATCCTTATGGATTAGCATAGGTGTTATCTTTTGTGAAGGGATTGCTAAATGTTCCATGACATAACCATATATTGTATCTATTTTATTGTATGGATTAGGAAAGGTGTTTTCTTCAAGGGGTAACTGCACCTTGTTCCACACCCAACTTGTACATTGTATCTCTTTTGTCATATGGATAAGAAAATGTGTTATCTATGAGAAGGGATTGAACCATGCTCAAGTCTGTCTTATGGTGGTATTGGTTAAGAAACCATGTCCTATGGTACTGATTTACTCTAATCCAGTGGTTCCCAAACTGCGGGAGAAGTGACAGAGGCTAAGCCTTAAGGCCCCCATACACAGGCCGATAAAAGCCTGCGTGTGGGGCCATCCGACGGGCTTCCCCGATCGATATCTGCCAGAAAGTCAGCCAGATCTCGATTGGGCAGGATAAAAAACCCAGTCGGATCGCGGGTGCATCTCTACGTGTATGTGGTCCCACGATCCGACCGCCCGTATCATCTCTTATCATTGGGCCCTAGGGCCCACGATCGAATCATCCCGATATCGCCCACCTCAATGTGGGCACATCGGGGAGAGATATAACCAAACGAGCGGATCTCCCTGTCTATGGCCACCTTAAAGCCAATTACGGCTAGAACTGGGGATAATGGCTATTTACTCTCTTGGATACACCTAAAAGCCCAGCTCAAAGGTCAATTAGGTTAAGATTTAGGAATGACTGTATTTGCTGTCCTAGGTATTCTTTTAACTATGAATGGATGACTGATATTTAATATTGCCAATGACTGTAGCTATTTTACTGTATCTGTACTCATGCTAATGCGGTCCCTGAACAAAGATCAGACATTTAAGTAGGCCATGGCCAGACACTGGACTTTCAGGTGAGACTTGAAATACACTAAAGAAACACTGCTCAAGCCTAAATGTTGAATGACACTCTGTTGGGGAGCATTCCTCTAGTGGTGCTGAAGTTGCCATACAGACATTTCTCGTGCAAGAAATGGTAAACAGAGGTGAAGATCTGCCCACTTGATATAAAAGCACTTTGAAAATGAGCACGTAATGAGAGACAATTATCTGAGGCATCAGAATCCTCCCACAATAAAAGCTGTCTGATGAATTGAGGGTGGAGGTGGAGTTCCCCACTAGTATACACCCATGGCCACTCATTTGCACACTATACACTGTAAACTAAAACAAAAAATTGGGAACATTATGCACAGTCTATGTTATTATTCACCTTAATGCCTAGTATCCAATTTTAATACTCCATAAAAAAGACAAATCAGGCTGGCACAATCTGGACTCCAAACAATAAAGGGTAAGTAAAATGTTTAATTTACATAATAAAGCATCTTATAATATACGCCTTATGAGTTTCAAAGGGGAACTTCTGGGCCTTGTATTCATAAAGCATTAATTTAATAAAGTCTTAGTTACAGATGTCACAGACATTACATAGTTACATCGTTAAGTTGAGTTGAAGAAAGACCAACATCCATCGAGTTCAAACCCTCCAAAAGAAACCAAGCACGCATACCTAAGCACACCCACTGATTACATCTGACTGATGTATCTATGTCCTACCTTTATAAATCTGCCAGCTGCTTTTATAGCCTTGGAGAATGCCCCACGTTGACTGGGGAAATGGGATTGCCAAGTCAGAAAAAGCTAGTAGGTTTGTAAATATGCTGAATGGCAACTTTTTATTTCAGCTCATTCTAGAACCTACAGATGAAGCCACTTTGGATTGTGCATATGACACAGAAAACCCTAACCCATTCCACTTGTAGGCAAGGAAAGTTGTTGCAAAACAAAACTGTTGTGGTTCAAAAGAAGTGTTGGTGCTGAGAGGTGGATATGAAAAGATGTGCTTTTAAGGCTTTCAAGCTGGTTAGGACAGTTGAAATTTTTATCAGGTACAAGGAGGCCAATAAATAATGTAGAAAAAAAAGCAATCAGACAAGCTAAAATCGATATGGAAAAGGGTACTGCAGCAAGTAGTAAAAAGAAGCCAAAATTATTTTTAAATATGTAAATAGTAAAAAAATGAAGCACGAAGTAATGAGACCCTTAATAGCTAAGGGGGGGTCATCTGGCTGATGAGAACAGAAAAAAAGCAGAGATTCTGAACTCAAATCATTCCTATGTTTACAGAAATGGGGAACCAGTTACCTTCATGTTTAGATAAAACAAAGTCTGGGACTGGATGGTGTTCATCCCATGGTACTTAGAGAGCTTAGCTCTGTGATTGCCAAACCGCTTTATGGTGCAGAGAGACTGACCCATTGCTAATGTGGTGTCGCTATTCAAAAGGTGATCCCTTTTTCAGCCTCAAAAATATTGACCAGTTAGTCTGACATCAGTGGTAGGAAAGCTTTTTCAAGAGGTATTAAGGAATAAGATATTGGACTCCATTACAAATCATAATACTATGAGTTTGTGCCAGCAGGCTTTTATGTGTAATAGATCTTGCCAGACTAATTTAATTTCCTTTTATGAGAAGGTGTGAAGGAACCTCGATTCTCGGAAATCAGTGGATGTGATTTACTTTGCTAAAGCATTTGATACAGTGCCCCACAGAAGGTTACCGGTTAAATTAAGGAATGTTGACCTTGATAGAGAACTGGTTAAAAGATAGATTACACCCCCAAGACATAAATATATGACATACTGGGAACGAGATCTAGAGGGTCTCTTGGAAATGGAGGACTGGCAAGCTATATGGCAGAATGCCAAAACTGGGGTGACGTGCAAAACAGAAAGAAAATGTATACAAGGTTATGATGCAATGGTATATGACCCCTAAAAGACTAAACAAAATCAAGCCAACTATCCCAGATCAATGCTGGAGTGGTTGTCCCAAATCAGGATCACTATTTCATCTATTATGAACATGCCCAATGATCGAGGGTTATTGGGAAGAAGTACATAGATTGATAATAAAAGTTACTTGTGTGAATATAGAAAAAAATTCGGTAACCCACTTGCTGGGAAAACCTATAAGAGAAATATCCAACACCTCAAAAAACTAGTGTATCATATATTGACCATGGTCCGTATTACAATAGTGGCTAAATGTAGGTCTGCAACTATCCCCTCCATTTTGAACTCCATAGGAAACTCACCACTCACATTTACTTTGAGAGTTTCATTGTTTATATGCGAAACATGACCCCCCAAATTCTTAGCCATATGGGCTCCATCTGAGCTCTTGGGGAAACCACCCAAGCTCTGAGAAAAACCTGGCAACAAAGGATCTCTCTCCGGCTTAGCATGGTGCAACAGAAGATGGATCGTATAGAGATAGAGGGGCATGACTAGGCCGAAACTCTGGCGGGATCCCCAGTATGACAAAGGAAAACTTGGAATACATATACAGAATAAACATAGGTAGACGAGTTAATTTTGTTAAATTTGTGTCTATTGAACGTCATATGATTTACTTAAAAACGGACAAACATCGTTGTGAAATGGAAAGGGACACTGCGTATAACCATAATGTCCAATGTTTTTTATACAATGGATGTAAATGTGACTGTATCCAATAAAAATTCAAGTTACAAAAAAAAAAGATAGATTACGAGTGGTGGTAAACTGAAAGTTTTCTAATTGGACCAGTGTTGTTAGTGGAGTACAGCAAGGCACTGTAGCTGGTCCTTTGGGTTTTAACTTGCTTATTAATGACCTGGAGGGGGACATTGAAAGTACTGTTTCTATTTTTGCTGATTATACTAAGTTGGGCAGAACTATAGTTTCCATGCAGGATGCTGCCATTTTGCAGAGTGATTTGACTAAATTGGAAAACTAGACATCAGTGCTTGCAAGGGGACATGATTACACTTTACAAGTATATCAGAGGACATTATAGACAAATAGCAGGGAACCTTTTCACCCATAAAGAGGATCACCACCTTCAGACTAGAGGAAAAGAACTTTCATTTAAAGCAGAGTATGCGATTTTTCACAATGAGGCTGTCCTCATTGTGAAGAATTGCATACGGTGCTTTAAATGAAAGTTTTGGAATGCACTGCTGAATGATGTTGTGATGTCTGATTCTTTAAATGCCTTTAAGAGGGGCTTGGATGATTACTTGGACCAGCATAATATCCAAGGTTATTGTGATACCAAAATCTATAATTAGTTTATGAGTAAATATTGTTTATGTGAGTGTATGGAGGGGCGTTTGTGTATGTATGGATTATGGGTTTCATTTGGAGGGGTTGAACTTGATGGACTATGTAACAATCTAAAGACTGCATGCAACCCTGGAGGTTAGCAGATGTGTATGCTATAACTACTAAAGACATGCTAAGTATACATATATGGGGGAAAGTAATATGTTTGGTTTGCTCAAAAAATGTCTGCAAAGACCATTAAGAATGTTAGCAAACACGTTTGACCAATTACAGATTACAGCGATCAAATGGCTTTTACGGGCATTCACAGTGTATGTAATAAAATTTTGCGAAGTGTATTTTGCGAAGAAATATTTAACAAAACTCCAGAGCACGTGTTAAAGCTAACCTTTAATTAGCAATGTTATCTTTGCCAGCAAATTATTTTACATCACAAGCAGCGATAAACATTCACAAAAACGTAATTTTTAAAATTTCTTGCGTTTTTTTTTTACTTTCATCCCCCCCCCATAGAGCAAAGTTCACCTTCAAGCACTTTTTTTCAGTTCAGTTGGTTTGTTCAGATCGTTCACCAGAAATAAAGACTTTTTCTAATTACTTTCAATTTTCTGTTTGTGACCATTTATCTGATATTGAAGTAAAAAGTTAAATTTTTCAAACTCTAAAGAAGCTCAGGGAGGGGGGTTACTGACTGTAAACTGCTCTAAAATGATTTGTTATCTTTGTCCTTGCTGAGCAGAATCCCTGAGTTTCATTAAAGGCAGCTGTTAGAATTGATACAATAGTTGCCAATTTTTCACAGATGCTGCCAAGAAATGTATCATCTATAAATGTAGCAAATTTGATCATTACAGAATACTCCTGGATCACTGAAGTGCCAGACTCAAACACAAAAAAAAGTCTTTGTTTATGATGAATAACCTGACACCAACTAAACTGGAAAAAGTGTTTGGAAGATGAAGAACCCCCTTTAAAAGAGAAAGAATCTCTCAGTATACCGCCTTTTTGCACATCCCATCCCAAATATGAGAAGACTTTGTGTCCGATAACTAATTTTCCAATTGCTCATCAAATGAATTAAAAAAAATTCCTGATACAATTGGCATTTATTTTCAACTCTATCCAAATCCGCCTCCATCTAGGATTTTCACGGAGTCCCAGCTGACAGCTGCACTAATAATATATATTTCATTCCGTATCCCTGGGCACAAATCCTGCATCTGAGGCCATTATGGATGGTAGCACTAATATCCTGATGAGCATTAAAAATTATTTTATTGCTTTCAACCATTACTAGGGGATTTCTCTTCCCACTCCTCACTCTCTAGGACTTAACCCATTGCACCCAATGCTTTACTGGCCTGATACTCTCTTATAACTAGATGTTACTTGCAAGCACAGCACATATTTAAGGCCACCCACTACCCAAACCCTGCAAGAATAATCTGATTTGAACACATATAATTAAACTGATAGGATGCTCCCAAAGATGCCCATGCAGTATTTTGTACGGAATGGAACATGGTTAGCACTGTACTGTATATGAGTATGTTTTCCATTGGCATAATTCTTGTATTTCTACATGACATATAGTTTAGAAAATATAAAGACCAAGCCCAGAGCATGTCTGCAGGGTATAAAGGAAGCTTAAAGACATCAGGATTTTGTCCATTTACTGATCAGGTACATTATTTATTAACTCCCCTCAAAAACACAGCCAGGGCAGCTGCTTAGCAACACAGAATCCACTTGATAAATGAGCCCTTTTATATTCATTAACAAAGCACAAAAGTAAGATGCATATATAACATTTGCTACAATCTGCACACAAAGAAACAAATGTCAAAGACATTGAAAACATATCTGCATATGTTCCACGCAAGCCATAACAAGTCAGCAGTCTAAGCCGTTCCGTCTGTTTTACCCGATAGTTTATAATATATAATACAAACAAACTTTAGGCACATCCATGCAATCCTACCACAATCATTTAAGCTTTATGAGCAACAGGGATGCACAGAATCCACTATTTGGGATTTGGCCGAATCCCCAAATCCTTGCGAAAGATTTGTCCGAATACCGAACCGGATCCTAATTTGCATATTAGATGACAGGATTTCAGGGGTAACGTGCTACCCAACCACACCCACATTGGTTAAAAAACACTGGGAATTCCCTGGAGATACAATAATTTTTTTACTTTTCCCGTGAGCCCATTGCTCTGGTCCTTATGATGCAAATGGGAAACATTGTTTACTTCCTCGTTCTGTGCCAAAAAGTCACGTGATTTCCCTCCCTGGCCCCAATTTGCATATGCAAATTAGGATTTGGTTCAACCAGCCAGAAGGATTTGGCCGAATCCTGCTGAAAAAGGCCGAATCCTGGCCGAATCCCGACCGAATCCTGGATTCGGTGCATCCCTATCTTATTTATAGACAAAGCATATATATATTCAAAACTGGAAAAACATCTGGGTTTAAAAGGCAAGGCAAAAGAAAAGAACTAAATGTCCCATTTCCTGAATTAGTTCTAAAATTATACCCATCAGTAAAAGAAACAAAAAAAAATTCAGATCCTAAACAACATCAAATCAGGGGTATAGCTGTTTTGGTAATTTAACTTAAACAGAGTCAAATGATTACAAAATTGCAGGTTATGCTGCAAATTCCCCCCTCCCCCAGCTGCTATTATGGTATTAGCGGTCATTTATGTGCTTTGCAGTCTTCTGACAGGGGACAGAAAACTATCAGGGTGACAGAGAGTCCGATTTCTTTTTAAGTTGTGTAGTGGAATTTACAAATGCAAACCATTTTCTCAGGAAAATATTTTGAAAATGTTGGATGTGCAGAAAGAAAATCTGGAACTTATTTCATGTCTATGGGTACAATTTATCTGTAAAATGTTTGAAAATGTGTAACTAATTGCAGATTGTGGCTGCTTATGTCTGCAATATTAGTGGGTTTCTTCTCAACAGACAGATAAGTGCAGAACCTCAATTTAAGTAATACCACCGGTTAAAATAATGCCCAGTTTTATAATACATGAATAAACTTGTTCCTTGAATACCCCTTTGGTGGGGTGGCTAAATTGGCCTTCTTCAAGCTAGATGTAACTAATTAGTAGCTTAATCTAGTCCACTTTATAACACTCCCTTCTGCCACTCCCTGTCTGAACAATGATCCCTTACTGTCTGAATGATTCTCAGGTTAGGGGGCATGGAGGGGGGGCACCAGGTCCGGACTGGCAATCTGTGTGTTCTGGCAAATGCCAGAGGGGCTGCTATAAGGTGCCACAGAAATTCAGTATTTAGTGGGCTGGTGGAGGGTGTTCGGGCCTCTGTATGGGCTTATTGGGTCTCTGTGTACCTCAAATCCCAGGGCCGATTTAAATTCTCAGTCCGGACCTGGGAGACGCCTATGAGGCAGCCCTCCAAGTACCTTACTATCTCATTACAGCTGCAAGAGGGTGGAGTGGAATAGTTACATTTTATGCCAGGGATTGGGCCTGGGTCAGTGGGGCCTAACAGGTAATTTTCCTGGTATCCCGGCAACCCAATCACACCCTTGGCAGCAGTTGGTCTTAGTGCTTGAAACTGAAAGCTTGTTAATTCAAGGTGGCATAATGTGCCACACCTACGATAAGCCATGCTTAATGGGCATAATTATATTATTTTGTTTTAAGCTAACAAACTAGAGACCCCGATCTTACGATCAATTGAATTCTTCATTACATTTGAAAGGGGGCAAATGAAAACCAAGTTTTCTGAAAGTGCTTTGGGTCTACAACAGATTGCATGTGTTAGACCAGTGGTTGATAATCTATGAGCTGGGCCCTAGGGATGTTTCTTACAGTTGACCACCATGATCCTCTTTCATAGAGTAAGATCTCTTCCAAAAACATTTATAATTAGCTGAAAGCATTAATACATAGGAGCTGTTTGATTAATTCAAACAAGATATAAGAATTTGGTCAGAATCACAAAAGGGGATGACACCAACTAAAGATCTAGCTAAAAGCCATTTAGGATAATATTTGGGTTGAGAGCATACTTGCTGCCTGGCTACCTGGTATTCCTGAAAATATTGCATGATGAGATGGATGGAAACATCACCCTGAATTATCAGACCCACAGGATCACATGGGAAGAAGGGAAGATGGTTTTATGGGACCAAGGCACAGAATAATGGCATGCTATTGCAAGAATTGGCAAAAACAATGGCTGAAAAAGCTCTGCCACAAGAATATCATAGTACCTTCAATTTCTCAATGTTTCTATGAGACAACTACAAAAGAAAAACAAAGCAATGTTTGCTGTACCATTAATTTGTGCCAGAATGTGCTCTAATTTGCATTACCCTGAATTTCTGCCAGCATCACAAGCATTCTCATTTGTTTGCCAACATAGGAAATCTATTTCTTTGCGCTTGTTTAGCCATAAATTTGCTTTAGGTTAAGTAACCATTACCCCATAGGATGAATGTTTTCTAATAACATCTTATCCGCCAGAAATGCAGGGTATCTTACAAATTAGGAAAGCTAAAAAGATAAATGATATCTCTATCATAGAAAGATAAGAGAAGTTAGACTAATAGAGATAGGCTGGTTAAAATTAAATAAGCAAAACATAAAACCCCAAGAAATGTAACAGTGATAATGTGCCCAGTCCTCATCTGTAGGCCAGATGCTGTTCCTCTGTGTAACTTGGATTGGGCTTATGAAGTGATTCATAATGAATTCTGTATTTTTTAGGACTGAAAAAAAAAAGTTACTGAGGTTCACTAGCTGGAGATGAAAGCTACAGGGCAAGTGGATGTTAGCACAAAGAATAAAAGATTTCTTTACTAATCCAATGAGAAGATTACTAGTAACGGAATGAGGCACCCACAAAAATTAGTTGAAAGCTAAATCAAGTTAGATCAGTGGGCTGCTAATCATGTCAAAAAGCATCATCTGTCTACATCAGCCTTTCATTTGAACAAATGTACATCCATGTCTCACTAAGCAACAACAGAGACAAACATATGTGGATAAAATGCTTAAAACATCAGCGCCATTTGAGGAGGAAGGGCAAAGTTTTGAGATTATTGTAGGATCCAATTCCAAAGATTTTACTGCTGATTGCAAACACCCATCTACAACAAAGGTAGAATCAAGGAAGAAGCCTTCATACTACTTTCCAACAGATTATAAGAGTCTTGGTCATTAAATACATACAAATATGTATTGTTTTTTCTATAGAGTGAGAAGTATTGACAATCCCACCTGATAATGTTCCATTCCTAAATGATGTGCCAATATTTCTCATTTTATGACAGTATCTAGGCCATGCTTCCAAGCTATGTCATTCTATTAGCTTCATACATGGTACATTGACAAAAGTGGCCTGGAAATAAAGCATAGGGAGACCTTATGAGTAAGGAGTTTTGCCCTGCGAAGGTACCTGAAATATCTACAACAGGAGTTTGGAAGTCACCCCCGTAGCTGTAAGCTCACTTATACATGACTGATATTAGGTTTATTTTATATATATATTACATATATTATTATTCAAAGAAATTCATGAGAGAGATGGGTCCAGAGTAATATGAGTTCAATATACAGCATATTAGTAAAATGAGCATCTTTAGTGGCTTTACAATTACTTCACTGTGGTATGCAGTCAGGGCCGGACTGGGAGGAAAAAGCAGCCCTGGTAAAAGTATCAAAGCAGCCCATGTATTCCCGTGCATGCAAAGCATGATATATATTTCCAACCCCAAGGTTAACTAGAACTAGTGTTTATTAATAGCTATTTTAAGAGTCAATACCATATAATCCCCAGCAATATTATACACCATATGTGCTGTTGGCCCTTGCAACAAATATCTCACCCTAGTTTCTATCACAACTATTCAGATGGATTAGTTACAGTATATACTTACAGTATATTCAAAATTTTCCGTTGTGTGCCCCCAGCTAGACCATGTACCCTGGCAGATAAGAGGACTATAATTACCATGTGTGTCACAGGGCGAAAGTGTGTCATACTTGAAGAGACTAGTCTGTCTCATGCAATGAATGCTACATATCACTGTGTTTCATATACAGGCTGAAGTGATTGTCCTGAGCATGGATCCTCTTGTTGCCAACATACCTATAAGCATAAGGGATTGGATATATAGCAAGTAACTCCAATATTACTAACGGAAGCCATATTATAGACAGCTCATTTACATTTCTAAAGTGATTGGCTCATTTACATATTAAAGACATACCTAATTTACATTTTTTTGGTGAGCATTCCATTTACATTTTAAAGCAAGCAGCCCATTGGGCATTTGCCCGAACCCACAAATTGCTAGTCCGAACTACTAGTTCTGCTACTGAATTTATTGCCTCTTGTCTAGCTGTATGCTCTTTCTCTCTTATTTGTGCCATCCTTAGTCATGTCTCAGAGTAGGCATCATGCTTGTATTATTCCCCTTCCTAGGTTTCTAAATCACACAACATACAAGGCATTATTGGAAGAGATGACTACAGATAGCAGACAGCTGCATGAAAAGTCAGAGTCTACTAACAAACTTCTGTGACGTTTGTTAACACACCTGTATGATTGTGCTTAAGTGTAATGGGAAAGTGCTTCATTCAGCAGGTTCTACAGGTTCTTGGAAAATATGCGAAATGGCGAAAAATTTTCGAAAATAGTGAAATTGGAATTTGTAAAATATCGCTTTCACGAAAAATTTGTGAAATTTAACCGTTTTCACAATAAATTCATGAAATTCTAACTACTTCACTATAAATTCGGGAATTTCAAGCAATTTTCACTATAAATTCATGAATTTTGATCTATTTTCACTTCATGAAATTCAAAATTTTCATGAAAAATTCCCGAATTTCAACTGTTTTCACAAAAAATTTGTGAAAATCTGAAATTGATGCCGGATAATTTTCTCTGGCGAATTTTCACGGCCATTTCATGAATCGCGCGAATTCGAGCTAGGCGAATAAAAACACCCTAAAGACTGAATAAGTCAACTGCAGGAACCGAGTCATTATCAAAGTCCAAGGGCTGCTTTTGATCAGACCAGTCACATCAAGAATGAAAAATTTACATTTTAGTTTATTTAATACACTAGTATTTGAGCTTCTATTTCTCAGGCTACTTGTTTTGAGCAGTGTTCTTTGTTTTCTTTCTATGAATTTTTTAATTCTCCCCAGCTACTGAAAACATTAATTTTGTGAATGGTACAAAAGCGCTTGTATTTTAACTACAGAGTCCCTTCTGGAAAATATTGGTGTTGTTAAACTAAGTTTATTTGTGTGAAAGCAGACTTGATAGCTGTGGTGGAGCTACTGTTCCTTTTTACAGGGATGTTATCATATAAACTACTAATGTTGTCTACATCTGTTCATTTATTTCTCCTTTCTAACAGCACTCCCCAATGTGCCTTAATTCACAGTGCCGTGATCACATTTGATGGCCAGTCATTATCCACCAACAGTTTACAAGCTCACCAGGTAGATGTCCTTTACCAACTTGTCTCGCTCAGATTCTGCAGCCATATCCATCAGCCAGTTACTGGTTGTGGGAACTAGAATTCCAGCAAATAGGTTATCAGTGTCAGTGAAACTTCTGACTGTCAGCTCACTGGAAGTTATATAAGCAGCATTTTTGCACTAGTCTGGTAACCAATAGCCAATCATTGTCATGGTTTTCGATCATTTTATGAGTCTACTGACCCATTGCAACCAAGTGAATCTTTGCTTTGCCATAAAATGCTATATGATTATTGGTTAATATGGTGTACTAGATCTGGTGCATACCTGGTGATTTTTATTTTATTATCTCATTATAAATGGTCAGCTGTGGTTAAAACAACAGAAACAAGAATAGTCAAGATTGGCCATGATTTACGTATAATACTTGGAGGCCCAACGCTGGTTTAGGGCCTTCCATAATGTATCTGTAACTTTAGAGATCTTGATTATGTTTTGCCTATAGTTTATGTTATACATCTGTTGCTGTTATTATTCTGATTCTATTGTTATATATTACATTACTATAAGTCTTCAACCATAATAAAACAGAGATATAGGAGCCCCATGCTCCTTTGAGAAAAGGTATACCACATCCAAAAACATTAAATTACTTACATAGCCACGTATCAGTATATAGCATATATCAGCTAATGGTACAAGGGTGTTTTCCATTAAACTGGTTCATTGACTTTTACTTGGATCTAAGACAAAGTTACAAAAAAACCCCAAACCCTCAAAATGCAGGAAAGGTTACAATGTAAAAAAAATGGGCACAAACTACTATGATTTTTTTCACCCTGCCCTGCACTTAGATCACTGATTGCAGGTCTTTGCACTCCATTCTGGAGTGTAAAGAACTGCTCTTCTGCCATGCTTCTCTCTGTAATTAGCATTTCTAACTTCAAGCGGGACAGACAGGGGGGGATGGTACATGGGCATCCCCTTGGACCTCCTTAACTTGCACCCCTGATAAAACAAACCCCTGATGTGCTCATAGTGATGCACTTGCACCTTGCTCTGGATTCAGCACAAAGTTCAATGTACACACTTAACTAAAATCACCCTTAGTTCTCTCCCTAGAACAAAATAATAAGAAAAGAGAATCATTTCTATATTAGTGATGAGCAAAATCTTTCCCTATGTTTTGATGCAAAAAAGATGCCCATAGACTCCACTGGGTGAAAAATAGTTGCATAGCATATAAATTGCCTGCATCAAAAAAAAAAAATCATTGCCCATTGGCTTCAATGGATTTGGAATTTTTTTTGCTGCTTTACAAATTTTCAGTAAAGTGGAATGGGTCACATTCTCCCATCACTATTAGCAATCTATGAATACAAAGTGCTGTGCTTTTTTTCTACTTTATTTGTGCCATTGTAATGATGTTGCTTAGGTCGCGATTGGTTTTGGTTTTTTCACTAAAAATCACCCATAAAAGTTACAATAAGAAAAAAAAAAAAACGCCCATTGACTTTAATGCATTAGGACAATGCGATTTGTGAAGTTTTGCTGTTTGGTAAATTTTTTCCACAGTTTAGCAAGTTTTTCTGCTAAGCGACAGATTTTATCATCAGTACTTATTATCCATTCAAAAGAAGCTGGCCTTTCCATATATACAATACTATAAAAAAATACATTCCAATTCAGTATCAGGTTTATTAACTGAATAATTAACATGTTCTTACCTGCATTCTGTGTTCCAGCTGTGAGTACTGGAAGAAAACAAAACTGCCACTTGTACAGAGCTGGATGTATGGGAAAAACACGAACAGAACAGAGTCTCACCATTTAAGTGGTTAATAAACCACTGCCAGCAGTCAGAGCTGTGTAGGCATTATTAATATGTAGAAAATGATGTGTTTGTTCCTGTAGGATAAAAATGTCTGCTTATTGGGCTGATAAAAATGAAAGATGAACAAAGAGAGTAATTTAAAGCTCTTTTTTTTTACTTTTTCAGTTCAAGTGCGCCTTGAAGGTTTCACCTTTAGTTCCCCTTTTTATGTTGTCTTGGGCTTCTGTATCAGCTCAAGGCAACCCCAGAAATTTAGCAGTGTAGTTTATTGCCCATAAAGATGCCCCCAGTAGTTCCTCGCCTTATGCTATGTCACTGTGCTTTAGCATCTGTTTATATAACAGACTAGCCTAATTTTATGCTCGATAATGTGCTTACCCCTGAGTTTAGCTTCTCAACAGCTGTTTCAAACACACTCAGCAAAAGTCACTGACACTGCTAACAAAATGGGGATCTATGACAACTGTAAAGGCCTGAATCATTACTTCTAGAATGCTTAACCTTTTTATCTTGTGCAGTATGTTCAGTATAAAAAAATATATAAAATATGGCATTTCTAGCCATTCATTTTTAGGGTTTAGTTATCCTTTAACTGATCTTCAAGATGAACTTTCAGGTGTATCTAGGAGAGCAAATGACTATGCTACCCAAGTATCTAATTGATCTTCAAGATGAGCTCCTCGTTTGTCATTGCTCTTTCCATTGTTTTCTAGCACCACAGTTTGGGAGCCAATTCATTAAATGTACATTATCCGGTGGAGGGGGTTAGGGTTGCCACCTGGTTCGTATTTACTGGCCTGGCTGGTAAAAATGAAGGTTGATCCCAATGTTATTAATAAGGGAAAAAAAATATATGGGAAGGTTGGTATTTTTTTTTCCAGAAAAAAATTACTGCAGTGTTAAAGGGCAAAGCTACTTTAATTTCTCTCTTCACTCAAACTCTTTAGTCTCCTGTCTCTTTACTTTACACAGTGTAACCTGTTCTTCCATCTATTTTTCACCTTAACACATATAAGTCAATATTTTTCAATAAATAATCAAGCAGATGCCATTATATAAACCTATAGAGAAATTCTGTCGAACACCCCAATGAGATATTGGTTCTGGGTGGTACTTTTAACATATTTATTTCTAAAATAACCAATTCAACCATCCTGAAAGGCAGAAAATGTACACTCTGCAGGAGCTGATATAACAGCCAGGTCTAAATTCTGCTAAATTAGATCAGAACGTTCTGCCTCAGTTATACAGCTTCTTTCCTCCTTTCATTATTAGAGTATATATGACACCTGCTTTGCATTAAGAAAGGCATGTTGACAATTCTGAGCCTACTGGACGAGGTGGAAATCAAACTACACTAAAATAACACTTAAAATACAGCACTAATATTGAGAAAAAGAAGCTGACCACAGGAAAACCAAATTCCGAAGCTAAGAGGGGCACCAACATGCTTTATAAAAATGTTGTGCTTTCAAAATTCAGTAATTTTTCAATAGCTATTCACTTCCATTCTAGGATGCTAGTGTGCTGTAAGGCCACAAGCACTAGTGCAGTGGTCCTCAAACTTGGCCCTCCAGCTGTGAAGGAACTACAAGTCCCACAATGCAATGATGGAGTCTGACAGCCACAGTCAGGCAAATGCATTGTGGGACTTGTAGTTCCTTAACAGCTGGAGGGCCAAGTTTGAGGACCACTGCACTAGTGGGTCATGGCCCCAGTTAGCACAAGAAAATATAGGCTGTGCAAAATAAAAAATGTTTCTAATATAGTTAGCCAAAAACTGTATGTATAAAGGCTGGAGTGAATGGATGTCTAATATAGCATAACACTATTTCCTGCTTTTGAGCTCTCTAACTCTGAGTTAAGGTGGCCATACACGGGTCGATAAAAGCTGCCGACAGACAGAGTCGTCAGTTTATCGGACGGTGAGTGGGGCCCTCTCCAATCGAAATCTGGCAGAATGTCGGCCAGATGTCGATCAGGCAGGAATAAAAATCCCGTCGGATCTCGGCCGCATCTGTTTGTTGATGCAGTCCTGCAATCAGACCGCCCGTATGAACATCATTCTGATCCACCTCAAGGTCGGCATATCGGAGAGAGATCTGTGTATGGCCATCTTTAGTCAGCAACTTGAAGGGGCCCCACATGGGACATAACTGTTTAGTGAGTTTGCAATCGATCCTCAGCATTCAGCTCAGATTCAAAAGCAACAGTTTTGGACCATGTGCCCCCCTCAAGTATCTGGGTGCAAAACACATATTCCCCCAAACAGCTTTAGGTTAATAATAGCCATATTAAAATCAGTATGCCACACTTCTGTCCCTGTTCAGGCCACATTGTAGTGTATTAAATTTCAGCATGAATATATATTCCACTCCTTGCTCCTGCTGTGTTCTGTTGGAGTTGCCCATTAGTATTATGACTTGAAGGTTATCAGTACTATGGTCAGAAATACGCTGTTGGGGAAGATATGTTCAGTTGATATAGTATTTGTCAACGAATATCCACCAGAGTAGTGTTTGTCCAGTTTTACCCACATTTAACCCTGTAATCAGGCATTTCACATACAAGATAAGGTAGACCAAATTGGATGACTTGCAGAAGAATTGTTACTGTTGGGTATTTTTTTTTATTTGTTTATCCATTGTTTTGTCATTATATTCTTGTTTAATGAAATCATTCTTGAGCTCCCTTAGGTGTTCATCTCTACCTTCAAGTTCTGAGGAAATACCATTATATTGTATTACTTGGCTGTAAATTATTGACTTCCTCATAGGTTTGGAGTGGAAGCTGTCACTTCTGAGATATGTGCATTTGTCTGTAGGTTCTTTGTAAACGGAGCTTATTGTCCTTTATGTGCGTAGAGGTGTATAAAAAGCAAAGCCTTGGAACTACAGTATGAGCGCAAGGGCTGCATGACAAGGGATCCAAATGACAAGCAGTCAGTTTATACTGGTTTATATTTATAGATTGGCAGAACTAGATGTAGCTGTGATTGGGTGAGAAGGAATGTGTGATGTGTATATTTTGCAAAAAAGTCTTTTTTTCTGTCCTCATATTATTTATTAATATCTGAATATAGAAGTTTTCCTGAATTCACTATTATATTGTGGTTTCGGTATGGTTTTACAGTATAAACGTGAGAGTCTGCATTGTATTAATTCATGTTAAATGAATGTCAAACGCTTGATCCAGGGAATGTTTCCGATAGCCATTGGGGTCAGGAAGGAATTTTTTCCCTTTGACGCATAATTGGCACTGGCTTCAGGTTGGGTTTTTTGCATTTCTCTGGATCAAAACAGTAGATTAATTTTATTTGTCACAGCAGTGGTAGGACCTTACCAGAGTACTGGACAGAAACAATTTAGAAGAGGGAGAAAGGAGGTTCTATCCTGTGACTGCATGGTGGGTTGATTTGACACTGCTACTGCTTCTGCTAGGTGACAGCCTGCTTGGATTTCCTATCATCGACACACTGCAGATTAAGAGCTACCAGCAGGACTGCTAAACTTTCCTCATAGTGGTAGATGAAGTTCCTGCTGGTAGCAGAGTTTGGGGCCATCCTGTATGTAGGTAGAGGCAGCCTAATAATCAGTGGTAGATATAATGACATCTCAATTATTTAATGAGGAATGGCAGAGCACAATAGCAATCTCTTATGGAATTCTGGCTTTGGAATATTGCTTTGGGTTAGGCTGGCAAATAAATGTTCCCTCTAAGCTGTGCATTTTTGTGTGCATAAACATATTATGCAAAAAAAAGTTTTGTGCAAAATATATATTCTGACTTGAACCCACAGCTTTTAAAAATGCGGACACACGTTTAATATATATGCACAAAATAATTTTATTATGCACATAGCCAAGTAGGAATTAAAGGGAACATTGCTGACAAGATCCTATATATGTGAAAAATATTTGAAAAAGAATAAATACTGTGGCTATTTTAACCCATTTCTGGCTCCTGGTTTTTGTCAGGGCCCGAAGGCGTAGTTGGGAGTGCGGACCAAGGAGGAAGCAGCACGAGCCAGCAAGTTCGAGGTACCAGGGGTAGAGGCAAACAGGCCGAGGTCAAACACAGAAGGCAATAGCAAAATATTCAGAAGTCACACCCAGGAATGCAGAAGCGAAACCTATAATTGGGCAAAGTCCAACAGTCCAAAGGCTCCTTAAATAGGCCACAATTGGCGCCAAAAAGGTGATGTCATCATCGTGCGTCCGTTTCCGGCACCGGCGCGTCACTTCCGACGCCGGCGCGTCGTTTCCGGCGCCGCCGCGTCGCTTCTGACGCCGCCGCGTCGCTTCTGACGCCGGCGCGTCGACTCTGACGCCGGCGCGTCGATTCTGACGCCGGTGCGTCGACTCTGACGCCGACGCGTCACTTCCGGCGCGACTGTCCACGAGGATCCTGTGGACGTCGCCATCTTGGGAGGACCGGAGTCTGGGGTCTAGGTAAGTGGCATTCCTTACAGTTTTTCATTAAGTTATGTAACAATGGGGTTCAGTGGGATGACTCAAGGCAAAAGGTTGGTTGTGGAGCTTTCTTCTTAATTTGATTTTTGAGGTACGAAGGAGGGAAAGTCTTTTCATTTGCAGACCAGATGATGCCATCAATGTAGTGGGGGTAAAACACTGCTTTTTATGCTATAACATACTGTATACATTCTTCAATGACAACCGATTGCACAGCCCATCAGTTGCAAGTATATCACTTGGCCTAATGAAAATGCATTATGTGTTAGAGTGATCTGTACAATCATGCAGATAATTGTTTGTTTTTAAATATAAATGTCTGTTCAATTTAGGAAGATGTACTAAAACTAACACTGCGTGAACCATGCATGCAAATTGAGCATCATCACCATCACTAGAGAAATGCCTGATAAGACACATTCCTTAAATACATTTATAATAAAACAAAATCCATTAAAGATTACATATCTGGTTCAATGGGAATTGGTCATTTTACAATGGGATCAGAATAATCCTAGTGCTTTTGTAATAAAAGGTGCAAAGTTTGCAACAGGTCTAATTATCTCAGGCATCCAATCAGCAGGTAGCATTTACTGATCACCTTTTTTAAAAACAAACATCTCAGTTGCTATGTTTTACTGCATCTGGGTAAAATTATTGTCTTTTATTACATATGGGGGAATATGTTTGATTGCTTATTGCTTATCTAGTCAGTGGCTGACTCAGTATATGTTTCATAAAGCTTTAATAAAAATTAATGTAATCAAGGCGCCAGGGCCTGATGGTATACATC